>CM053030.1:43211927-43716927 GCA_028564925.1 Lithobates sylvaticus
TTTATTATTTGGGGACATGTGTGTTTTGGGGACATGTGTGTTTTGGGGACATGTGTGTTTACACTGTGGGGACACTACTGGTGGTCAGTGAGTAAAAAGTTGTAAAAAAACAGCTAATACTCACTGATCACCAGCCGGCTGCAGCGATCCGCTCTCCTCTCCTCACTGACGACTTCCGTGTGAGGAGAGGAGTGCCGATTGCCTAGCAACCGGCTGTTTGCTTACATCACATGATGGCTGTGATTCGACACGGCCGTCATGTGATCAGGAGGGCCAATCACCGAGCCCTCCTGCCGATCCGAGATGCGCCATGTCCGGGTGACACAGCGGCATCGGGATCGCGCCGCTGCGCGGGCAAGCGCGCGCGAGATCCCTCTACTTCTGAAGGACGTTCCGGAACGTCCTATCAGAAGTAGACGGCTCCCACCCGGCCGTATATGTACCGTGGCCGGGTGGGAAGTAGTTAAAGAACAGTGTAAAAATAAAAAATAAAAAGTAAAATAAATAAGAAAAGAAAAATTTGTAGCGTGTCCCGACGAGCTTGCATGAAGAAGCGAACGCATATGTGAGCAGCGCCCGCATATGAAAACGGTGTTAAGACAACACATGTGAGGTATCACTGTGATCGGTAGAGCGAGAGCAATAATTCTAGCCCTGGACCTCCTCTGTAACTTAAAACCTGTAGAGTTTTTTAAACATCGCCTATGGAGATTTTTAAGGGTAAAGGTTTGTCGCCATTCCACTAGCGGGCGCAATTTTGAAGCGTGACATGTTGGGTATCAATTTACTCAGCATAATATTATCTTTCACAATATAAACAAAAATTGAGCTAACTTTACTGTTGTCTTATTTTTTAATTACACTTTTTTATTTTTTCCAAAAAAGTACGCTTTTAAGACCGCTGCGCAAATACGGTGTGACAGAATGTATTGCAACGACCGTCATTTTATTCTCTAGGGTGTAAATATATACATAATGTTTGGGGGTTCTAAGTAATTTTCTAGCAAAAAAAACTGATTTTAACTTGTAAACACCAAATCTCAAAACGAGGCTCTATCCTTAAGTGGTTAATTTATAAACAATAAAATGACACTCACATTTATTAGTGCACACACTTCAGTGCACTTGGGTAAAAGACTAGATGCTTTAGGGGTATATAGATAGCCCCCTTAACAGTCATATAAATATCCACAGCGGCTCAGTTTACTGAGATCAGGATTTACTTCCTACTTCATGTAGTGACATCACAAAACTCCGCCCCAACGTGTTTCATCACTAGTCAGACATACTGAAACTAACTCCCACCTTGCTGCAGTGCTTTCTCTATCTGATTCCTTTCACATGTGTGGTTTGGCGGTGCTCACCTATCTGTGATCTATGAGCAGGTCTCATCACTTTAATGTTATTCACTTTCCACTTAATGGGATTTCCTGGTACTCTTGCATGTAGTGGCGTGGTGGGACAAACACACATTTCACCCTTTGTTTGCCCTGGATGTCACAAGGTCAGGAAATGAGGCAACATATTCACAGTACGGGCACGCAAACACAGCAGTAGCAGCTAACAAATGATCTATTCCTTCCCCAGTTTATCTAAAAAATATATATATATTTGAATGGAATCTCCTAATAACGCCGACATGTGAGTTGCTAAATGTTGTACCTCATTAAATGTAACCATATTGCTACACTTAGAGGCGCCTCTCTTCTCTTTTATACTCTGGAGCTCCTGCTGGATTTTGCTTCTAATCCCCTTGTTGAGGCTTCCATTTGTGGATGGACATTTTATGCTGTTTGAAGAAGAATATCATTGTTATGTTGTTCCTGATGTCATTACTAGGGATGAGCAGAACACCCCCCGGTTCGGTTCGCACCAGAACATGCGAACAGACAAAAAATTTGTACGAACACAGTTAAAATCTATGGGACACGAACGTGAAAAATCAAAAGTGCTCATTTTAAAGACTTATATGCAAGTTATTGCCATAAAAAGTGTTTGGGAACCCGGGTCCTGCCCCAGGGGACATGAATCAATGCAAACATTTTTTTTTTAAAACTTAAGTTATTTCAGAGGCTGCTTGCCTTCTTTTAGTGGCCTGTAAGGGTCTGCCTCTCCTTGGAGGCCTTCCGGACATGTTGGGTAGTTTTTTTTAACACCATACTAAACTGTATTATATACTGTGTACACCGCCTGCACTGTATTATCTACTGTACACCGCCGAATGCACTGTATATATAGGCTACGCTGAATGCAGAGTATATATATATATATATAAATACACTGCCTGTACTGACAGAATATATATATATATATATATATATATATATATATATATATATATATATATACAGTGGTGTGAAAAAGTGTTTGCCCCCTTCCTCATTTCCTGTTCCTTTGCATGTTTGTCACACTTAAGTGTTTCGGAACATCAAACCAATTTAAACAATAGTCAAGGACAACACAAGTAAACACAAAATGCAATTTGTAAATGAAGGTGTTTATTATTAAAGGTGAAAAAAAATCCAAACCATCATGGCCCTGTGTGAAAAAGTGATTGCCCCCTAAACCTAATAACTGGTTGGGCCACCCTTAGCAGCAACAACTGCAACCAAGCGTTTGCGATAACGTGCAATGAGGCTTTTACAGCGTCCTGGAGGAATTTTGGCCCACTCATCTTTGCAGAATTGTCCTAATTCAGTTACATTAGAGGGTTTTCGAGCATGAACGGCCTTTTTAAGGTCATACCAGAACATCTCAATAGGATTCAGGTCAGGACTTTGGCTATGCCACTCCAAAGTCTTAATTTTGTTTTTCTTCAGCCATTCGGTGGTGGACTTGCTGGTGTGTTTAGGATCATTGTCCTGCTGCAGAACCCAAGTTCGTTTCAGCTTGTGTACACGAACAGATGGTCGGACATTCTCCTTCAGGATCTCTTGGTAGACAGCAGAATTCATAGTTCCTTTTATCACGGCAAGTCTTCCAGGTCCTGAAGCAGCAAAACAGCCCCAGACCATCACACTACCACCACCATATTTTACTGTTGGTATAATGTTCTTTTTCTGAAATGCAGTGTTCCTTCTACGCCAGATATACTTGGACACACACCTTCCAAAGAGTTCCACTTTTGTCTCATCGGTCCACAGAATGTTGTCCCAAAAGTCTTGGGGATCATCAAGATGTGTTGTGGAGAAATTGAGACGAGCTTTGATGTTCTTTTTGCTCAGCAGTGGTTTTCTCCTTGGAACTCTGCCATGCAGGCCATTTTTGCCCAGTCTTTTCCTGATGGTGGAGGCATGAACGCTGACCTTAACTGAGGCAAGTGAGGCCTGCAGTTCCTTGGACGTTGTTGTGGGGTCTTTTGTGACCTCTTGGATGAGTCGTCGCTGTGCTCTTGGGGTAATTTTGGGCGGCCGGCCACTCCTGGGAAGGTTCACCACTGTTCCATGTCTTCGCCATTTGTGGATAATGGCTCTCACTGTGGTTCGCTGGATTCCCAAAGCTTTGGAAATGGCTTTATAACCCTTTCCAGACTGATAGATCTCAATTACTTTCTTTCTCAATTGTTCCTGAATTTCTTTGGGTCTCGGCATGATGTGTAGCTTTTAAGGATCTTCTGGTGGACCTTACTGTGTCAAGCAGCTCCTATTTAAGTGATGCCTTGATTGTGAACAGGTGTGGCAATAATCAGGCCTGGGTGTGGCTAGAGAAATTGAACTCAGGTGTGGACAACCACAGTTATAGTATGTTTTAACAAGGGGGGCAATCACTTTTTCACACAGGGCCATGATGGTTTGGATTTTTTTTCACCTTTAATAATAAACACCTTCATTTACAAATTGCATTTTGTGTTTACTTGTGTTGTCCTTGACTATTGTTTAAATTGGTTTGATGTTCCGAAACACTTAAGTGTGACAAACATGCAAAGGAACAGGAAATGAGGAAGGGGGCAAACACTTTTTCACACCACTGTATATATATATATATATGTAGCACTGACCCTCAAAGGAGCTGCTGGTTTTATTGGGCTTACCGTTACCTTCTTTACCTCGTCTCCGTCTAGGGTTTCCCATGGTAGATGGCCCAAAGAAATGCAAAAACTGACACTGGATCTTCTTTTTGGGTTATTTATTTAAATGATAACACAGTCTCTTAATGTAGAATAGAGGGTTAAGAGGAAAGTTCAGGTACTTTTGGAACTGCAAGAATAGGAAGTCTCTTATAGAAGAAATCCAGAGAATAACTGTTTCACAACCGTATTCTCACAACCCACAGATAGACCTCCTCTCACTAGGCCCAGCAGCCTGCAGGGTGTTAGGTAAAGACAAGTCTCTGCCACAGACTTGAATGTAGAATACTTGAGGAAAAAGTCTCTGCCACAGACTTGAGTGTAACTGAGGGACATAGACAAATTTAGAGAGCTATCATACGGTACCAGTATCTCTCAGCAGGTCCGGCGATACCGTATGAGTGTAAATCCATAAAGTGTCCTTCAACTGAGCCTCCAGGCCCCTTCAGAGAAACCAGCCTCGTGCGTGGCCTTCTGAAGAATCCTCCCCTGGATGCTCCTCCAGTTGCTGGGCCTCTCCTTAGATGAGATGGCACCAGACCACCCTTGAATCATTAGGCCCCGATATCCATTCAGGCCTGTCCCTATCCAGCCCCAAGACTTGGAATTGCATGGGTCCGCACCCCAGGCCAGGAGGGCCTTGAGGACTGGTCAGGAGGACCAGGACCAAATAGACAGAAGATATCTTCTGGACCGGAACCCCGAAGCACGTGATCTCAGTACCTTAAATACCCCTTCCCAGAATCCACAGCAGGATAAACACTCCCACTGGGCTAGTTCCGAGATAAAGAGGGGCATCCAATACACCCAGCTAAACTGCGTTCTCATACTTGCCGGCGGTGACAGCGACACCTGCGGCCAAGTAGAACTCAGTGCAATCCAGCCAGACTGGTACTGGAATCATAATTTAGCAGAATTAGCCCTAAAACCCAACTGTGGTTTCAGGAATATTCATTTTCAAAAACACATAGCACATGCTCGACAGGAGCCAGCGCTACATATATAGAGTTTACACTGTATATAAAGGCTACGCTGAATGCAGAGTATATATATATATACTGTATACTAGTCTGACTGTGTATATATATATATATATCAAATACACTGCCACTAACTAACCTGCCTAATCTAGCTCAATCTCTCTATCTCCATCCACTATAGCATGCTATGTGTAAGCAGCCTTATATAGTGTGGGGCGTGGACCTAGTCCCCCTGAGCTATGATTTGCCAAAGGCACCCTGCCTTTGGCCAATTATGGCTCTCGCTGAGGAGCGTGCTGTGGTTGGCCAAAGCATGCAGGTCAGGTGCATGCTTTGGCCAATCATCATACAGCAATGCACTGCGGTCTTGCAAAACAACAAACTCCCCATAAAATTTGCTGTTCGGCGAACGGCGAACACCCCCGATGTGCGAGTCAAACTCGAGGCTCAAACTCCCTAGTTATTATGTCCATAGAGCTGCTCTGGATGTGAGGACGTCAGGAACAGTCCACCGCTGAACCGTGGGGGAGCGCCATTTGCTGGTGGAGTGGTGACTCAGATGAGTATCCAGCTTTCTCCTCTCCCCTAGACACAATGAGTAGTTGATCCATGCAGTGCAGGCACGTTTCTTTTTTCTTTGCCCAGAATTGGGCTTTAAATTTTTCTTTTTAAATTGAACCCCAGGCAGATAAAAAAGACACAAATTGTTGCAGCCCTTTAATCATTATTGTATCAGTAAATGCATTTTTAATACAAATAGTATAAATACCTAAACATGACTTGTTATAAGCCTCCTGCACACACGACTGGGAGTGGGAGAAGCAACACGAGGAATTAATCAGTTGGGCTGCAGTGCAAGAAGCATTCTGATTTGGAGGAAAGACCAGAGTGACTGAACTCAATAATGTGCTGCTTCTCCTTTCACTGTCCAGTCACAGGATAGGGGTGGGGAGGATCCCTGTGAGTAAAAGTGAAAGTGCAGAAGCAAAAGATCAGTTCCCCTCCCCCGTAAAGAAGGGCTGTGCTGTGTGGCAGACCTGTGTCAATCTTAGGTCTGAATGGACAGAAATACGAATCCTTTGGCAGGTAAAACAGATGTTATATTTATAACTTGTCTGTGTATTTAGCCGTGTGCCTAGAATTCCGCTTTAAAGGAAAAAGATTATCTTCTGATGGAAAACAACAGATCCCGTCATTTTCTAAAAAGAATTCCAAGAGTGCAAAGCAAGCGTGTAATCACAGATGTTCCTCGATAAAATATCTACTTAGCAGCTGATGGTCTTTTTGATCCACAGCCAAAAAATGTGAAACTTGGTAGGAATTTTGCGCACCTTGCAATACCGCAACTAGCTGGGTTTATCTACGCTCTAATCTACCAGCGAGCATTAGAAATGATTCAAAGCTTCTGTACAGATCTAAATTTAATTCTTGTGGTTTGGTTGTGGCAAAGTGGCAAAAATATATTAGAATTTTTTTTTTCTTTTTTAAGGTATGGCCTTTTTCACCTGGGTGATTACATGCATACACCGGATTCCAGCAGCAAGATCGATTCTGGCTGTTGGGATATCAGGTGTATGTGAACTGCTCAGCTTGTATAAAGTGTTCCCTTTTTATCCGCACAACCAGCAGTTACATGTGGTTAGGGACAGAGGTCTGCACCCTGGGATGCCATCTGGGTGCCCTCTAGGGTGCAGCGAGCACAGAACCCATTTTGCCCTGGATCGGTGTCTTGAGTTGCCATGGTGCAGGCAGGCTAGCCGCCAGCACCATAACAACCAAGGCAGCTGGAGGCTCAGACACAGGCGTCATTCATTGCTGTGTTGGAGGCGGCCGGCTCGCCTGCACCATGGCAACACATGACTCTTATGCATGGCAGATGGCATACAAGACCACCATTCAGGAAAAGAAGGATGTCTGCCTACTCCAGACCTCTTCCAACTCTGATGTGCTGCTTGAGCCAAAAGGTAGGGCTCTGATGTAAAGAGGGGCCTGTGTGACTGGGGGGTCTGTTATGAAGAGGCCTGTGTGAATGGGGGGGGGGGGTGGCTATCATGTATAGGGGCTTCTGATATATTGGGGAAACTCTGATGTGATGGGGGCCTCTGGTGTGAAGGGGAGGCCTCTAATGTGAAGGGGGTTCTATTGTGATGGGGAGACCTCTGAACTGAACGGGTGTTCTGATGTGATGAGAGGGGACCTCTTAACCGAAGGGGGTTCTAATGTGATGAGGGGACCTCTGATCTGAAGGGGGTTCTGATGTGATGAGGGGACCTCTGATCTGAAGGGGGTTCTGATGTGATGAGGGGACCTCTTAACTGGAGAGGGTTCTGATGTGATGAGGGGACCTCTGATCTGAAGGGGGTTCTGATGTGATGAGGGGACCTCTGATCTGAAGGGGGTTCTGATGTGATGAGGGGACCTCTGATCTGAAGGGGGTTTTGATGTGATGAGGTGACCTCTGAACTGAAAGGGTGTTCTAATGTGATGAGGGGGCCACTGATCTGAAGGGGGTTCTAATGTGATGAGGGGACCTCTGATCTGAAGGGGGTTCTGATGTGATGAGGGGACCTCTGATCTGAAGGGGGTTCTGATGTGATGAGGTGACCTCTGAACTGAAGGGGTATTCTGATGTGATGAGGGGACCTCTGAACTGAAGGGGGTTCTAATGTGATGAGGAGACCTCTGATCTGAAGGGGGTTCTGATGTGATGAGGGGACCTCTGAACTGAAGGGGTGTTCTGATGTGATGAGGGGACCTCTGAACTGAAGCGGTGTTCTGATGTGATGAGGGGACCTCTGAACTGAAGGGGTGTTCTGATGTGATGAGGGGACCTCTGAACTGAAGGGGTGTTCTGATGTGATGAGGGGACCTCTGAACTGAAAGGATGTTCTGGTGTGATGAGGGGACCTCTGAACTGAAGGGGTGTTCTGATGTGATGAGGGGACCTCTGAACTGAACGGATGTTCTGATGTGATGAGGGGACCTCTGAACTGAAGGCGGTTCTGATGTGATGAGGGGACCTCTGATCTGAAGGGGGTTCTGATGTGATGAAGTGACCTCTGAACTGAAGGGGTGTTCTGATAAGATGGGAGAACCTGTGATGTGAAGGGGGGACTTGTGATATAATGATGATTTCATCAAGGCGGTTGTGTGCCACGTCCCTGGCTCAGGTTTCCCATTTATAGGTAACATGTATGTTTTTTACATTATAGACAGGGTGATCAAGATTTTGCATACGTTTAAAGGGTGCTGCAACTGAATAGGTTTGAGAAATGCTGTTTAGGATAGTAAATATGTGGCTGAACTGTCTATTTTCACCGCCTGTGTGTACGAACCCTAATGAATTTTTTTAGTATGGCTGTGCTTTTAATTTATGATGTGACCTTTTGGTTATCATAAGAGAAGTGGATCAATCGGCTAAATGTTTCTAAGATATGCAAGATGTTCTGCTCTGTATGGGGGCGTGGAGGGCACTATAGCTTATCTGCTTTGTTTACAGTGTAATTAGAGTGCAGGAGATACAGGAACGATATGATAAGACATTTCAAATATCTGCCTTCAAAGAGAAGACATCCAGCACACAGGATGGGATCATGGAGATAAACTTGTGAGGCTTAGGGAATTGTTCTGATACCAGAAGGATGTACAGGAGATACACAGAAGCTGCTGTCAACAGCAGTTCTTCCAAATAGTGAAGATAGTACGAGAAGAAAAACTACTAAAGGTTGGAGGCACCTTTGGAGGTCTATAGACTGCATTTAGACCAGTGTTTCTCAACCAGGGTTCCTAATAACCACAAAAGCAGGGACCATTTTCCAAGTCACCATCAAGCTTATGTATTGTGAGCTGTAGATAAAGCAGTTATAAGTGAGGGGTTCCCCGTGAAAAAATATTCCAAGGGTTCCTCCATGTAAAAAAGGTTGAGAAAGACTGGTTTAGACCTTCAAGGGTGGTTGGAGTACAGGCAGGATTTAACCACTAGTAATCCAAGAGCAGCTACAGGATAGCCAGTGGTGCTCGTGCCCCTGAAGTGGCAGTCCAGGGGTGCCAGAATAAGTAACTTTGGGGCAACTCACAGTGTTTTTGTATGGCAACTAACTCACAGCACCCTTGCAGGCTTTTTTTCCCAGCTGTCCATTTGGGCTGGACATTTCCTTGAGACCGGAAACATTTCTATAACAGTCGGCCCACCAATATCTTGCGTGCCTAAGCACTTACAAGTATGAACTTTTATGCCCAGCATGATGCACGTTACTCTCTCCTGATTAGTAGGGTGTAGGTCCTCTGGCTTGCTCTGAAAATCTTGGCGGGAGAGGGCACATGTCCATATGTTTAGGTTCTCCCCATCCCTTGGGGGTCTACTTTTGAGGAGGCCCCACATAGTACTTGGGTGGACCTTGTCTTTGCTGGTCCCATGAAAAATAGGGTCCATCTGGTTTCGGGCCCATTGGCCCATGTGTAACCTAGTCCCCGTCAAGAGTCTTGCACCCTTGAAGATCAGGGCCAGGATTCTTTCTCTTCAGATGTGCCAATTTTTTGTGTGCTTCACATTTTGTGTGTTCACAAAAGCAGGTTGTTGTAGGGTCCAGGAGGAGACTGCTGTAGGGCTCAGGAGCAAGCTGTTGTAAGGCTCAGAAGCAGGTTGTTGTAGGTTCAGGAAACAGGTCGTTGTGGGGCTCAAAAGCAGGTAGTGGTGGAGTTCAAGAGCAGGTTGTTGTAGGTTCCAGGAGCAGACTGTTGTAGGGCTCAGGAGCAGGCTCTTATGGGGTTTAGGAGCACGTCATTGTGGGGCTCAAGAACAGGTTGTTGTGGGGTTTAGGAGCAGGTCTTTGATGATTGGTTCAGGAGCAGGCTGTTGCATGTTGGTTCAGGAGAAGGTTGTTGTAGGGTTCAGGAAGAGGTCATTGTAGGTTCAGGAGTAAGTTGTCCTAGGGCTCAGGAGAAGGTTGCGGTGGGGCTCAAAAGCAGTTTGTTGTGGGACTACAATAAATTATTACTTTGTTTTGAGGTTTAGATATCCCTTAAGGTGGCCAATGAAATCAGATACAATCTGACTGAATTTAGGCATCTGAATCCTCTGGCACTAAAAATTGTATCCATCAGATCTTCTGTATATTAGCCTTAGCAGAATTGGCACTGCCTAGCTCCCCCACCCAGGGCCGGGGCTAGACTATTTTGCACCCTAGGCAAGACCAGCTACTTGCCCGCCCAACCCCCCCCCCCCCCTCAAAAAAAAAATGAAATAAAACTTCACCCCTCCTAGCACACATCCTCTTTCCCCTCAAGTTTTCCATCCTAGCACAAATCCTTTCCCCCAAATCCCCTCTTCTAGCATAAATCCCCCAATCCCACTTCCTAGCACAAACCCCCCTTCCTAGCACAACCCCCTCCAGATTACCCTTCCCGGCTTCCTCCCTACACAAATCCCCCCACCTAGCACAATCCCCCCCCCCCAATCCCCTCTCCTAACACAAATCCCTCCCAATCTCCTCTCCTAACACAAATCCCCATCCCCTCTTCTAACCCAACCACCCAATTCTCTCTCATAGCACAACTCCCCCAATCTCCCCTCCTATGCCCCGTACACACAGTCGGAATTTCCGACGGAAAATGTCCTATCGGACCATGTTGTCGGAAAATCCGACCGTGTGTGGGCGCCATCGGACTTTTTCCGTCGGAAAAAATTTGAGATCCTGCTCTCAAATTTTTCAAAAACAAAGTCCGATCTGACTTTTTCCGATCGTGTGTAGCGAATTCCGACAGACAAAGTGCCACACATGCTCAGATCAAATTACAAGACCAAAGCTATTGGCTACTAGCCTCTACGTAGTTCCGTCGTACGCAACGAACGTCACCACGTTCAGAATGATCGGATTTTCCGACAACTTTGTCTGACCGTGTGTATGCAACACCAGTGTCGGACAAAATCTGTCGGAAAAAATCCTACATCTAGCACAAATCCCCCCATTCCACATGCTGATGCAAGAACGATCCTGTGTCATCTTTTTTTTTATGAAGGATCGCTCTACTGACAGAAGAGGAGAGCACAGCCTGCACCTCCCGGCTCGCTACTGTCATTTCTCAGAGGCAGGCTTCACTGCTCCTCGCTGCTCTCCCCTTGTCCCAGCCGTTAGTGCGGGGATAGGGGAAGGCACTCAGCGGCCAGGCACAGCATCTATAGAAAGCCCGGCCTGGGGGGGCACAACTGAAATCTGGGGAGCTTAGCCCACCACAGCAATCTATGGCTGCGCCCTAGGCGGCTGCCTAGTTCGCCTAGTGGTAGCACCAGGCATGCCCCCACCCTTAACAAGCCTTTGCCAATGGTGTCCCTTTTTTATTTTTTTATTAGATTGGAGTTGTTCTAAATATATAGCTATATTGCTACAAATAGAAACAAGCACGATGTTACCATGTACCGTTCTTATAAAGGTTTTCCACTTGGCAATCACAACGCAATGTTTTTCTCCAATGCTAATTGTTTATGTGCAGTCTTGTTGTGTCTGTGAGAGCCTGGAATGTTTTTATGTTCTTTTATGTAATGCATCAATAAGTATAAGTGAGCCAACCGCTGTCAATATTTTTCTCTTTTTGTTTTGGTTTTATACGGAGATAATCGTGGAATTCCTGCGCGCCGCGGACAAACAGCCTTGAGTTCTATTCAGATTTATACAATTGCCAGGAAGCTGAGTGTTTACCATCATTTCATTTCTATCAGTACAATGTGATGATGTGATTGTCGTCATCTCCTACCAAAAGAATGATGACAACAATCAGGAATGTTTTTTGAGCATTTAAAGGACATTCAGCTTAGGACACTATATCATAGCAAAAGTCACCCTACGTTGAATCCTAGCTTATAAATGCTACTCTATAGAATGACAGCTTTAGAAAGCATTTTAGAAACATTATATGCTAGGCCTAGACCAACTGGATGTGTACTGTGCATATAAAAGAAGAAAACAGGAGAAGGGAACAAAGGGGACTTGCAGGATGTTTTTACGGGAGGGGCAGTCTTTTATGCTGTTCTTCTGCCAGCTACAGTTGGGGCCCTTTTAAGAAGTGTTGATACACTTAATAATAATAATATTCAATAAACCAGCATGCAATATAGGTGCAGTACAATTTCAGCAAAGTAACTCAGTCCCTTCTAGTATGAACAATGGGCATTGCCCTCTCACCAATCCGTGGTGCGGCTGTGAAATCTCGCTGTAGAAAGGGGGTGCCTTCTCACTGCAGAATGCCTCAGCTGTTTCAGAGGTGAGAATTAGAGATGAGAACAGTGGAGGCTGGTGCTCAAATTTTTTGGGGGGCAGCAAACAAACCTGACCATCTCACTCCCCCTCTGTCGCTCGATCAATCGCACCACTCGATCGCTGCTTCGCTCGGCAGTTGCTCGCCAGGCCGCCTGCCAGCCCCGCACTTAACCCATCCAGGTCGCGGCTTCATCGGCTTCCCCCTACATCTCCTCCTGAGTCCTGGTGGTCACTCCTCCTCCCGGCCAATCGGGTCTTAGGACTCCTGGCCAATCAGGACCCACTTCCTGATTGGCTGAGGGGAGAAACAGGAAGACATTAGCCCTTATTATTTCGCTAATGTCACACAAGTGGGTGGGCTTGGGGCACAGTGCTTTGCGCCCCACCCACCCTTTTTAAGCCAATTAGAGCCTCATGCTCTTATCATGCGCTTAAAAAAAAAAAAACATTGGAATCCATGTGTCTGGCACCCTGCATGGAGATTAGGGGCCGGGCGCATGGATTAGGGGGTCGGCGCCCCTGTGCCCCTGTGCCCCTTATGAACGGTCGCCAATGGATGAGAGGGTATGCTGGTCTCCCAGCAACAATGGTACAGATGCGATCGCAGTAGTCTGTGCTGCTCTACCCCTTTGTCTTAGCTGGTTTCGTCAGTATGCAACAGATGTGCTCTCATCAGTTCCCTCAGTGCCAAGAGAGAGAGCCTAGCTAAACTGTCTCAGAAAAGTAGCTCCACTCCTCCTCCTTGCCCCAGTGTCTCTTGGGAATTATAGTGCAAAGGGTCCATAAGCTCCATAATCCATAATTCCTGGACCTCAAATCGCTTTTCTGGCTATTGTTCTCCCTCTGCTGAGTGGAGTATATAGTGCAACACAACATTCAGCAGAACAGCAGAAAGTGAAAGTAAACTGAATGTGTGCTGCCCCAATGGCGCATAGAATTGATATAGATTGTTTTCCTAACCATTTTCTATGGACGTTTATATTTAGGTCACATGCTTTTGTGGTAATGCACTTGTTTTCTTATGTTCTTTTTCCCTTATGTTATGACACACTTCCTTTTGTATGTAATGCTCCACCCTTCTTCCTGTGATTGTACTTCCTGTGTCATGGATGCAGCTACAAGCCACATGTAGCAGGGCACATGTATTCTGCATTGTAAGCTACAGACAATATCATTTTTTGACTGCATAAATACTACAACCTATTCATCTGTTTGTATCCTGTCATCTGCTGTAACCTGATGTTCAGAATAAAAGCATCTTGTGGAAGGAATCGGTATTTGGTGAGTTCAAACTATCTGATGAGGATTGTCCTCAGCCTACATTAAATAAAGTACTTAATATTGCTTAAATCTAAAAACTCCAACCAACGCTTTTTAGGTTTTTCTTTTCTGGAGTTCAAGTTAAACGAAAGCCTATCTCTGGGGAAAGTAAAAACCCTCCTCTGCAGTGGGGTTAGGGTAGCCACCTTTTCTTCAAGCTAGCCCTGAACCAAAGCTGTGAATTCTAAGGGGGTTTCTGCTCACCAAAGCCCCCACTTACATCAGAGTTCCCAGCTGCACTCATTACATTTGAGTCCCCCCTCCATACCTTATTGCAGGGCTCAAAATTTCAAGCCTTGAGCTACTAGCCAGGCCTTAAGAGTTACTCACCACCAGTTGCTCCACCTAACCTCTACTCTGCCCCATCCCTAATTTTGCATCTAAACACACCCTCGTAAATTATCTCAGGAAATGACATTGTTAAATGTTTTATGCAGAATAAAGTTACAGAAATAAATATTAACAACAGCAGCTTTAACAATATTAACATAAAGCATATCAGTACCCATCAGTGCAGCCTCGTCAGTGCCCATCAGTGCAGCCTATCAGTGCTCATCAGTGCAGCCTTATCGGTGCCTATTAGTGCAGTCTATCTGTGCCCATCAGTGAGGCCTGTCAGTTTCCATCAGTGGAGCATACCAGTGCCCAACAGTGCGCCCTTATCGGTGCAGCCTCATCAGTGCCCATCATTGCCACCTCAGCAGTGGCCATCAGTGCTGCCTCATCAGTGGCCATCAGTAAAGCCAATTAGTGCCCATCAGTGCAACATATTAGTGCTGCCTTATCAGTGCAGCTTTATCAGTGCAACCTCATCAGTGGTCATCAGTGCCACCTCATCAGTGGCCATCAGTGCAGCCTCATCAATGGTTATCAGTGCCACCTCATCAGTGAAGCCCTATCAGTGCAGCCTCATCAATGCAGCCTATAAGTGCCCATCAATGCAGCCTATCAATGCCCATCAGTGCAGCCTTTTCAGTGCCCATCAATGCAGCCAATCAGTGGCCATCAGTGCAGCCTGATCAGTGCGGTCTATCAGTGCCCATCAATATAGCCTCATCAGTGCCCATCCGTGCAGCCTCATCAGTGCTTATCAGTGTCCATCAATGCAGCCTATCAGTGCCCATCAGTGAAGCCAGTCAGTGCCCATCAGTGCAGCCTCATCAGTGCACATCAATGCAGCCTGTCACTGCATGGGGATCACAAGGAGGAATCGGGAGGAGAGCCAGCCGGATCACATAGAGAGAGGATCTCCTGCTGTGACACAGCTTGGATCTGAAATGCCGGCCGCTGTTAAACAAAGTCCCGCCTCCTGGACCGGCATTGGACCAGTGTGCTGTCTATCATAGGAGCCAGTCCAGGAGACGGGACTATGTTTTACAGCGGCCGGCATTTCAGATCCAAGCTGTGTTACAGCGGCAGATCCTCTCTCTGTGTGATCCAACCAGCTCTCCTTCCAACAGTTTCCTGGCTGATCGCTTCTGGCAGACCTATACATAGACGAGAGCTTGAAAATAAAAAAGAACAGTTAACACCAGGTCTTTTCACATGAATTATTTTTTCACCCGACAGAGTTAATATCCTTTGCAGATAATGGAACACCTTCTATTTTCACCTACCTAATCTCCGTCAATGAGATCATGAAAAGAAAGTTTGGTTAATGATTGAGCCACACTTTGCTTATTTGAGTTTCAGAAGTTGCCGACTGATTACATGAAGGCCCTCACAGCTGTGAACTGTAACACGGATGACAAGAAACGTGACTGAAAAAAATAGAAAATAGGTGGACTCAGCTAAAATTAGTCAGCCATAAATGATAGTATTGTCCGGTTGTTTCCATGTAAGGCTGGAACTTATCCATTGCCTTTACAGAATGCTTACGCTACAATGACCCCAAATAATTTACAATTAAAATATTTATTTATATCTCTCTTTTTTTTTTTCCATCAAGATCCAAACTATTGGGATAGTTGAAGAGATTCTACAGTAAGTCATTACCACTAGGTCATAATTACCCAATCTGGCCATGGCAATTTCATGTCTATGAGTACCTGCGGTCAATGCTGGACAAGATTTGCCAGGATGGAGACAGTACTCAGAATTGTTAGAATAATAAAGCTAACTATACATGCAGAGAAAACTATTATGCCTAGTACACACGATCGGATTGTTGGCCAAAAAAACCGTGGAATTTTGTCCGAAGTGCGTTGGCCCAAACTTGTCTTGCATACACATGGCCACACAATTGTTGGCCAACAATTCCGAACGTAGTGACGTACTAGAGGTACTACGTGTTTTTTCAGCTCTTTAGCGCCACCCTTTGGGCTCCTTCTGCTAATTTCTTGTTAGTAGAAGTTTGGTGAGTGTTGATTCGCGCTTTTCATTTCGCACTTTTCAGTTCAAGCTTTTCTGTTCGTTTTTGAACGGCCATTCGTCAACCAGACATGTTGCGGAATCGGAGGAGATGACATGTTATTGATTATTGGCCTTGGAGTTATTGCTTTGACATTATTTTTTTGGTTGAATAATGATTTGATTTGGAATATTTTCTATATTTTTGGATGCATAGAATGCACTTTTTGGTTAAGTTCTATTGGCACATTTTTATTTGTTTTCTTTTTTTAATGCACAATAAAAAAAATTGTGTAGAATTATACTTGGCTGTGTGTTTTATTTCAAATGACAGTTTGGGAGTCAGCAGTTACATTTTAAAAAATACAATGTAAAATTGACAAGGGACACCAACATAGTTGTATCTTTGATCTTAAACACTACGGGATAATGGTGTTGTGGTAACGTGGCCAAAAGAAAAAAAAAAAGAAGCATAATAATATTATTCTTGATATCACTAGAAAAAAAAAGCCTTTGAAAATTAGTTTGCAATAACTCCATCAGTATCACCAGCAAAGCAGCTTCATTATTATCTCATTAAAGAAGAAGAGAATTGTGCGCTGCATTTCGAGATTTCATAATTTGCCGCGTAATTCTCCATTACGAACGCTAGTTTACAAGATCGACTGCTTCTGGCCCGTCCTTGCTTCCGAGCATGCGTGTGTGTACTTTGGACTTTTCACCGACGGACTTGTGTACCCACGCTCGGAAAATCCGACAACAGACATTTGTCTGCAGAAAATTTGAAAACTTGCCATCCAACAATTGTTGGCGGAAAGTCCGACAACAATAGTCCGATGGAGCGCACACACGGTCAGATTTACCGACAACAGCCTGTCATCGAACATTTCCCTTCAGAAAGTCCGATCATATGTATGGGGCTTTAGATTCCTCTATCCACACTAAACTGTGGGTTAGGGAATCTCCCCTGCCGGCTGTTGTATTCGGCAGACACGTACTGAATACCCAAACTATGACTGTGTCTGATTGGGTGCAGTCATTGTTCAACCAACACATTTCCACCTGGCTACTTCCACAAAAGTTGACTGAAAAATTCACTTTTATTCAAGCAGGCCAAGACAGAGCCACCTACAGCTGGAATGTAATTTGAATCAGCAGGAATCGGGCATACTTTGAGCAGTGTATGGCCAGCTTTAGTCTGATTTAGCCCTGGTTCACACTGGAGCGTTTTGACATGCGATTTGATATGTCAAATCGGCGTCAATTGCCGTCAATGGCACCGTCCTAATCAGTGCGATGCTGCACCGATTTCAAAAAGTAGTTTCTGTACTACTTTTTGCAATTTTGGGCTGCGATTTACAACTGTGCAGAAATGTCTCTGATGTCTCTGAAAACCGTGGCCAAACTCGCACGGCTTCATTACCGCAACTCAGTGTGAACCTGGGCTTAATTGAAGAAACAGGCAGTGTAGGTGTATGCAATTGTCTTGTTGCCACATTCATATTCTAAACTCCTACTGCCCAATCTGGGGCCCAAGTCCATTGTACTTATTGTGCAGAACTTGAATACCAGTAATTAATAGTTTAACCATTTAAGCCCCGGACCATTTGGCTGGCCAAAGACCAGAGCACATTTTGCAATTCGGCACTGCGTCGCTTTAACTGACAATTGCGCAGTTGTGCGGCGTGGCTCCTAAACAAAACTGACGTCCTTTTTTTTCCCACAAATAAAGCTTTCTTTTGGTGGTATTTGATCACATCTGCGTTTTTTTTTTTTTTTTTTTTGCGCTATAAACAAAAATAGAGCAACAATTTTGAAAAAAACGCATTATTTTTTACTTTTTGTTATAATAAATATCCTCAAAAAATATATTAAAAAAAAAATATATTTTTTTTCCTCAGTTGAGGCCGATATGTATTCATCTACATATTTTTGGTAAAAAAACGCAATAAGCGTTTATTGACTGGTTTGTGCAAAAGTTATAGCGTCTACAAAATAGGGGTCAGTTTTATGGCATTTTTATTAATATTTTTTTTTACTAGTAATGGCGGCGATCAGCGATTTTTATCGTGACTGCGACATTATGTCGAACACATCGGACAATTTGGACACATTTTTGGGACCATTGTCATTTTTTACAGCGATCAGTGCTAGAAAATTGCACTGATTATTGTAAAAATGACACTGGCAGTGAAGGGGTTAACCACTGGCTGGCTAGGAAGGGGTTAAGTGTGTCCTAGGGAGTGATTCTAACTATTAAGGGGCGTGGCTATGTGTGACACATCACTGATCATAGCTCCCGATCACAGGACAGTGTCACTAGGCAGAATGGGGAGATGCTTGTTTACATGAGCATCTCTCGTTCTTCCTCTCCGTGAGACGATCGTGGGTATTCCCACGGACATCGAGTCCGCGAAACCCACGATCCTACTCACGGAGATCGCGGCAGGTTCAAGACACAATGGTGGCATACAGTTAGATTAACTCTGCCTTTTTTTGTCTGTTTGTGTCTTCATTGGGGATATTTTCCCTTGCTTCCTGTTACAGTGACACAACCATCCATGCTACTACATGCTACTACCTCCCCAGCCATAGGCTTGTCTACCTTCATCTCTCAGCTGGGAGGAGAAGGTAGATGAGCCCCATAGACTTCTATGTGGCTATACTGTGCAGGTGTGACCAGAAGAGCGAGGACTTGTGGTGCTGGATGTAAGATATCCCCAGAGGCTGTGAGCCTCACAAATCCATAGGTATAGATCTGTGTAGGGGGAGGGTGGGATCAATTAGGTCAGGGAAGGAGGCCAAATTGCTTAAGTGCACTTTTTTATAAAGTAAACATATTTTTTTAACATTGTTGGGTACACACAGTTGACTGGGGGGCAGGCTGGGCTATAAATAAAACTTTTTTCCTGCACTGGAAGAAGGCCAGTCAGCTCTAGGACACACAGAAGCAATTGTTTTCTATGTGTCCTATTCACACTACAAGCCTCTGTACAAAGTCAGCTCCATGGATTGATGAGTTTGGTGTTGGGGAACTCAAGTGGCCTACACAGATCCCTCCACCCTACTGAACACCTTTGGAATGACTTTAAATGTCAGTTGGGAGCCAGGTCTTCCCATCCAATATCGGTACCTGATATAACAAAAATGCTCTTTTGGCTCATTGGGCACAAATGCCCACAAATGCCCACAGACACTCCAAAAGCTTGTGGAAGACCTTCCCAGAAGTGTGAAGGCTGTTGTAGCTGCAAACGATTGCCAACTCTACAATACTGTCCATGGTTTTGGAATAGGAAATGGGAAGGCAGCTAGATGTAGATAATGAGAAAGATAAACGTTTGGTAAAGAATAAAAATTGCTTTATTGGAAGGTAAAGTAAGTTGTTAGTAAGAGTGTTAAAATATGAGCTCGGATGGGAATACACCATGCCAAATACAGGAAATAGCAAACATGGGGGTTATACACAGCATATAATAATGACTATTGCATAACAGTTCTGACGCGTTTTGACCCATAATGTTTGGGGTATCTTCAGAGGATGAGTTTGCTAAAGGAATGGAGATTTATAATAATATATCAAATTTGTTTAAAAATAGGATATAATATATGCAACAGAATGTTTAGTAACACGTAGCACATAATTACCACTGCATTTGGAGATGCCCCTCAGTCAAAAAAGTCCCCCATACAACTGTCAGACCATTCTGCGTGCCTCCACGCCACAGCAAGACACAGAGAAGAGGACGAGGATCCACTCAATGTGGCTTACAAGGAGTCACACGTAAACAAATGTCCCCCACCAAAACGTCCCAGAGGTTTTGGAATAGGATATTCAACAAGCTCATATAGGTGTGATGGTCATATATCAACAAACTCTTTAACCATTCACAATTGGGTCCGGAGCTACATCACCTACCAAATCTCAAAATATGACCAAATCTTCCATCCTCGCTCCTCCCAAGATCTTCTGAACTATTTCCCTTATTACCACCTCCAAAGCTCACCTCCAGAACTTCTCTGAAGCCTCTCTCATCCTCTGACACTCCCTACCTCGATCTATCCAGCTATCTTCTACTCCAGGGGTCTCCAAACTTTCTACACAAAGGGCCAGTTTTCTGTCCCCCAGACTTTAAGAGGGTCAGGCTGTGGCCAGTGGGAGTAGAAAATGCCCCAACATTGGTTTTAGCGAAAAGAATCATGTTGGTATTAGTGGAAGGTTATTAGTAGGAGGAATAGTGCCCAATCGTTGATGTCAGTTGGAGGAATAGAACCCTACTGTTGGCATCAATGGGAGGAATAATGTCCCAAGGACCGGATAAAGGCAAGCAAAGAGCCACATCCGGCCCCTGGGCCATAGTTTTGAACCACTGTTCTACTTTATCTGCCTTTTAATGATCCAAAAAATTTATATTTTCAGGGAAGCCTATCTCACGTCTACCTAACAACTGTTTTTTTACTTTCTCCATTAGCTCATCTCCACACAGTTATTACCTTTTTGTGCCACTTCCCCTCCCTTTAGATTGTAAGCTTTTACAATCAGAGCCTTCTGAACCACCCTCTTTTCTTGGGTCCTCAGAGAGCCCCTCCTTTACATCAGGGTCCTCAGAGAGATCCTTCTTACATCAGGGTCCCCAACCCCCCCCCCTGTTACACCAGGGTCCCCAGAGAGCCCCCCCTTACACAGGGTCCCCAGAGAGCCCCCCGTTACATCAGGGTCCCCAGAGAGCCCCCCTTATATTAGTTTCCCCAGAGAGCCCCTCCTTACACAGGGTCCCCAGAGAGCCCCTCCTTACACAGGGTCCCCAGATAGCCCCTCCTTACACAGGGTCCCCAGAGAGCCCCTCCTACACAGGGTCCCCAGAGAGCCCCTGATTACACAGGGTCCCCAGAGAGCCCCCACTCTGACATTAGTGTCCCCAGGGGGCCCCGTCCTTACATCAGTGTCCCCAGAGGGCCCCGTCCTTACATCAGTGTCCCCAGAGGGCCCTGTCCTTACATCAGTGTCCCCAGAGGGCCCCGTCCTTACATCAGTGTCCCCAGAGGGCCCCGTCCTTACATCAGTGTCCCCAGAGGGCCCCGTCCTTACATACAGCTGACTCCCCCCTTGCAGAGGTTCCCTGTACCTGGCTGGTGGAGGTGGGAGGTGGCGATCGGCAGCTATATGGTGTTCACAGGCAGGGGGATCTCCCTGGGGCTAGTAGTTCTATCTCCGAATGTATACAGCGGAGAAGGGAGGGGCCTCTGACCCGGGCATCAGCAACAGTGTTCAAGCAGAGTGAAAGTGAAACTGATACCTGCCTGGGTCAGAGGCCCCTCCCTTCAACTCTCCACTGTATACACTGAGAGTACTACAAACCCCAGGGAGATCCCGCCACCCACTCAGGCACCATAGAGCTGCCGATCGCCGCCTTCCACCTCCTCCCACCCCTCCTCACTGCACTCTAAACGGCCAGCCAGAAGTGCATGGGGGGATGCTGGGTCTTGGGGGCCCCCCACAGCGGCGGGGCCCTAAGCAGCTGCATAGTGTGCCTATAGGGCCGATCGGCTCTGGTTGGCGCTATATAAATCCTAAATAATAATAGTATAATGTTTCTTGCATTTCGTGTATCTTGACTTCACCTTCAACATTTTATATGCCCTTTGACCTATTTTCATTTCCTTACAGATTATAAGCTTTTATGTGTTGGATCGGCATCATACCTCGTTTCCTCTTCTGCTCTCTATTGATAATGTATGAATTGTATTCTGCGACTTACCGTAAAGAAAGTCTGGGTTTAAACCAGCTTTGCTCTTTTCCGATTTTTTTGTCACTTCATTCATAACTTCAAAGCCTTCTTAGTCATTTCGTATTTGGGCCAGCTAAGATCAGCTGAGTTTTATTGGTCTAGACTGGAAGAGGAAACATCAAAAAGGAACAAATAGAGGATACAGCTCAGTATATGTGTCACATGACCTTTTTTTTTTTATCATAAAGCTGTTTGTTTTATGCAGTCCATCGCCGGTCTCCGAGTTGTGACACAACGCTGTCCAGATTTAGATTTGAGGAAGAAGTATTAGCCAGATTATTTGGTGTTTTCCTTTGGCATTATTGTACTAATCCAGACATTTATTTTAAGATTTGGGAGAAGTCAGCAAAGTTATGGGCACAGAAAGATCTCACATAATTAGGGACATTGTTTTCTGGTTTGTGTTTTTTTTTTTTACTTAACCTCTTGCCACCCACGTAACGCACATGTGTGGCAGCAAAGAGTAGTGCCCACGCTGCACATAGGCATCCAAGGACTACCAAGATTCCTGTGCTGAGAGCGCACTCACTGCACACTCCCAGCACATTGACCAGGCTGTCATAGACATCTCTTGGTCCCTAGTCATGATGGCAATTCCTATTATTCGCCCATGACAGGTTTTTCTTTAGCCCTATCACTGCCAGAGCCATTTTTGCACACGTCTTGAACACAAAATAATGATAGTTTCAGTTTTGGACTGACGCAAAGGTCAAGGAAACGCCAAATTTCAGTAAATAAATAAATGAAAGTAAAAACTAGTTCATTTCGGGGCACACAAACGTACGTTTACGTTCTTAGGTATATGTGGGGGGGGGGGCCTAAATTTTTTTGGGGGAGGGGGTTATTTGCTTGGGTGTAACTTAATTTTTTTACAATTTAACAGCTTCTGCCCCAGAAGATTTTACCCCCTTCCAGACCAGAGCACTTTTACGGCACTGCATCGCTTTAACCACTTGACTACTGGGCACTTAAACCCCCTTCCTAACCAGACCAATTTTCAGCTTTCAGCGCTCTCACACTTTGAATGACAATTACTCAGTCATGCAACAATGTACCCATATGACATGTTTGTCCTTTTTTTCACACAAATAGAGCTTTCTTTTGGTGGTATTTAATCACCGCTGGGTTTTTTATTTTTTGCGCTATAAATCAAAAATGACTGAAAATTCTGTAAAAGAAAAAAATAAATTCTTTGTTTCTGTTAAAATGTATATTTTATTGTATTGGCAGAGTATTGGCAGAGTATTGGCGAGTATTGGCAGAGTATTGGCAGAGTATTACATAATATTGCAGAGTATTGGCAGAGTGTTGCATAGTATTGGCAGAGTATTGCATAGTATTGGCAGAGTATTGGCAGAGTATTGGCAGAGTATTGGCATAGTATGTTGGCAGAGTATTGCATAGTATATTGGCAGAGTATTGCATATTATGGGCCTTGAGCAGTGCTGTGGGCTGGATCTGTAGTGCCCACAGCGCTGAAACCTCTCTCTCCCCTCTCCTCTCACACTGTACCGAGTGGTACAGAGAGGGGAGGGATGAACTTTCAGGACGCCGGTTTGTTTACGTGATGCTGCGTCATTTGACAGAGCGATCACATGGTAAACGTCCACTATCAGCGGCTGTTTACCGTGATGCGCCAGCTCCCCCGGACCCGGTGGTCACAGATGTTCCCACAGACGTCCACCCAGAATAAGCCGACCGTGCTGTAGCCGTCTTTCGGCTATGGCCCGGTCGGCATTTGGTTAACTGACAATTGCGCGGTCGTGCGATGTTGCACCCAAACAAAATTGACGTCCTCTTTTTCCCACAAATAGAGATTTATTTTGGTGGTATTTGATCGCGTTTTTTATTTTTTGCGCTAAAACAAAAAAATACTGAACATTTTGAAAAAAAAAGCAATATTTTTTACTTTTTTGCTATAATAAATATCCCAGAAAAAAATTATAAAAAAAATGTTTTTTCCTCAGTTTAGGCCGATATGTGTTCTTCTATATATTTTTGGTAAAAAAAAAAATCGCAATAAGAGTATATTGATTGGTTTGCGCAAAAGTTATAGTGTCTACAAAATAGGGGATAGTTTTATGGCATTTTTATTATAATTTTTTTTATTTACTAGTAATGGCGGCGATCTGCGATTTTTATATCGGGACTGCGACATTATGGTGGGCACATCTGACAATTTTGACACTGTTTTGAGACCATTGTCATTTATAAAGCGATCAGTGCTATAAAAATGCATTGATTACTGTGTAAATGACACTGGCAGTGAAGGGGTTAACCACTAGGAGGCGATGAAGGGGTTAAGTGTGTCCTAGTGAGTGATTCTAACTGTGGGGGGGATAGGCTTCAAGTCACATGACAGCGATCACTGCTCTCGATGAGACAGAGCAGTGATCTCTGTCATGACACAAGCCAGAACGGGGGGACATGCCTTGTTTACATAGGCACTTCCCTGTTCTGAGGCTCCATGACACAATCGCAGGCACGGCCATGCTGTACGCGGCGGGCACGCGCCTGCTATCCCTGGCTTTTAAAGGGGACGTACAGGTACACCCATTTGTCCACCGCTGCCATTGTGCCGACGTATATCAGCGTGCGGCGGTCATCAACTAGTCCCCTATGTGATGATTTTTTGGAGACAGGTTCTCTTTATTGAGACATACAGGTTCTAAAAGACCCTGGATGTCTCCCCTGTGCTCTACTGAACCTAATGTAGTACAGATTGCACTGCATCTGATTCTTTCCCAGCCATGCTGGCCAGGGACACTGACAGGTGGACCTGGAAGTAACGTTTTACATGTCGCTTCCAGGTCAGTGACAAGAAGGGGAGGAGAGCAGAGGCACCGAACTGCTTGCATCTGACAGTCAGAAGTCGGCTTCTCATATTTACACACAGTCCCGGTGGCTGTGCGTAAAACCTGCTGTTGTCGGGTCTGTATGGCGTATGGTCCTAGCAGTAAAAGGGTTCAAGTAAATTACTTCATCAGTGTGTAATAAAGGATTGAAACCTTTACCACCATGTATTATTTGCAATTATATAAGTACATTGGGCAGCCATATTGCTCACTACATATTTAGGCTCTGCTTTCTGCTCTGTGGTGCTACACAAGGGTTTTATTTTACTCTGATGAAGTCACGAGCATGTGACGCAACGCATAGGGAGTGGCCGGACAACGATACCGGAAGCATTGTGAGACTGGCGCCAGATCGCCATTTTATGCTGTCACACCGCGTTTTTGATGTAAGAGTTTTTAGTTTTGTTATTAAAGTGGTTGTTTGAGACATACTTCACTATTTGGGCTTCTTTTGTTCTACTTCACCCCCTCCCTGTTCTGGCGAGTTTTACTGCGGGATCGCGGCCGCCATTTTGCATATAGGAAGCCGGTGAAACATTTCCATTAAAGGCATCCATACCAGGAGAGTTGAGTCGGTGGAGAGATACAGTGGAACTGGAATATACCCTTGTGCCCTTTGGATGCTCATGAATGTTTTTTTTGCAGGTGAGAGGTTAGAGAGCACGTTTAAGGATCAGGCCCTCACACATTCACCATCCCCCACTTTGGAGATTGAAGTCTTTTCCACTTTCCATTTCTTTTTATCTAAAGACTCTTTTGGGTTAATGGTCATAATCATACACCCTCTGGACTTTATTGCTGAAGTTATCTATGCTGCAGTATAGTTATTTATTCTATCTCTCATATATCGATTGGGACTTATTAAGAGCAGCTATATCTCTCATGCTTATTTGTGTTTTTGTTTTTTGACACAATTTTTTATTTTTTTTTGGAATCATTAGCACACTGAGCACATTATTTATTCACCACTAATTTACTGTGTATATATAAGATATTTTGTGTTTTATATATTTTATATATATTTAGCACGTAGTGCACTATATATATTGATTTATTTCTACACTGTGTTAGTATATTTATAATTTCACACTGTGATATTTTATTCACATTTTGTTTTAAGTGTTTGGTGCATATTAGCGCGAAATCATTACTCTATTTTATTTTATTTTACTGCTCTTCTAATTAACAAAAACAATTGATTCTGACATTGTCTAAGATTTTATCTCAGCAGTTGTTGACCAGCGAGACCATGTAATTACAGTGAAATACACATAACCACTGGAGCAACCATTCTCAACCAGAGTTCTGTGGACCCCTAGGGTTCCTCCAGAGGTTGCCTGGGGTTCCTTAAGCTGTGGCTAATTGACCTCCCATTTGATGATGCTTGCATAGTTCAAGGGTCATTGCCATTTGGCAAGGCCAGCAGCATGACAGCAATCATCATTTTAATTGTCAGTAAGGGTTTCATTCTTACCACCACTGTAGGGTTCTTCCTACCGACTACCAATGTAAGAGACATTTTTCCGTTGACCCGAAATAATTGGTTTTAGCAAGGGTTCCCCAAGAATCTACAAGGCCTCATACAATCTTGGAAATGAACAGAACAGAGAAAAAAACAAAAGCACACAAGGAAAGAAAAAATTAAACAAACATTAGAAAATAAAAAATACACAATATTTAGTGTATATTAGCCTCATAATCCAGATAAACCAAAACGACATTATCATAGAGGCATGAAGGACCAAAAAATCTAATCATGAATGACTGGTATATTCTGTGTAATAATGAAGGCCATCAATAAGTAGACCAGGTCATCCATTTACTGTGCATAATAATGCATTTACAGGGGGTCCCCGGGTTACAAACAAGATAGGGACTGTCGGTTTGTTCTTAAGTTGAATCTGTTTGTAAGTCGGCTGCAGCCAAAAAATCTATTTTTAAGTTTTTTAGATAACATAGAGAAGGGTTATCACCCCTGTAACATTTGTTTTGCTGTCTGTGCCCCTGTTCAGAAGATTTCACCTCACCTTCTGTCCCAATGACAATTGGATTTTGAAAAATTTGGGTTGTTAGGGAAGCATGGACTGGTGATAAAGCATCAGTGGAGACACCTTTTTCCCATATTAACTCTTACAGGAGAGAATTTCCCTTCCTAGGGGTGGATTTCCTCTCACTTCCTGTTGTCTCCCTCCGTTTGTAAGTAGGAGTCATTTGTAAGTCGGATGTTTGTAAGTAGGGGACCCCCTGTACTGTGCATTTAATATACTGTATGCATAGTATCCATAACCGTATGGTGTATTCTCTCCATAAGTCTTATGGCCTCCACACGCTGCATAACTTGCGACCAAGGAACTGAGGGGGAATCGCCAATTTAAGGCTATAGGCCAATGGATTGCGCTAAACAATGTGTGAGCTAGTTTCTGACAGGGGGCCAAAACCGGCTTTTGACGAAACATGTTAGCGTTTTGATGTCGCACTGCTGTCTGTGCTCAATAAAGATTTAAGAAGAAGCAATCGAGTTGCCGGCATTCTTTTTGCAATTTTGATGTATGGGACACAATCGCTTGAGCACCGTTATTCAGCTCATCATCCTATAAATATGCGGTAGAGCTTGGGTGAGTCTTTGTCTACAAAACCGGTATATCCGCCAAAAATAAACACATGGGAAATGTGAGCGTAATAAGTGATCCTGTAATACGGGCCACAGTTAATGAGGCTTGTAACTTGAATATTCACCTTTGTATATAAAAACCTGAAATATTTGCTTATTAAGGATACTTTCACTTCTTGAAAGTGCAACAGGAAGTGATAAACAAAGTGGTCACTGCCTCTGCAATGCCTAGGGGTGTTTTGGTGTAAAGATCTGTGATAACCCCATCTAGTGGTGACAACTGGTATTGTGCCGTTGACCAAGAAGTACAAAGGGCTGTATGGATGGCCTACTAAATATTGGTGGTTGCATTTCATTTCATCAGACAGAACAAGTCCTTATATCAAGTAGATGATTCCCATATTTCCTTGAAATCTTTGTCAAATACCAGAATGCATCAGGCTAATCCAGCCCAGTAAGACCAATTTTTATGTGAACCTTACTCACCTTTTACAACAGACTCAGAGCTCTGTCAAAGCAGAGAGAATAGACAGTGACACTTACGCTCTCTGATCCCGTGAGGAGTGTTTAGTATAAAGATGTGTTCTTTGTGAATCTTGGCTGTACTAAACATCACACACAGAACTGTAATCATAATAGTGCCAAGAATAAACAGATTCAGAAATAGACTTAGAAGTAGCAGATCTCTGATTAATGTGTATACAAAGAAAAGGAACGCACTGATCTACAGATAATTAAACTAAAGGCTCGCAGCTACCTTATGAGGTTGCATTCAAGTGGCCCTTAATGAGTAACTGTAAACCCTAACAATGAACTTCTTTCGTTTGCTCGTTTATGAGCTGGTAAAGGGCACCTGTTATCCAGTTATGGACATATTCTTAACAAACAGTAAAAAAAGCTTTACGGCAAGCTATCACTGATCTCTCTAGCTATGTGTACTCTGAAGTAATTCATCCTCAAAGACCACAACAGAGATGCTGAAGTTGGGTTTCAGTCCTTTTTAACAGTTTATAGTACTGTACCTGCAGTTTACTTACTATAGAAGGCTAGCAGTCTGCCAAGTTTCTGCTGCCATAGAAATTAAGGGGAGAAGAGATGTGTTTTCAGTTGTATGAGCTTTAAAGTTGACTTTCTCTACAATGACTGGTGCTGCTTTGTAGAGTGGCTAAGAGGCAGGAGTGGCAGGAGTGACTCTTTAAATCTTGTGCTGCTAGGCTGTAATTAGCCTACGCTAAAACAATGGCTCTGTGTTCATTTGGTCTCACCTAAGCCCGGTATTATCATTTGCTTCTTCCTGCTTCTGCGGAGTGTCTCTGGCAATAGTGAAACATCATCATCATCCAATAAGGTTGGGTTATGAATATGTATATGGCCCCTGGCCAACTGCTAGGATATTTGCTGCCAGTGGTGCATGCTGAGGAAGGATATAAATATTTGGGGTGACCTTGTGAGCTTTCCTGTCTATGGGAGAGTATGTACTGGAGGTTTCATTATCATAGGCCTGCTGCCTAAAAAGGACACCCCTGTGTTCATTAAACAAGGCCTAGGCTCACACCACTTTGCTGGAGGTGGATTTCCAGAGGTAGTGGAGCTAATCATCTTTGAATGTCCTATGCCCTAATCCTCTCTCCTTTAGTTTTTGGTGGCAAAACAACTCCAGATTTTGACTCCCAAGTAAAGGACATCCATCTGTTCACAACCCCACTAAAAGTCAAGGACTGTACCCTGTGGTGATATTTTAGCTCAACCGATCAATGGGGGTCCCAAAATGCTCCTAGGAGCAGCTAGTAGGTAAGCATCACACGCTTTGCCTGTTACATTAAATCAGAGGACTGGCAGTTGGAGGCACTAATTCTAACACAGGGTTCTTGGGCCTTGCTACTTCCACTGATCATTTTTTTTTCTGTGTAGAAGTAGCAAGGCTCAATAGGTAAAGGTGAGGATCATAGAGGAACCCTGTTCCACAACGGCATGCAATGCACATGGTTGTGGCGTGGCATGGTGGTGTTGTTTTTTATTGTTCAGCTCTGAACTGTTATCAAATTCTTCTTAGAACCTCTCAATAGTCATTGCCCAACTGAAATAGGACACCTTTTTGTCTAAAATACCTTTTATCGCCAATGAAAATACTGATTTCTGCCTTCACACTGCTGTGGTCTGTAATAGCAGAGCTGAGTAACAGCCACACCTCCCAGCACAAGTGTCTTCACAAAAATGTTTAGGCTTCCTTTTCCTTTTTGGTTTATAGGCGGTAAATATTCGGAGTTGAGCCACCCCCCCACCAAAAACTCCTCTGGGTATGTACATATGCTATGGTCATGATGCTTTGCATCATGGCACATCAAGAACGATCCCTGCTTTTGTGTTTGTGCAGTACCACCAAGCATGCCTCAATCAACTCAATGGGGCCTTGCTGCAACCAGGTTAAAACAGATGGTGAGGAAGCACCATAATGTCTCTCATCATCAAATGCCCTCTTAAAAACTATCCATTCCAGATCACTTTTCAGAGGGCACTGCTAGCCCTAAGTGTATGGCCCGCTTAAAGTAGAATTTCAGCCAAAATCTATTTTTAAAAATCTTTTTTTCCTCCTCCTAACACCTATTCTGACTATACAAATAGTCACAAACACAAATTCTCCTGCGCTTGGGAGTGAGCCTGCTCAGGATGAATATGCTATATCTCCATCTTGGTTTAACAAGGATAAGCCACGTCTAAAAATTTTATAAACACAAGAAAAAGAGAGAAAGAAATGGCGCACCGACCTAGTGCATTATACTAAAAACATAATTTTATTATTAATAAGTGGTATTATAAACCACAAAATCACAATTGAGTTAAAGCTCAACACATTGTACAGCATCAAAGTTCATTGCATGGTACAGCATTGTTCAGTTTATAGTGCATCAAAATCTCGCGTTTCAAGGTTAAACCTCCTCCTCCAGAGCCAACTGTTGGCTCTGAGAAAGAGGTTTAACCTCGAAACACGTTAGACTATTGGGTCTTTGCCTCCTGTACGAGATTTTGATGGACTGAACGATGCTGTGCCATGAAATAAACTTTGGTGCTGTACCATGTGATGAGCTTTAACTCAATTGTGATTTTGTGAGTATAATACTTACCTATTCTGACTAACCTGTGTAAGAAAGATGTATACACTTACCTAGTTTCAGGCCACTTCGGTCCAGCCATGTGATCTGCAGTGGCTGCAGGGGAGAAGAGGGAGCACTGACAAGGAATGGCCCATAGTAAGCTTATGGGTGACATCACCGCTCCCAGGCATTCCAGCCATTGTTGAGCGCTCTCTCCACTGCAGCCAACAATGGTAGCTGACACACGGAAGATCACATGACTACACCAGAGTGGTTTGAAAATAGGTAAGCATCTCCATCTTTCTTACACAAGTAAGTCAGAATAGGTGTATGAAGGAGGAAGGGATCATTTTGAAGACTAGTTAGCTTTTGCTGGAATTCTACTTTACGTAATAACAGTAATTTAATAGTAATGAGAAGTTGGACAGCACATAGCAAAAATGAAACAGCAACAAAAATCTTCCAAAGGTACTTTACCACCATTGAACCAAACAATACAAAATCTCAACAGTTTATAAAAAAGGTGGCCAAACTGCGGTTTATTTGGACACCTGCGCTAACAGTATTATCCTATTGACAGACGCTCTCTTCTGAAATGAGTTTGATAACTTTCTCACTTCACTATAAAGTCCTCCACAAGTTTGCATAACGCCGCAGAGGTCCTGGCTCAGTCTTGTGTTACTATATTCAGAACCTCTGAATCATTTTCATGTGCCTTGCTTGTTCACGCAGAGGAACAATGTGCAGAGGGAGAGAGGAGTGTGCTGTTCTGTACTTAATGGTGACTTATTTTGGCTGATGTTCCCCCTGTACGCTTGCCAGCTGGAACAGTCGCACAAACACATATTTTTCATTTGCCACTGTGCATTCAAACTCTCTGAAGTCTGACAGAGTTTACAGTGGACCGTAACACATTGTCTCGTGTAACCTTCAAAGAATAAGGTGAAGGATATTTAAAACGCACCTAAACCCTAGAACAAAGATTTGAAACTGAAGTTATATTTTGCCTTCCCTGATTCCTCATTGCCCCTCATCAAAACGCGAATAAAAATGTTTAAATACAACCTTTTCATATTTATCACATACCCTATTTTAGACCCAGTACCATCATCAATGGGTCTCTCTGCTTCTCTTTGCAGTGCAGGCAGATTATGGCTGGTGGGAGGGGTCAACAGGATGTAATGCCCCCTAGCAGTGGTTGACAAGCCAGTTCCCATGTAGCCCCCTCTTAGATAGGTGCTAGGTTGGGTCATTTAGTTCTTAGCTCTACTGTAATTAGTTGAGCAGCTTGTGATTATTTTGGGCTGTTCTGTGTCTCACTCGATGCAGGTTTGACTGCTCCCCCCTACTTTCTGGAGGGTTCTGAATAGTAGTGGGCTGGAAGAGTCAAATCAGTAGCTGAATAATTATCCTAGACAATTCCTGAGTGTGGGTGCCCAGGTGGTGGCTGGGCGAGAGCATAAATATTTTGAGGCTTGGATCAGAGGGAGTTCTTGTCCAGAAGGAGGAGTTTCCCAGCTTGAAGGGCTTGCCCTTCTGGGCTGTCCAACTGTGCTTTTCTACTGCTCATTGAGGTCCCAGCTGGCTGACTGGGGGGCCTATTCTAGTGAATTCTGCTGGAGCTGACCAAGGGACTTCTTTTAGGGATGAGGTCTGGAGAATTCACATGGCTATGATAAGACAGATGCAAGCTGGCCTGATACCTTTGCACATACCCTACTATTATTTTTACCATCTTAAATAACCAGACGACACCCTTTTGGAGTAAACTTGGCCGTACCGACAATTTTATTAACAATAAACCATAGACATATTATTTACAAACAATACTTTTTCATATCAATCATAACCATGTTGTAGATCTTTTAAAGCACTGGAAATACCCCAAATGTATATAGTATCAGCGTGACACACCAGGTCCCCAGTCGCAGCACGCCGACTCTGGGACAATACTAACTCTTCGACTTCCAACGCTGATACCCATATCCAAATGGCCAATTAAACCTCTGTTAACTGGCATCTTCCCGAGAATCCCATACCAAGATGGTTCCCCACTATGCCATACTGGTCTTAATTTAAAAGGCCTTCAAAGATCTCAACCGCTATAAATTACAACAATCAATGCCAAACGTTCCAAATATAATACAAACAACAGGGCAGGAGGGTGGGAGCTGTTCCTTCATCCGGTGACCTCTGACTGACCACCGCACACACTGGCCCCTCCCTAACTATGCTGCATACTATTCTGGCCACCCCCTCTACGCTGACCAAATGAAAACACCCAGTTAACCCTTTATTGGCAAGCTGGCCCTGCTACCCTGTCATGCCAGCCCTGCGCCTATTCCTGCATCTTTTGCTACGGGCTTCTCTGGAGACCTCTGAAAGATATTGGAGGGAGGCATCCAATTATCCAAGGATATTAGTGAGTACAGACAGTGTGGGAGATCAAAGGTATCTGTGTGCTCTTGTTATTCTTCTTGCCTCAGAGTCAGCTTGTACTGAAAGCTGGCCATTGTTCCTAGTGTCCCTGCATAGCTCAGTTCATCATTTCTTGCTGCAATGGCTGTGCTCAGAATAGTTAGGAGGAAGATAGGTGTCCACTAGTGCAACTTAACTTTGCTGGAGTATCACACTGTCACCCTGTACCTATCCAAGTTCAAGTATTTCAATAAAGCATCAAAAAAAAAAAAAAAATACCCCTAGAATGATCATTGACCTGGAGGAGTGACCGAGACTGTGTGCCTGGCTGCTAAAGCACCTACTGGGGAAAGAACCCTGGGACCAAAACATCTGGCCCTTTTGGGGGTGAACGCTACACGCAGGCCAGAGTATAGGCACTATCTTGCCCCTTTAACATTGTTGTGCCCTTAAAAATCCTTCCAGGATGGAGAATAAGTTGGGAGCACCTATATATTTGGGTGGAGTCAGGTAATCTGTGTTCTGTGCCACCTAGACGGCTGGCTGGGTGGACATGTGTAGTGTGCCCTGGGCTGCTAGACCGGAGATTGGGCCTATCCGGGGGCATCTGGCTGCTAGGCTGTGTTAGGGCCTATCCAGAAGTGAGAGAGCAGCGCAGCGTTGGGATTGCGGCTTGCGGTCCAACCGGAAGTGACTGTTCTGTCGGCCGGAGAACCTTTCAGTGGTCGGAGGTAGAAGGGAAGCTGTTGCCACAAAGGGACTAACCACCTTTACCAGGGACCACAGTGAGTAACTGAAGCAAGTACAGGAACCACATTTTTACCGAAAGGGCACGGTGGAGTATCGGGAAACTTCAGACGGTGATCAAGGAGACGCTTGCAGAGCAGCCTTGTGAGTCAAGTCGGGGACCTCACCGGTTAGCAGGGGTGAAGCTTGAGAAGTATCTGGAGTGCCAAGCTAGGGACCCCGCAGGGAAGAGTGGGTGACGCTTGAGGGGATACGACCGCAAATCTTGGAGGAGCTTAAGGGATTCAGAGTCAGTGAATCAGAGGGTCTAGTGAGAGACCGGGAGCTCAGTGTTGAAAAACTACAAGAGGAAGTTGTAGAGGAGCTGAAAGGACTGTTACGTTTGAGTTAGGAACTGTTAAAGACTGTTACCATAGGAGACAGCATTCCTGCATGTGCAGATGTGGCGCCTTGCTGGGGCCTTTCCCTGCATGGCTGTCTCCCTATTGAAGTCTCGGAGTCTGCCAATTGAATCTACAACTACTTAAGGGTGGCCTGGCCCTAACCCAGGACTGTCAAAAGAAATACTGTAAAACCTCTTTTACATCCAATAAGTGTCAGGCGCCCAATGACGTTCATCATGTTTGCACCCACTATGCCTCACAACCAGTGCCGGGACAAGGTCATCCAGCGCCCAGGGCAAAGATGCCAAACTGCACCCCCCTTTCCCTTAGGGTTAAGGTCAGGGTGCCCCCCACTCCTGCAATAAACCATTGCGCCAGGGGCAGCCGCCCCTCCTGCCCACCCCTTGTCCCGGCCCTGCTCACAACTCACCACATATTGAAGGATGTCAGCTATCTTTGGCCTTGGAGGTCCTCATTAGACTGGACAACGCCAGAGACCTTGCTACAACTGTTTAAAAAAATAGAGTTGGACTGGGTCTATGGCTGCTTCTTTTGTCTGAAGTGGAACCCTGTAAACTGATGAGTGAGGTAGCACACTTTTCGGCCATGCTAAACACTGCATCTCATGAAGTACACACATAGTGAAGAGGGATATCGGTGTACCCAACTGTTTGCAAACCTGGTCGGGTTGTATGGTGGTGGATGTGGGAATTGCAAGCCTGTCCTTGAACCACGTGAAGACGTCAGGCCCAGCACAAGTCTCGGTGTCCACAGACAGAGTGGCAGGAGAGCAGGAGTATGGTGAGTGTGTGCATAGGGTGCACCTTGTCTTAGGCACAGCCTACCTGCAGGTGTAAAAGAGAGGAAGCGTGCTTAGAAGGCTTGTGGACCATGTTGGGCCTAGAGTTAGGCCTTAACAAGGTCCACAAGCCCTCAGGTATCAGGTGGGTCCCTGGAGGAGCACATGTGTGAAATTCAGCTATGTTTTGGGACCCACCTACAAGGGATTATGAGCACTAGGGGTTTGGGCTCCCTCCTCCTTGCAACTGGGGTACTCATTGCCATCATGATGTGGGGCCTACCAGACGGGCTGGGAATAAAAGGGCTAGTTGGTGCTGGATCTAGTCAACCTTGCCCCCTTCTCCATCCCTGCACTAAGGGCTCAATTACACTGGTTTTGCCCTCTGGATTGCTTTTCAGAGGGTGCTTGACAGTCAGTGAGGAGACCTTATGTCACCTCCTCACCATTTGGTTTAACCCCTAAAACCCTGCACCACCAAGGCTTTTGCAGCATGGCACCATTCAGTTGAATAGGTCATGCTCGGTGGGCAGTACTGCAGGGTACAGCGGGTATTATTTTTGATTCACCATGATGCAAAGCATCACAACTGTGGAATGTGTACTCCCCCTTCTAAAAAGGGGGGGGGGAGTTGGTGGTGGTGGGGGGGCTTAAAAACGTGGCTCAAATGCATGTTTTTAAAGCCCCCAACCACCCCTTCCCCAGCCACAAGTGTAAACAAGGCTGAAAAGTCTTTGTGAGGACACTTGTGGTGCGAGGTGTGGCTGTTACTCAGCTCTGCCAGCACAGACCACTGCAGTGTGACAGCAGAAAGCAGCATTTTGATTGGAGATAAAAAGGTGCACTATTTCAGCTGGACTTTAATTATTGAGGGCTTCTAACGGGAATTTGGTAACTGTTCAGAGCTTAGCAGTCAACCTATCCAGTAACACACGTCATTTATCTCACATTGAGGCTGATCATTTTACAATCATTTTTCCTTTTCAGAAAATGAATACAATTATTATAAAGAATAAGAATTAGCTGGTAAATTCCCTGCATGTCAGCGAGCAGCAGTGATGACATTTGTTCCATCTAGCTCACCGTGACTCATTTAGCGCGTTCTGTACTTTTGGTAGATCACTGTCTGCTGCATTGCAATGTTTTTAATGTCGATCGATATTAAAATGCCCAGTAAAATCCGTAAACCTAATTAAATGTGGAGCCATGCTGATGCTGGCACGCTCCAGTCGAGCGTAGTGTCCAGCGCGTAGACTTCAGGCAGACCTTCTTTCTTAATGTCTCTTACATCAATGCCATTTAATCGCCAGTTATGCTCGTAAAATAATGATTGGTGCAGTGAAAAGGGAGCTAGATTTACTAAATGTAATATTCATTCCTAGCTTTTATGAAATAAAAAATCTTCAATAGGGGGGTGTTTTTGGTTTCCTGGAATACACTTTAACAATTTGGTGTAATTATTGCTGCTCGCTCGTAGGGTTTTTTATATAAAAGGATTGGAGCTGAGATATTACCCAAATTCTAATGCCAGGAATATTGAGGAGTGATACAATCTCTATGTCTAAGCTCCCTTCTGTATTACGGAGGACAGCAAGCAGCAATATTTTTAACCACTTTACCCCCCTTCATGACCAGGCCATTTTTTTGCTATACGGCACTGCGTTACTTTAACTGACAATTGCACGGTCGTGCAACGCTGTGCCCAAAAAAATGCTTGTCCTTTTCTTCCCACAAAATGAGCTTTCTTTTGGTGGTATTTGATCACTTTGTCAGTTTTTCTCTTTTGTGCTATAAACAAAAAAAAGACCGACAATTATAAAAAAAAAATATATATATATACCGTATATATTCGAGTATAAGCCGACCCGAATATAAGCCGAGGCACCAAATTTTACCACAAAAAAATGTGAAAACGTATTGACTCGAGTATAAGCCTAGGGTGAGAAGTGCGCAGCTACTGTAAGTGGAAAAGTGGGTCAACATTTGCAGCCTCACTGTGCCCATTTGCATGCCTCACTGTGTCCATTTGCAGCCATAGGTCCCCCAAACTTTAAATTTGGTAGTTAAGGGTTCATAGATGCCCCCTATCAAAATTTGGGGTCTCTGGACCCAAAGGGTCCTGTAATTACATTGCTGCAGATGGACACATTTGCCTGACTTTGGGGCCCCGTATCTTGGGGCCACTTGGTGCTAGGAACCCCAAACTCTGTGAAACTAGCACTACAACATATCCAAAGATGGGGTTCCTATCACCAAGTGGCCCTGAGATACGGGGCCCCAAAGTCAGTTCGGAAAATGTCAAGCACTTTTCTGCAGCAGAGAATGACATTTTCCGAACCGACCTTGGGGCCTCGTATCTCGGGGCCACTTGGTGCTAGGAACCCCATCTGTTGGATATGGATGGATATGGCTATGTTATAGTGCTGATTCCACTGGGTATGCACACCAAGTGGCCCTGAGATATGGGGCCCCAAAGTCGGGTCGGAAAATGTCATTCTCTGCTGCAGAAAAGTGCTTGACTCCAGTATAAGCCGAGGGGGGGCACTTTCAGCACAAAAAAATGTGCTGAAAAACTCGGCTTATACTCGAGTATATACAGTATATATATTTAACTTTCTCCTATAAAACATATCCTTTTTGCTATAAAACATATCCAATATTTTATTTTTTTACAAAAAAAAATTTTGGCTCAGGGTTCCCCTCAATTTCCATAACAGACCTGAAGGGCCTGGTATGGATTTTGGGGGGACCCCCACACAATTTTTTTTTTGATTCAGGGTTCCCCTTAATATTCATACCAAAGGGCCTGGTAATGGACTGCCCCCACCCCCCCAGTCCATTACCAGGCCCTTTGGTATGAATATTAAGGGGTATCCTGAATCACAAAAAATTGTGTGGGGGTCCCCCCAACCCATGCTGTTTTTTTTTTTTTTTCAATGAGTTTTATTTATATTGCCGAGACCCGACAAATCATTACAGCCGCGATCAGTTTTAAATGACTTTTTTCCTTTAGAAATGTAATTTTGCTCGGGCTGAACCGTTCGCCCATCCCTATACGCCACAATCATGTGCATTGCACGCAGTTGCTCCCTTTCTAAATTGCATGAATCTATCTATTGATGATAGAGGGGGAGGCAGGAGAGAGGAGGCGGCGCCCGTGCGCCCTTAATTCACTGGCCGCCACTGCTGGGACTGATCATTCCATTCAGTTCTTACGAAAAGAAAGTTGGAGTTCAGCTTTAAGTGCCAAAGGCTGGCAGGTTGGACACCAGGGCCCCAGAATCCTTTATTGCTGTGCAGGGGACGCGCTCACAAGTGTAAAAGCTGGCACCAGAATGTGTGATAAAGCCTGTCAGCACTACATGTATGTCTTTAGTAGTGATAAAAAAAAAAAAGTTACATTGCAGTTCGCTGCAGCTGTCAGGTGTAGTTTATAACAAAGTAACAATTTTATGTACAATATCTGCTGCACACTTTGAAGATTAGAAAAATAAGAATGTTCTTTTTTCATATTCAGCTGAATAATCTCTTGTTATCTATTACTGGCCCCAATAACCTGCCCTTGTCTATCCCATACAAAAATGTTTTTTTTTTTTGTTCATTAGCTTTTTGCATTGAAAGAAAAAAAAAAAATAAAAATCCCCCCCCCCCCCCCCCCCCCCCCCCCCCACACACACACACACATACTTTGTGTGCCATTTTTTTTTTCATAAATTAAGCAAATTGCAAAATAAAATCAGAATATTGTAAAATGAATTATCTTGGAATTATAAAGTAACGCTCTTTAAAATTTGTAGACAATACCGCCAAAAGAGAGCCTTAACCCTTCCCCTCCCGCCCCACAAAAATGAATCACCAATGTAACAGACTTATTGGGCTCATACCTAAATTGTGACAGCTTCAGAACTGAAAGTGTTACTAAACCCTGGACCCTGCATTCACTATATCTGGTCTCCCACAGTACACAGAACATGGAAATGCAATAGTTTTAGTAAATATAAACTGCTAAATACCTTTTCTCATCAGCAGTATATACAGTCTTGTGACTTCTATCAGTGTCTGGTTAAAGCTTTTAGGAGGAGTTTTCTTTCTCCTCTGACTGTCCTATGAGGCTGCAGGACCCCTGACCCTCTGTCTGGACAGTGCTGATTGGCCCTGTGCTGATCACATTATGGCGGACATATCGGACACTTTTGACACATTTTTGGGACCATTGTCATTTATCCCACGATCAGTGCTATAAAAATGCACTGACTACCGTAAAAATATCATTGGCAGGGAAGAGGTTAACACTAGGGGGCGATCAGGGGGTTAAGTGTGTTCTAACTGAAGGGGGGATGGGACTGTCTAGGGGAGATGACAGATCGCTGTTCATACTTTGTATGAACACACGATCATACTCTTCTCCCCTCAGAGAACCGGGATCTCTGTGTTTACACACAGAGATCCTGGTTTTCGATGTGTCACGAGCGATCGCGGGAGCCCCGCGGTCATCGCGCCTGCCGAGAACTTGCATCGGCTCTAGCGGCGCATGTGCCCCTAGTGACCACAGGGCGAAGCGACGTAACATAACGCCGTTTTGCCCAGCTGTGCCATTCTGCAGCAGTAAAACTGCGGCGGCTGCTCGGCAAGTGGTTAAGGTGCCTGATAAGATAAATATGGTATTTTAATGGTGAAGGTAATGTTAGCAATTAAAGAGAACCTATCACTTTTGCCCATTCAGATTTAAGGCCCCAGGTGTGCCATTTCCATAATTCCAAGTGGAAATTTTCTTTTTTTTTTTTTTTATTTTTTAATTTTTTTTTTTTAGAATTGCTAAATTATGTAGCCGCCTTCCACAATACAAGTACAAAACAAGCTACCAGGAACAATTCTGCATCTGTATTTCATTTTCTCTGGCACAATCATTCTAAATCTCAAGGTGAAAAGGAGACAACATATCTAAATAAAGACTTTGATATAACAAATGAAACTGTGTATTTAATTTGGTTTAATTGAACAAGTCAATAGAATAATCTTTTAACGGTTTTATCTTGGGTTGTATATTATTAGCGGGGAATTTCACAACTTTAAACCAAACAAAACAGTTGAGGTTGAAAAAAAAAAAAAAAATGAAGTCTGTTATATTTAGAGAAATAGTTTACATTGTAAAAGACACAGATTGCATCTCGGATTTGGATTTGAATGGTCAGTCCATCAAAAGTGGTATTTCATTTATGAGTGGTTGTTGGTGCTGCGACTCCCCAACTGGCTTCTTAGTTATTTCCGGTAGCAGAATCTGCCAAATGGAACTCTTGCCATTGTTTTTCCAAGGAGTCTCACTCCTCTACATCTTCCTTCTCCTGTTGTATCTCTATATAAAAAAAAGTAACATATAACAAGACATGCAGGTAGGTTAAGTGGCTTCTGTCCAAAAATTGGCCCTAGTATATGAATGGGGACCTTGGATTGTGGGCTCCTTGAGGGTAGGGACCAATGTGAGTGTGCAATGTACAGGGATAGGGATAATTGTAGACACTCACTCAGGTTGAACTGGTGTATTTATTCAACCTTACTAACTATGAAATTATGAAACTATGTGCGCTTCCCCTCCTCTGTAACTCAAAACTTGTAACCTGTAGACATTTTTAAACGTCACCAATGGAGATTTTTAAGTGCCAAAGTTTGTCGCCATTCCACGAGCGGGCGGAATTTTGTAGCGTGATATGTTGGGTATCAATTAACTCGGCATAATTTTATGTTTCACAATATAGAAAAAAATTGGGCTAACTCTACTGTTGCCTTATTTTTTAACTAAAAAAAGTGTATTTTTTCCAAAAAAAATGCGCTTGTAAGACCGCTGCCCAAATACGGTGTGACATAAAGTATTGCAATGACTGCCATTTTATTCTCTAGGGTGTCTGAAAAAAAAAAAAAAAATATATATATATATATATATATATATATATATATATATATATATATATATATATATATATATATATATATACATACATACACAAAAGAAGGAACGGGGACTCCACCAAACACCATACATGATATATATCTAGCAAAGGATCGTAAAGGGCAGCATCCCACACATTGCTACTCATTACTGCAGGTATCCTTCACGATCAATTAGCAATACATTACAAATACATGGTACAGAGTAAATATATAGAAAATATCTTCAGCAAATCCCTTTTCCACGTGATAGATTGTTCCACAATGGATCCTAAGGAAAAAGGGAATAATTTCACATCAACAAACTCCATCACCCCTATTCCCTCTTTTTCCTTAGGATCCGTTGTGGAACAATCTATCACTTGGAAAAGGGATTTGCTGAAGATATTTTCTATATATTTTCTCTGTACCATGTATTTGTAATGTATTGCTAATTGATCGTGAAGGATATCTGCAGTAATGAGTAGCAATGTGTGGGATGCTGCCCTTTACGATCCTTTGCTAGATATATATCATGTATGGTGTTCATGAATACAGTGGTGTGAAAAAGTGTTTGCCCCCTTCCTCATTTCCTGTTCCTTTGCATGTTTGTCACACTTAAGTGTTTCGGAACATCAAACCAATTTAAACAATAGTCAAGGACAACACAAGTAAACACAAAATGCAATTTGTAAATGAAGGTGTTTATTATTAAAGGTGAAAAAAAATCCAAACCATCATGGCCCTGTGTGAAAAAGTGATTGCCCCCTAAACCTAATAACTGGTTGGGCCACCCTTAGCAGCAACAACTGCAACCAAGCGTTTGTGATAACGTGCAATGAGGCTTTTACAGCGTCCTGGAGGAATTTTGGCCCATTCATCTTTGCAGAATTGTACTAATTCAGTTACATTAGAGGGTTTTCGAGCATGAAAGGCCTTTTTAAGGTCATACCACAACATCTCAATAGGATTCAGGTGAGGACTTTGGCTAGGCCACTCCAAAGTCTTCATTTTGTTTTTCTTCAGCCATTCGGTGGTGGACTTGCTGGTGTGTTTAGGATCATTGTCCTGCTGCAGAACCCAAGTTCGTTTCAGCTTGAGTACACGAACAGATGGTCGGACATTCTCCTTCAGGATCTCTTGGTAGACAGCAGAATTCATAGTTCCTTTTATCACGGCAAGTCTTCCAGGTCCTGAAGCAGCAAAACAGCCCCAGACCATCACACTACCACCACCATATTTTACTGTTGGTATAATGTTCTTTTTCTGAAATGCAGTGTTCCTTCTACGCCAGATATACTTGGACACACACCTTCCAAAGAGTTCCACTTTTGTCTCATCGGTCCACAGAATGTTGTCCCAAAAGTCTTGGGGATCATCAAGATGTGTTGTGGAGAAATTGAGACGAGCTTTGATGTTCTTTTTGCTCAGCAGTGGTTTTCTCCTTGGAACTCTGCCATGCAGGCCATTTTTGCCCAGTCTTTTCCTGATGGTGGAGGCATGAACGCTGACCTTAACTGAGGCAAGTGAGGCCTGCAGTTCCTTGGACGTTGTTGTGGGGTCTTTTGTGACCTCTTGGATGAGTCGTCGCTGCGCTCTTGGGGTAATTTTGGGCGGCCGGCCACTCCTGGGAAGGTTCACCACTGTTCCATGTCTTCGCCATTTGTGGATAATGGCTCTCACAGTGGTTCGCTGGATTCCCAAAGCTTTGGAAATGGCTTTATAACCCTTTCCAGACTGATAGATCTCAATTACTTTCTTTCTCAATTGTTCCTGAATTTCTTTGGGTCTCGGCATGATGTGTAGCTTTTAAGGATCTTCTGGTGGACCTTACTGTGTCAAGCAGCTCCTATTTAAGTGATGCCTTGATTGTGAACAGGTGTGGCAATAATCAGGCCTGGGTGTGGCTAGAGAAATTGAACTCAGGTGTGGACAACCACAGTTATAGTATGTTTTAACAAGGGGGGCAATCACTTTTTCACACAGGGCCATGATGGTTTGGATTTTTTTTCACCTTTAATAATAAACACCTTCATTTACAAATTGCATTTTGTGTTTACTTGTGTTGTCCTTGACTATTGTTTAAATTGGTTTGATGTTCCGAAACACTTAAGTGTGACAAACATGCAAAGGAACAGGAAATGAGGAAGGGGGCAAACACTTTTTCACACCACTGTATGTCAAATGATGTTTGTACGGATAGGGTTAAATACCTAGTACCTTTGATCTCACTGATTAGATAATTGGGTTAGGCACCTGTGGGGTGTACCTCTTGGTTTTGTATATATGTTTGTATTTGCCAATACTAAATTATAGACTTGTGCACAAAAAAAATCGTTTATTTTCGTTTCCGAAAAAAAATAGTTTTTTTTCGTTTCGTTTTTTTCGTTTCGTTGATTCGTAACGATTCGTACATTCGTAAGTCGTCGGTGTTCGTATTCGTAACGATTCGTACATTCGTAAGAGTTATTTTTTCGTTGATTCGTTTTTTCGTTAGTTTAATTTTCGGACGCATTCGTATTTATTCGTAACATTCGTAACATTCGTAGATTCGTAATCGGAGCATAATTCATAATTTTATGTAATGTGTATGCTATTATTACATTTTAATAATTTGCGAATCGAAAAAAAAAGTTACGAATCGAAAAAAATAAGTTACGAATCGAAAAAAAAGTTACGAATGTACAAATTTTTTTGTTCAATCCATTCGAAGCACGTTAAGCAACGCCATTGTAAGAGACACGGAAAATTACGAATCGAAAAAAAAAAAAAAAAAAGTTACGAATCGAAAAAAAAAGTTACGAATGAACGAATTTTTTTGTTCAATCCATTCGAAGCACGTTAAGTAGCACCATTGTAAGGGACACGGAAAATTACCAATTCAACAAAAAAAAAGTTACAAATGTACGAATTTTTTCGTTCGTTTTCGTTTTTCGGATTTTCTTCATTAGTACATTTGTTGTTTCTAATTTGTTTTTTTTCGGATTTTCGTTGTTTTTCGGATTCGTTCCATTCGAATGATTCGTTAATCGGATTCGTACGATTCGAAAGATTTGTTATTCGGATTCGTACGATTCGAACGATTCGTTCATTCGTACGAAAACGAACGAACGAAAATAACGAAAAAAAAAGAAAAAACAAAAAAAAAAAACGAAACTAATTGCACATGTCTACTAAATTACACTGAGCCAGAATTAGCCTGATGAAGAGCAGTGATTGCTTGCAACTGTACAGTGGCTACTGCTATTGATTCATGTATGATTGAAATATTGAAGTAAAAGAAGATATCGCATTGAAGCACGAGTCCTGTTCCTTCTTTTGAATTTAAATAGTGGTGGAAGATTGGGAGTCCACTCTGACGGTGCTTTGATCATTTAAAGCTGTTACAACTAAGGAAGTAACCTGCCCCATTTAAAAAAAAAAAAATTATATATATATATATATATATATATATATATATATATATATATATATAATGTTTGGGGTTCTAGCCTTGCCTCTCCAAGGACTCGCACTCCTGATTGGTTTTTGGCAACAGCTGGAGCCAATCAATCACAACCGGTGAGCCAATCAGGAGACAGAGGGGACGGGGCCAAGCCACAGCTCCATGTGTGAATGGATACACAGAGCAGAGGCTCAGCTCAGGAGCCCCCATAGCTAGCTGCTTGCTGTGGGAGCACCCAGCAGGAGGGAGGGGCCAGAAGCGCCAATGTGGGACATGAGAAGAGAAGGACCCGGGCTGCTCTGTGCAAAACCATTCCACAGATCAGGTAAGTATAACAGGTTTTTTTTTTTAGAATTTAGAATTTAATATCGCTTGAAGAATCCTATTGTGTGCTTGCAGCTGCCGGTGGGATGGAGAGGAAGGAAGCCGGAAGCACTGCAAGGGTGGGGGGGACACACAGGAGAACCTGGGCCTGGGGGCCAGGGAGGCCTGGGTATAGTGCACAGGGAGGGTGATTGGTACGGCAAGGGGCAATTACTGGAACCAATCCCCTGTATGATCCTCTCTCAAAGCTGGCTGGAGGGAGAGGAGGAGAAGCCAGCTTTCAGCTGATGCAGAGTGAGCCATACAGGGAATCAGTTCCAATAATTGCCCCCCTACCGTGCCAATCACCCTCCCTGTTCATATCCGATTCATCCAGCTGCCTGGGCCCCCCTGCTGGCCCAGGCCCCATGCAGGAGGACCAGTGGAACCCCCTTATCCACGGCCCTAAATTTGTATATTTTATATCTGCATAGAACTTTGAGCCTGGGTTCACACTAGTGCGAATTGGAAGTGGGTTTCCCCACATCCAATTCCCACAGCAGGAGATTGTGACCGGTTCTCTATGGAGCCGGTTCAGTCATCTCCGCAGCAGCTCCGGGGTGATTTGCACAGGAGCCCTGTGCATCTTTTGGTCCGTTTCAGGTCCGAATTCAGCCAAAAATCCGTGCTGAAATCACATCCGAAACGGTGAGCGAGGACACACCGGACCCCTGATGCGAGCTGCTGCATGCTCATATGTGAACCCGGCCTAAATCTTCCACACTCCACCCAAATAAAAATAAAAGTGGGTAGAGTTAGCCTTTAAATGCCCAAAGTACAGTCTGCTGTTATTTGTACTAAACGTTGACTTTGATCTGAATTTTGTAGGATTGCATTCAATTACAGTATTTTATATTATTTATTTTTTTCTTCTTCATGGCAAGAAATAACAGCTCATTACTAGGATTTTGCAATCATATAATTACAGGCCTGCATTATCTATTTTCCAGCAAGCTTTGATTTGATGTAAATAAAGAATAACCAGTTCAAAGTTGTTTTATAACATTCTCCCGCAAGTAATAATTATGAAGGCTTAGAAACAATTTCTGAAGACGCTGGTAATGGTGACCTAAACCGCCGGTTTGTTTCTGACTAGCTGACTTATTATAATGTAGGAAAACAATATCACATTGATGTGTATTGGTGTTCCTCCGCTCAAGTTATGTCCAGAGTAGCAAGTGAATGAGGCTGTCCCGCAACAGCCCTGCAACTGCGTGTAATTCATGTGCATTGCAATGCGGTGGTGTGGGCTTTTGAGGTTTAAAATTGGTGGTGAGAAATCATCATGTTGCCTCCCATCTACATGTCAGTCCACCATGGATCACATTTCAGAAGGGTGGCAAAGGCAGCTGCAAGTAGAACGAGACCTTAAATTGTTTGATTATACCTGTCAAGTAAAAATATATTGGTCCTGCCAGAAATCCAGTGAGCTTCCAAAGTCCCATGCTCTCTGCAATGTTATCTCAAGCAGTGTTATCCAAGTCTTTCTATGTTATGGAGGTGTAGCACCCTCTGGCTAATGTGCTAGATGTAAACAGGTTTGTTAGTGTAGGAAAAAGTGGTTTGGCTGAGAGCCAGGCCTGGGTTTAATCTGGGTCAAGGTTGAGTGACTCAGGGAGGCTGGATGACTCAGTAAGCAGCTTCTCTGGTGCCTCCCCCTGTTTTATTGAACACTGAAGAAGCTTCCAGATGTAGTGAGCAGGGGTTAGGATGAGCTGTTTGGCATGTTTATGAGGTCCTCGACCAATCCCCAGCAAAAAAGGTCTGAAAGGGGGTAGGCAACTCATAAATAGCCCATGGGTTGAATCTGGATCAGAATTGAGTGACTCAGGGAGGCTGGATGACTCAGCAAGCAGCTTTTCTGGTGCCTCCTCCTGTTTTCTTGAACCCTAGAGAAGCTTCCAGATGTAGTGGGCGGGGGTTAGGGGGGAGCTTTATGGCATATTTATGAGGTCCTCGACCATTCCTTAGCAAAAAGGGGCTGGAGGGGGGTAGGCACCTCATAAATAGCCCCTGGGTTGAATCTGGGTCAGAATTGAGTGACTCAGTGAGACTGGATGACTCGGCAAGCAGCTTCTCTGGTGCCTCCCCCTGTTTTCTTGAACCCTAGAGAAGCTTCCAGATGTAGTGGGCGGGGGTTAGGGGGGAGCTTTTTGGCATATTTATGATGTCCTCGACCAATCCCCAGCAAAAAGGGTCTGGAAGGGGGTAGGCACCTCATAAATAGCCCATGGGTTAAATCTGGGTCAGAATTGAGTGACTCGGGGAGGCTGGATGACTCAGCAAGCAGCTTATCTGGTGCCTCCCCCTGTTTTATTGAACCCTAGAGAAGCTTCCAGATGTAGTGGGTGGGGGTTAGGAGGAGCTGTTTGGCATATTTATGAGGTCCTCGACCAATCCTCGGCCAATCCCCAGCAAAACCTCATAAATAAGCACCTCATAAATAGCCCCTGGGTTTAATTTGGGTCAGGGTTGAGTGACTCAGGGAGGCTGGATGACTCAGCAAGCAGCTTCTCTGGTGCCTCCCCCTGTTTTCTTGAACCCTGGAGAAGTTTCCAGATGTAGTGGGCGGGGGTTAGGAGGAGCTGTTTGGTATATTTATGAGGTCCTCGACCAATCCCCAGAAAAAAGGGTCTGGAAGGGGGTAGGCACCTCATAAATAGCCCTTGGATTGAATCCAGGTCAGGGTTGAGTGACTCAGGGAAGCTGGATGACTCAGCAAGCAGCTTCTCTGGTGCCTCCCCCTATTTTCCTGAACCCTGGAGAAGCTTCCAGATGTAGTGGGCGGGGGTTTGGAGGAGCTGTTTGGTATATTTATGAGGTCCTCGACCAATCCCCAGAAAAAAGGGTCTGGAAGGGGGTAGGCACCTCATAAATAGCCCTTGGATTGAATCCAGGTCAGGGTTGAGTGACTCAGGGAAGCTGGATGACTCAGCAAGCAGCTTCTCTGGTGCCTCCCCTTGTTTTCTTGAACCCTGGAGAAGCTTCCACATGTAAAGGGCGGGGGTTAGGAGGAGCTGTTTGGCATATTTGTGAGGTACTCAACCAATCCCCAGCAAAAATGGGCAGAAAGGGGGTAAGCACCTCATAAATAGCCCCTGGATTGAATCTGTGAAGATTTGGTGTGCCTGGCTGTGCCGGTTGGGGGATCCCAGTTACTTGCATTCCATAAGGGGGTGCGCTACAGAGGTAAGGAAAAGAAGGAGGTATTCTGCAATCCAAATGAGGAGCGAGACAACACTGCTCTTCCATGGATACAGTATGTAAGTCTAGACACCTTAGGACAGAAAATGTGTATTACTGGCAGGATCACAAGGTATAAATAAAGGAAAATAAAAAAAAAATCTAAAAAAGGCACTTCTTTGTTTGGTCAGGGTAGCCAATTATTGTGTAACTACTTCAGCTCGAGAAGGTTTTATTCCCTATGACCATTGACCAGGCCAATTTTTTGCTTTTCAGCATTGTGCTTCATTAACTGACATTTGCGCGGTCATGCAACACTGTACCCAAATGAAATTGATATAATTTTTTTTCACACAAATAGAGCTTTCTTTGGTGGTATTTGCTTGATTTGGAGTAATGTCCCTCTGTCCCTCGTTCCTCCTTATTTGTCCCTCATTTTGGTCTGATCTATATAGACGTATATAAAATGCACTTTTTATCTATTAAAAAGTGTTTCCCAGTGCTAAACTTTTTATCTGATTTCTAAATTGCTGCATTTGTAAATTCCAAAAGCCAATATAAAGGAATAGTAGTGGTAAAAAAAATAACTTGTGGGTTTAACCAATCTTGTTTTTTTGTTCAATTCTCCTTTAAGGGGGGCGTGGCAAGGGGGTGTGTCCTAAGCCTGCATACTTTTGCCCTATAGGTGTCCCTCATTTCCATTACAAAAAGTTGGGAGGTATGATTAATGCATCAACAAGCTATGGTATATATACTGGATTTATTTTTTATTTTTTTATTTGTTTATTTATTTATACTAGTAATTGATTTATTTATTTTATATACTAGTGTAATGGCAACAATCAATGCCTTATAGTGTGGACTGTGATAGTGCAGGCAATCTGACATTTTTTTATTTATTATTTATTTAATTATTAAAACTGGAGAGTGCAAAATCAGGTTCACTTCAGCATAGAAACCAATCAGCTTCCAGGTTTTTTGTCAAAGTGTAATTAAACGAGGTTAGGAGCTGATTGGTTTTATATACAGAAGTGAGCCTGATTTTTTACTCTCCAGCTTTGGTAAATAAACCACTAACTGACATTGACATCACCAGTGACACTAATACAGTGATCAGTGATAATACTATAAACTGTCACTGTACTAATGACACTGATTGGGAAGGGGTTAACATCTTGGGGTAATCAAGTGGTTAAAGCAGAGTTCTAGACTGCAAAAAAATAAAAATAATTAAATGTCAGCAGCTACAAAAAATAAAAACCGCAGGGGCGATAAAATACCACCAAAAGAAAGCTCTATTTGTGGGAAAAAAAGGACAGAATGAAAAAAAAAAAAACATTTGTTTGGTTTCGTTTCGTTATATACATAAATTTGTTTAGTTAAATTTGTTTAATCCGTTTAATTTGTTTTGTTTATTCGTATTTGAATCAATTTAAATTTTCGGAATTCAAATCGATTCGAATCGTTTTCGAATCAATTTAGAATAGTTTTCAAATTTAAATTCAAAAACTTTTCAAATTCAAATCGTTTTCCAATTTCCAAAGAGAATAAAATAGAATAGAAAATAAAGGAATAGAATAGAAAACAAAAATTGAATAGAAAAGAAAAGAATACAATGGAACAGAATAGAACCGAATAGAATTGAATAAAATAGAAAGAATAAACCATCTTCTGAAATTTGAATAGAAAATAATTGAATAGAAAAGAAGTGTATAGAGTAAAACAGAACAAAATAGAATAGAAAATAAAATAACAGAATAGAATGGAATAGAATATAACCAAATATAATAAAATAGAACAAAAAAGAATAGAATAAAATAGAAAGAATAAACCATCTTCTGAAATTTGAATAGAAAAAAATTGAATAGAAAAGAATATAACAGAACAAAATAGAATAGAAAATAAAAGAACAGAATAGAATGGAACAGAATAGAACTGAATAGAATAAAATAGAACAAAAAAGAATAGAATAAAATTAGAAAGAATAAACCATCTTCTGAAATTTGAATAGAAAAGAATTAAATAGAAAATAATATAATTCAAAAAACAATAGAATAGCATAGAAATAATACAACCATTTCCCAAAATTCAAATAGAATCAATTCAAATTTGAATAGATTAGAAAAGAATAGATTAGAATAGAATAGTATAAAAAAAATGAATAGAATAGAAAGAATATAATAATTTGAAAACGATTCGAATTCTAAAACTTCAAATTTTGTCAGAATTTTTTTTTCCGTTATTTCGGATTAGTTTAAATTTGGTACTATTGTAATTCGAAAATTTGAATATATCCGAATTTCCGAAAAAACGATTTCGGAATGAAAACAAACTACACATGTCTAACAAATCCTGTAGCTGCTGACTTTAAGGCCCCTTTCACACTGAGGCGCTTTGCAGGCGCTAAAGTTCTAAAAATAGCGCCTGCAAAGCGCCTTCAAACAGCCGCTGCTGTGTCTCCAGTGTGAAAGCCCCAGGGCTTTCACACTGGAGCGGTGCGCTTGCAGGACGCTGAAAAATGTCCTGCAAGCCGCATCTTTGGTGCGCTGTAGGAATGGTGTATTTACCGCTCCTAAACGCCCCTTCCCATTGAAAACAATGGGGCAGCGCTCCGAACCCGCCCGCAAAGTGTGGGGTAAAACCACCCCGCTAGCGGCCGAAAAGCGCCGCTAAAACGATGGTAAAGAGGCGCTAAATATAGCGCCGCTCTACCGCCAGCGCACCCAGCGCCTCGGTGTGCAAGTAGCCTTAATAAAAGAACACTTACCTGTCCAGGGATCCCGTGATGTCAGCACCCCAAGCTGATCCATCTATCGGCTCTCGGGTGCAGACGCCGGCATCTTCACTAAGACCCCTTTCACACTGGGGCGTATTTCAGGCGTTTTTTCAGGCGCTTTAGCGTTAAAAAAATCACCTGTAAAGCTCCTGAAAAGAAGCCACAACTGCAATCCCAATGTGAAAGCCCAAGTGCTTTACATGCCTGACAAAGGGGCCCTGCGCGGCTCCGAAACGTTGCACCTTATTTTTGTGATGTGATTTTTTCATTAAAAAAACGTTTTGGACAAAGATTTGTCGATCCATGGTGTGCTGGTGAATATGTACATTTGTTCCATTTTACACTATGGCGTTTTTCAGGCGCTTTAGCGTTAAAATAAGTGCCTGTAAAGCACCTGAAAGAAGCCGCAACTGCAATCCCAATGTGAAAGCCTGAGTGCTTTCACACTGAGGCGCTGCGCTGGCAGGGCGACAAAAAAAGTCCTGCAAGCAGCTTCTTTGCAACGCTTTTGGAGCGGTGAATACACGGCCCCTAAAGCTCCCCTTCCCATTGAAATCAATGGGAAGCGCCTGAAAAATGCATGAAAAGCGCCTGCAAAGCGCCTGAAAAACGCTTTTAGCAGCGGCGATTTTAACACTTTATTTGGCCACTAGCAGGGGTTAAAAGCGCCCCATTAGTGCTCAAAAAAACGCTGGTAAAGCACTGCTAGTTTAAGCAGCGCTTTACGAGCGTTTTTCGGGCGCTGGCAGTGTGAAAGGGCTCTTAAGGCCCCTTTCACACTGGGGCGTTTCCGACCCCATTCACTCCAGTGTGAAAGCCGGCGGGCTTTCACACTGGAGCTGTGCGCTAGCAGGACGGTCAAAAAAGTCCTGCTAGCAGCATTTTTGGTGTATTCACCGCTCCTATACTGCTCCTTCCCATTGATTTCAAAGGGACACCGCGGTAATACCGCTGCAATACCGCTGCAAAGCGCCGATACGGTGGCGCTTTGCGGGGGATTTTAACCCTTTTTCGGACCCTAGCCGGGGTTAAAACCGCACCGCACCCCTAAAACGACGGTAAAAGCAGCGCTAAATATATCGCTGCTTTACCGTCGCCGCCGCTCCCGCCCCAGTGTGAAAGGGGCCTAAAGCACTTGGGTTTTCACATTGGATTTGCAGATGAGGCTTCTTTCAAGTGCTTTACAGGCGCTTTTTTTAATGCTAAAGCGACCCGAAAAACGCCTGAAAAATTCCCCAGTGTGAAAGGGGTCTAAAGGAAACAGAAAGTAAAGCCTTGCGGCTTCACAGTCTGTTTCTTACTGTGCATGCGCGGGTCGCGCTGCGCTTTCCGAATGGTCCTGTTGTCTTCTGGGACCTGCGTGTCTCGCAGAAGGCAGCGGGGGAGGAGCAGGGTCTGTGCGGTGATCTTACCCGGATGGCACACAGTACATTGCGGGTGGGTAATAACAAAGCCCTTTTTATCACAATTTTCTTTTCTCTTTCTCCCATATTTCTGATTTCCTTAATAAAGTAAATCCTCATCTGTGTAGTATAGGCAGAAATCCTTCACGGGTTTGCTGATATCTAATGAACATTTTGTTCCATTTTCAAAGGCGGACCACCCGGCTTGTCTGTGAGCTGAGCCATGCCGATAGAACATTGGTGCAGACCGAACAACTAGGATAATGGAAGAAAATATAGCAGAGAATCGCTTCAAGCAGTTTGTGGTTTGTTTCTCCAGTGATTACATAAGTGCAGCATGGAAATGATCATTGCCCACCTCCCAGTACCTTCCCCTAGCACCACAAGTATCATGTTGTGGTGCTAAGTAATTTGTATGGAAGTTGTTAGTGATAACAAGAAAAGCAGTAAAATAGATTCCCTGCCCTCAGCAACATTGGACCGCCCTCCCCCAGCAACAATAGATCCCCGCAGAAACAATAGATCTCCCAGCAGCCAGCAACAATAAATCCCTCCGTCAACAGTAGGTCCCTCTTAACAACCATTGACCCCCACCCCCCCAGCAACATAATACCCCTCTAGCAACAACAGATTCCCCCAGCAACAATGGACCCCCACCCCTAGCAACAATAGATCCCCCACAGAAACAATATATTTCCCAGCAGCCAGCAACAATAAATCCCTCCCTCAACAGTAGGTCCCTCTTAACAACCATTGACCCCCCCCCCCCCCCCAGGGGACATATTACCCTTCTAGCAACAACAGATTACCCCAGAAACAATGGACCCCACAACCCCAGCAACAATAGATCCCCAAGCAGCCAGCACCAATAGATCCCCACTGTCCTACTGACACCAATCTCTGTTCTACTGACACCGTCCATCTTATACAGACACATGTGTGTTTGAGCTTTGGGGTGCACACCTTAATGCAATGGGCTGCGCACACCTATGCTGCTTCCCCATCAGGTTCACCCCCTTGTGTGAATGAGAGCGGGATGTGGGCAGATCCTTAGCGAACAGCCTTCTATTGACTATAGAATCCACCCACGGCCTGCTGTGAATTAAAAGGAGCAGACCTGATGGGGAGTTGTGTCTCAGCTTCACCATCAGTTACCGTAGACTGCAGCATTGCTGTTTGCTAAGAGGCTGCCGGCTGTCAAGCTGACAGCCCCTAGTGACAGCGAGAGTGGGCAGCGACTGCAAATATGCAGCTCTGCTACACTGAGTACAGAGACAGGCACTTTGCCTGTCTCTGTACTCCGAGTTAAAATGGGTCTTAAAGTCATATTTAAGGTCTTGGTTTTTTTGGGGGGGGTTTTGGTTTTGCACAGAGCAGCCCAGATCCTCCTCTTCTCAGGTCCCTTGCCGGCGCTTCTGGCCCCTCCCTCCTGCTGAGTGCCCCCCACAGCCAAGCAGCTTGCTATTGGGGCCCCCGAGCTGAGTTGGAAAGTTTCTGAAATGGGGAACTGGGATTTTTGAATCTGGCACAGGCCATTTTTAAGGGCTATAGCACCAGAAAACTGTTGGTAGTACTTTCCTGAATTCACCTGAACGTGTCCTGATGCTGTGTATTGCAGTTATCCTATATTTTTTCTTTGTAAAATTTATTAAAAAATATATTTATAAAAAAGAAGTTAGGCATTAGATACAGTATACAGTCCTGTCAACAACGGCAGTTGGTGAAAAATAACACAATCCATTCAAACTGCCATGATTCTACATGGACATAGACGTGATGCAGGTTGACCTCAACAGCAGATCTTTGCCCCATTGCGGGATACACGCCACAACCAAAATTAATAAAGAAACAGATTTTCGATTTCCTCTACTAAGCTAATACCCTTGTTAGCTACAGTTCAGCAACTGTTGTTTTTAAATTAGGACTGATCTGATTACGCTCAAACTTCACTGGAAAACAAAGTAGTAGAAGATGTTTGTTGAATTTTAATCGTTTGTCCTTTTCAAGCAGTTGCCTTCAAACATTTTCTCCCCAAAAAAAATAAAAATTAAAGCCCACCAAAAGGCCCCATTATTTTATCTCATGATAATTCAAACTAAAATTCAATTTATCAGGAAGCCAGATTTACATGCAACAGCACCTTGTCTATATGAAAAATTATATGACATACCATTATGTTCAATTCCAAGGGGTGGGCTACAGCAATATAGGGGAGGGCTAGGGTAGTATATGGACAGGCTAAGCTAGTATATAGTCAGGCTAAGGTAGTATATAGACAGGCTAAGGTAGTATATAGACAGGCTAAGGAAGTCTATAGACAGGCTAGGATAGTATATGGACAGGCTAGGGTAGTGTATGGACAGGCTAAGGTAGTATATAGACAGGCTATGGTAGTATATGGACAAGCTAGGGTAGTATATGGACAGGCTAAGGAAGTCTATAGACAGGCTAGGGTAGTGTATGGACAGGCTAAGGTAGTATATAGACAGGCTAGGGTAGTATATGGACAAGCTAGGGTAGTATATGGACAGGCTAGGGTAGTATATAGACAGGCTAAGGAAGTATATAGACAGGCTAGGGTAGTATATGGACAAGCTAGGGTAGTATATGGACAGGCTAGGGTAGTATATAGACAGGCTAAGGAAGTATATAGACAGGCTAAGGAAGTATATAGACAGGCTAAGGAAGTATATAGACAGGCTAGGGTAGTGTATGGACAGGCTAAGGTAGTATATAGACAGGCTAAGGAAGTATATGGACAAGCTAGGGTAGTGTATGGACAGTCTAGGGTAGTGTAGGGGCAAGCTAGGGTAGTATATAGACATGTGCGATTAGTTTCGTACAAAACGAAAATTTGTACGAATTTCTGGAAATTCGTACATTTGTACGAATCCGAAATACAAATTTTTATACATACGAATTCCATACGAAATACGAAATTTATGGGTACATAATGTGTCCGGGTTTCAGGCGAACTGAAACCCGGACACATGATTCAAAACGGGTGAATCCTGGACAGGTGGCAACCATAGGTTAGTGTAGGGGCAGGTTCCCCGACTTTCAGGGACAGCACATAGCGGCAGGGAGAGGTTCCAGAGAAGTAGGGTAAGTGCAGGGACTACTCTGTCTCCAGTCAGCATGTGGATGGGCCACACCGCATTTCTGCTCCTTGTCGCAGAAGCTGTCAGCGTCATTTCAAGATAGTGCTCCTCTGCTACTGTTTCGTAAGTGGCTCCGCTTGGCTGTGCCTACCCACCGGGCCTAATTCTGCATTCTTGGGACTTCCTTAATACACTGTTCTCATTCACCTCAACCTCTGTGTGATCTATGCTTACCGACACACCACAATGCACCCGGTTAGCAGGTTGCACAGACGTGACATATCACAGGCAAGGTCAGGGCATCCTCCATGTATGGTATTTAATATATAATTCATAAAACATTTATGAATAAATTAAATAGGATTGGTCCCAGGACAAAACCCTGAGGGTTTCCACATTGGACCATTCTGACACAGACCTTATCCTGTATGGTAAACGTTTGTGGGGAACTGTCTCAAATGCCTTGCAAAATCCAGATACACCACGTCTACGGGCCTTCCTTTATCTAGATGGCAGCTCATCTCCTCATAGAAGGTTAATAGATTTGTTTGGGAAGAACGATTCTTCATGAATTCATGCTGATTACTGCTAATGATACCTTTTTCATTACTAAAATCTTGTATATATTCCCTTATCATCCCTTCAAAGAGCTTGCATACTATTGATGTCAGGCTAACTGGTCTGTAGTCTGTATTTGTGGACAGCCTTCCCAGAAGGTTATACCGTGTTTCCCCGAAAATAAGCCCATGTCTTATATTAAGTTTGTCAGTAAAAGACACAGTAGGGTTTATTTTCGGGGTAGGTCTTACCATGTAATGTGCGGTATTCTCTCCCCCTCTCTCTCCCTGCCTGAAAGGAATCCCCAGTGTGAACAGAGTTAAAATGCTTGTAAAATCTTATAATCCACTCTCTTACAGTAGTATATAATGTACAATGTGTGTGTTTCTGTAATATAACTGTGCCAAATACCTTCATTATAGCACCACTCTGCGCTTCTGTGACCCCCTGGAGCTATCGTCCCCACAATTATATTACAGAAACGCACACATTGTACATTATATTCTACTGTAATAGAGTGGATGATAGGATTTTACAAGCATTTTAAACTAGGGCTTATTTTCGGGGTAGGGCTTATATTCCAGCCCTGCTGGAAAATAACGCTAGGTCTTATTTTCAGGGTAGGTCTTATTTTCGGGGAAACACGGCAGCTGCAAAGGTTGGGCCAACTCAATATTAAAGCCTAAGGACTAATGCCGCATACACACGGTCGGAATTTCCGATGGGAGCTTTTCATCGGATTTTCCGACCGTGTGTATGCCCATCTGTCTTTTTCTGTCGGAATTTCCGACGGACTTTGGATTGAGAACCTGTTCTTAATTTTTCCGACGGAAAACCTTTCTATCGGATTTTCCGATCGTGTGTATGCAATTCTGACACGCAAAATTCCGACACATGCTCGGAAACAATTCGACGCGTGCTTTAGAAGCATTAAACTTCCCTTTTATAGTGCTGTCGAATGTGTTTTATGCCGCGTTGTCATTGACCGTCGGAATTTGGTGTGACCGTGTGTAGGCAAGACAGTTTGAGCGAAATTCCGTCGGAATTCCGACGGGAAAACCATCAGAGCTTTTTCCAACGAGAATTCCGACCGTGTGTACGTGGCATAAGACTGGGATGCCATTAAAGTTCATGTGCTGTAAAGGCAGGCGTCCCAATACTTTTAGTAATATAGTGTATGTCTGACTCATCAACAGCAGCAATGCAGATTTTATTTGGAGAAAATGATTGCAGCTTATTTTTCTCCATAGCCCTTCAGTGGTCATAATTACAGATCTTTTCTGATACAAGTGTTTTCGCTCTTCTCGGAAAGTAGAAATATGTCCATGTGCTGCATAAAAAGATCTTGCAAAATGTTCCATTTATTTCTGATAATCATCACATTCCACATATCTTGAATACATTTCCTTCCCTTTTTAGTCTTTTTTTTTTTTTTTTTTTGTATCTGTTTATCAAAACTGAATAGATTGTAAGATAAAAACAGAAAAAAATTGGTGAAAGTCACCAGATCTATTCATCGATGTGTCATACATTCAAAATCTCTTACAGCGTTAGACAATGTTAGCAAGAATTTTAGAGCTTTGGTGATAAACTTTATGAGCAAATGTATTAACAATTTAAACTTTCTAAACATATTAGGCTCCATTTTTGCACAATTTCCAATTTCTCCTTTTAAATTTGAACTGATCCCAAAATAAAATATACAGTGCAGCCCGTTACTAGAATTAAAGTGATTGTGAAGGATTTTTTTTTTTTTATAATAAGAAACATGTTATACTTACCTGCTCTGTGTAATGGTTATGCACAGAGCAGCCCCGATCCTCCTATTCTGGATTCCCCCACCAGCGCTCCTTGGTCCTCCTGCCTTCGATTCCCCCGCCCCAGCTAGCCACTTGTTAGGGGGTTAGTCATGTGATCTCGATCCCGAGTCGTACTGTGTGCATGTATTTCTACACACAGTGCGGCTCGTCTCCACCCCCTTTCCGTCGTCACTAGATTTGATTGACAGCAGCAAGAGCCAATGGCTCCCACTGATCTCACTGAGTTCAGTGGAGAGGGAGAGCACATCATTGCTCAAGGGTACAGCGATGGACCGAAATTGGGCTCAGGTATTTGGGAGGGTTGGGGGGAGCTGCACATAAAAAATGTTTTCCTTAACCACTTCCTGTCCAGCGGCACAGGACTGGACTTTCAGTGGTTATACCGGGATGATGCCTGCAGCTGCGGGACAGCCGAACAAAACCGGGATCAGCTTTGATCGACTGTTCATAATAGTAACCCCGAAATGATGACATGACATCTCTTCTGGTTTACTCGGAAACCATGTAGCACCCTCCTAGGTAGGTGCTAGAAGGGAGTATAGTTTTGGGGTTTTTCTGTTTACTATCAATGGGGGGGCTGAGGATTACTATCCTCAGCCCCCCATTACAGTACTCATATCCCCCACATTATTGTCCTCCGCCCCAATACAGTATTCAGTTACCCCCACATTACTGTCCTCAGCCCCCACATTACAGTCCTCAGCCCCCACATTACTGTCCTCAGCCCCCACATCACTGTTCCCAGCCCCAACATTACTGTCCTCAGCCCCAACATTACAGTACTCATATCCCCCACATTATTGTCCTCCGTCTCAATACAGTATTTAGTTCCTCCCACATTACTGTCCTCAGCCCCCACATTACAGTCCTCAGCCCCCACATTACTGTCCTCAGCCCCCACATTACTGTCCTCAGCCCCCACATTACTGTCCTCAGCCCCCCATTACAGTCATCAGCCCCCCATTACAGTACTCATATTCCCCACATTATTGTCCTCCGTCCCAATACAGTATTCAGTTCCCCCCACATTACAGTCCTCAGCCCCCCCCACATTACAGTCCTCAGCCCCCACATTACTGTCCTCAGCCCCCACATTACTGTCCACAGGTCACCCCATTACAGTACTCAGTTCCCCTCATTACTCTCCTCAGCCCCCCTATTTAGCAGTGAATACACCGCTCCTTCACCGCTCCAAAGATGCTGCTAGCAGGACTTTTTTTACCGTCCTGCTAGTGCACCGCTCCAAAAAGCCGGAGGGCTTTCACACTGGAGTGAAAGGACCTGCTTTTTTCAGGCACTATACAGGCGCTATTTTTAGCGCTGTAGAGCCTGAAAAACGCTTCGGTGTGAAAGGGGCCTTACACAAACGGGAGGATGGGAGGAACAGCAGATCTGAATGGAGGACAGAAGCTGCAAGCTGGTGATTGGTTGCTTGGAACGCCCTTCATCTTTGCAACCACTGGCTTGTTTACCTCCGCAGCTCCCGCCCTCCCTCCAGAACTGTCCCGCCTTCCGCTGTCAGCTATGTGAAGATGAAAGCGTGACAGCTGAGAGAAGAACAGGCTCCTAAATGGCGCGACCGCTGCGGTCCGTGTGAGAGAGTGATTAGGGCCAGACCGCCATTTAGTGATGCCTGATCTACAGATTACAGGGATGAACTTCGATCTACAGATGAAGTCAGTTTAAAGCAACCTGTCAAGTTAAAAAAAAAAGTAAATTTTTTTATGAAATATCCCTCTGTTTAACCCCTTATGGACCCTTCATTTACTCTAATCAGCCTTAATTAACTCCTTATTCTCCTTCTCCATTCAATTATTATTTTCCTGCTGATTTTATTTTTTTAGAACTATTAATTCTTAAAACTTTTTTTTTTTTGTTAATATTTTTACACCTTTAACATATATTTACACGTTTCACATTAAAAAAAACAAAAAATTAAAAATTTTTTTATTTCATTTGTAAAAAAAACTTTTCAATGCTTTATACCATTGTTGACAGCTAAAGTAAACAAAACAGTTGCGCCAGCTATCGTTGATTGGTCTCGGCAAAGGTAAAATATGGGCATAATATACTTTATCTTTGAAATGCCTATGTATTACTGGCCGGGCTGCTAGAGAAGTCTTCTAATGCCGCGTACACACGGACGGAATTTCCGATGGAAACAGTACGATGGGAGCTTTTTCATCGGATTTTCCGACCGTGTTTATGCCCATCGGAAGCATTAAACTTCCCTTTTATAGTGCCGTCGAATGTGTTTTTATGTTGCGGTGTTACTGACCGTCGGAATTTGGTGCGACCGTGTGTAGGCAAGACAGTTTTAGCAGAATTCTGTCGGAATTCCGACGGGAAAACCATCAGAGCTTTTTCCGATTCGTGTGTACGCGGCATTACACATCAGTGAACGCAGAAGTGACATATGCACTTTTGACTTTAGTTCACTTGTAGCACATTGAAGATCCATGAAGATCAACATTTGTTTCAACTGAAATTTACCGAACAAGTCAAGCCAGCTAAACAGGTAATGCGCGGTTCATATAAACATTCATTACGGGAACTTCCCATTCAGGTGTTCACACTGGATGCCATGGGCCCCGAGGGCATGCAGGAGAAATGTGATTTATAACACATTTCTTCTTAAAGTGGAACTTTATCTGTTAGCAAAGAAAAATTGCAAAGCTTGTCATTGCAGTAGAAACAGATTAGAGTTGATTAGACCTGGGCTGAACACCCTGACCCCCCCCCCCCCCCTGTTCGGTTGGAAGCAGAACTCCTGAACAGGGGAAATGCTCTAACCCGAATGGCGATCCCCATTGAAGTCTGTGGGAGCCGAACAGGAAGAATCAAAAGTCAAATCCCATTTAAATCGACTCACGTTTAGAATTGATGGCACCCGGCTATTGAAAAAATTAAGAAAAAAACGGCGTAGTCCCTGCCCCCCCCCCCCCCCCCGTCCATACCAGACCCTTCGGGACTGGTATGAACTTGGAGGGGAACCCCACACCCATTTTTTTTTTTAAACGGCGTGGGATTCCCACCAAGATCCATACCAGACCCTTATCCGAGCATGTAGCCTGGCAGGTCAGAAAAGTTGTGTTCGGGGTCAAAATCATGTTGGAATACTGCCCTGCGGCCCAGTCTCCAAAGGGAGGGGATCATGCTCTGCTTCAGTATGTCACAGTACATGTTGGCATTCATACAGATCCTGACACTCCCACCAGAAAGCTTGACTGTAGGCAAGACACACTTGTCTTTGTACTCCTCACCTGGTTGCCGCCACACACGTTTGACACCATCTGAACCAAATAAGTTTATCTGGTCTCATTAGACCACAGGACAAGGTTCCAGTAATCCATGTCTTTAGTCTGCTTGTCTTCAGCAAACTGTTTGCAGGCTTTCTTGTGCATAATCTTTAGAAGAGGCTTCCTTCTGGGACAACAGCCATGCAGACCGCTTTGATGCAGTGTGCGGCGTATGGTCTGAGCACAGACATGCTGACCCCCCACCCCTTCAACCTCTGCAGCAATGCTGGCAGCACTCATAAGTCTATTTCCCAAAGACAACCTCTGGATATGACGCTGAGCACGTGCACTCAACTTCTTTGGTCGACCATGGCGAGGCCTGTTCTGAGTGGAACCTGTCCTGTTATACCACTGTATGGTCTTGGTCACCGTGCTGCAGCTCAGTTTCAGGGCCATCTTTATGTAGAGCAACAATTCTTTTTTTTCAGATCCTCAGAGAGTTCTTTGCCATGAGGTGCCATGTTGAACTTCCAGTGACCAGTATGAGAGAGTGAGAGCGATAACACTAAATTTAACACACCTCCTGCTCCCCATTCACACCTGAGACCTTGTAACACTAACGAGTCACATGACACCAGGGAGGGAAAATGGCTAATTGGGTCCAGTTTGGACATTTTCACTTAGGGGTGTACTCACTTTTGTTGCCAGCGGTTTAGATATTAATGGCTGTGTGTTGAGTTATTTTGAGGGGACAGCAAATTTACACTGTTATACAAGCTGTACACTCACTACTTTACATTGTAACAAAGTGTCATTTCTTCAGTGTTGTCACATGAAAAGATATAATAAAATATTTACAAAAATATTTACAAAAATAGATACTGTATTAAAGATAAAAAGACTGTTCACTTCCCAAGGGATGTTGCATTTTGCAAGGGAATTTGCCTCAGAGCTTAGAGAATGAGGAGGAGTTTAGCTAACTTCTGTTATCCAATCATGTGCCAGCAAAAAAGAATACCACGATTGGGTATTCTTTGCAAAGTGAAATTTGCAAATTTTCAAGTCTTAGGCCATAGGGTTCAATATTGAGTTGGCCCACCTTTTGCAGCTATAACAGCTTCACCTCTTCTGGGAAGGCTGTCCACAAGGTTTAGGAGTGTGTCTATGGGAATGTTTGACCCAAGAAGCCCATTTGTGAGGTCCGGCACTGATGTGGACAAGAAGGCCCACACTAATTTATCCCAAAGGTGTTCTATCGGGTTGAGGTCAGGACTTAGTCAAGTTCCTTCACCCCAAACTCGCTCATCCATGGACCTTGCTTTGTGATACTGGTCCAAATCGATTGGTGGAGGGGGGATTATGGTGTGGGGCTGTTTTTCAGGGGTTGGGCTTGGCCCCTTAGTTCTAGTGAAGGGAACTCTTAAGGAGCCAGCATACCAAGACATTTTAGACAATTTCATGCTCCCAACTTTGTAGTAACAGTTTGGGAATGGCCCCTTCCGGTTCCAACATGACTGCGCACCAGTGCACAGAGCAAGGTCCATAATGTATTTGGGATGGGAAGCTTCTTCCTATAACTTGCAGCCTGGAAAGTCCACACATTAGACTGGATGACAGCACCAGGAATATAACTTACTACCTTACTATCTTACTACCTACCTCTTTTGAAGTGTGGTTTGTATGTTGCAAAGTGTAGAAATCTCCCCAATGCCGCCGGTTCCTCACCACAGAGCTAACCTCGTTACCACCACCCGTTGCGCATATGAAAGAGGTGCGCCGCCACCTTCCACCCACCTCCTCCATAGTTAGGGTTTAAATACACGTTACCCAACCTAGAGAATGCATGTAATATCTAGTGCCATAACCAAATTTATTTCTGAAGGCCACGTGCAATTTTCTTAAAATACGGCATTGCCTATTCTTAAACTTAACACTCCAGTTGTTAAAACATGCAGCTTTCATGAATACCATAAACCCAAATCCAAAGATCACTTTCATTCATAAAAAAAGAAAAAAAAAGAAAATTCCATTCAAGCCGGCCTAGTCAGTCAAGCGGGATCAAAGACGGGCAATGACTATTATCAGTCCAATAAAGCTGCATGACTGGTCAGACCTGAATGGGACTCACTTTAAACTTGAATGAGTCGATTACAACCACACACAGGTCTGTGACAGCTTGTCTACATTCACAAGGAAAAAGGGCTTTCAAGATGAATAGGCTTCATTCTCTGTGCAGAATGCGGAGCTCTGAAAGGAGAGTGTCTCTATTCTAACAACATTCAGTTCCTGGAGGCTATGCTATACGCAGCACAAGCTCTTTCGCTGGCCTTGTGTTTTTTTTTTTTTGAGTGGCCAGAAAATAATTCTGAGCAGAAAACAAGCCATACACACCATTTATGTTATCCATTGAGCGAGGCTTGATTAATGTGGGGATTCTTCAGGAATGATGACCACCCACGGTGCATTTCTGCCTTGGCCATACTTAAAAGACAATTAAAAAATCTAAAATGGAATGTAAGAAGTGAAGGGGCTACAAAAAGTATTCACAAATGTGTATGTAAAACCATTCATGTTACAAACTATTAACTCCCAGTTTCAAGCTCTTTCCTCATTGTGGTTCATCGATAGTATAAAAACGATTGGAGGGGATGATAAGGAACTATATCCAAGAATTTGCGGATGTATCATTAGTATCATTAGTAGTAATCAGCATGGGTTCACAAAAGGTCATTCTTGCCAAACCAATCTGTTAACATTCTACAAGAAGGTGAGCTGCCATCTAGATAAGGAAAGGCCTGTAGATGTGGTGTATCTGGATTTTGCAAAAGCGTTTGATACAGTCCCCCATAGATGCTTAATCTACAAACTGAGGTTGGTGGGTACAGACCATAGAGTACCGTAAGTGTTTAGGGACATAGTCAGTGGCGGTGCGAGCATAGAGGGCGCAGGAGCGCCGCCCCCTCTCTCCTGCACCGCTCTATCACCAATAGATAGATTCATGCAATGCATGAATCTATCTATTGTCACCGCTGCCGCCCCCTATTCAGGTGTCCGGCCCCTTGTCGGGCACGGGCATCTGAATTACAGCGGGGAGGGGGGGTGTTTTTGGAAGCGCCTGACTAGAGCGGTGTGCTCTAATAGGCTTCCATAAGTGTAAACAGCGGGCGCAATGCTGTGCGTTCGCTGTTTACACAGTATTGTGTTAGAGAAGCGAATACATCGCTTCCCTAAAACAGACCCGCCTCTCAGCCAATCAGGTTGCCGGGTCTGTGTTACCGGTCACCTGATTGGCTGAAGTCATAGGCGCTGTGATTGGACGCCTAGGCGTCCAATCATTGCAGAAGACAGGAAGAACGGGGGAGAAGATGTCGGGTCGATGAGGAGACACTGCTCGCCGCCTGACACCATCACCAGCTGCACACCGAGACAAGGTAAGTGCTGGTAGATGGCGGGCAGAGGGTACATTGGCAGCATTTAATGGGCATAGTGACAGCACTTGGGGCACGGTGGCAGCGTTAGATGGGCACAGTGGCAGTGTTTGGAGCACAGTGGCAGCATTTAATGGGCACAGTGGCAGCATTTGAGGCACAATGGCAGCGTTAGATGGGCACAGTGGCAGCACTTGAGGCACAGTGGCAGCACTTGGGGCACAGTGGCAGTGTTTGGAGCACAGTGGAAGCATTTAATGGGCACAGTGGCAGCATTTGAGGCACAATGGCAGCACTTAGGGCACAGTGGCAGCGTTAGATGGGCACAGTGGCAGCGTTAGATGGGCACAGTGGCAGCGTTTAATGGGCACAGTGGCAGCATTTAATGGGCACAGTGGCAGCGTTTGATGGCACAGTGAGGCTGTTTGTTTGTGCCCCCCCCAAAAATTTTGAGCACCAGCCGCCACTGGACATAGTAGGTTGTAAATGTCCTCCTGTGAATGCATTAGGGTAAAAAACCCTTAATCTTTAGTACTACTTTAACAACCCTGGTGTATTATTATTATAAAGATAATTGAGATGCTGGATATTTTAGTGTGCAGCTGCTTTTTCCTTTTTCAAATACTGCTATGAGTGGGAGCGTGGACATGCTCATAATAGTTGAAGGTTGATATTGGGTTTTGACCTGGAGTAATCTCCCTTATGCCCCGTACACATGGTCGGAAATTCCGACCACAAAATCCGTCGGATTTTTTCCGACGAATTTTGTCCGACACTGGTGTTGCATATACACGGTCAGACAAAGTTGTCGGAAAATCCGATCATTCTGAATGTGGTGGCGTTCGTTGCGGACGACGGAACTAAGTAGAGGCTAGTAGCCAATAGCTTTGGTCTCGTAATTTGATCTGAGCATGCGTGGCACTTTGTCCGTCGGAATTCTCTACACACGATCGGAAACAGTCCGATCGGATTTTTGTTGTCGGGAAATTTGAGAGCGGGATCTCAAATTTTTTCCGTCGGAATTTCCGATGGAAAAAGTCAGATGGAGCCCACACACGGTCGGATTTTCCGACAACATGGTCCGATAGGACATTTTTTCGTCGGAAATTCCGACCGTGTGTACGGGGCATTAGGGCCGATTCACATGAATGGCAGTGCCTACCGCGATCTGAAGGGGGTTGCCAGGTGTTCAGGAGGCAATCCCGTTGTCTCCTAAATGTCTATTCTTTTATTTCAGTTTTTTTAATCCCAAGAGAGATTTTTTATTAAAATACCACACCTCAACCACAAGCCATGAAATTGGCTCGTGGACGCAGCACGCTCCCATTGACCTAAAAGGGTGAGTTTGCCAGGTGATGCCGCCTGCTGAACTCTGCAAGCTGGGTTAAAATTTCTTGTCTTGCAGCCACAAGATGTGTACAGCCCTGTCTGGCTGCGATATTAGAATTGTACGTGGGCAACCAGTTTACCATGTAAAAGAACCCTTACTAAACTTTAGTAAAACAGTTGGTGTAAATGGCTTTAAAATTCTACACATCAGCATTTTGAGGTGCACAGTGGACCATAGAGCAGTGGTTTTCAACCTCAGTCCTCAAGTACCCCCCACAGGCCATGTTTTGGGAATTTTCTTTAGATAAAATATCAAGCCACTGTTTGAGGCACCTGTGCAAGGTGAAGGAAATCCTGAAAACATGACCATTTGGGGGTACTTGAGGACTGAGCTTGGGTACCTCCTGCCATAGGGCATAAAGAAACTATTTACATGGCTCCACTGTCTTAAATTTCAAAACAAACATTTTATTTTTTTGGATTAGTGGTGGAAGTGATGCCATGACCTTCTGTTTTTCAAAAAAACAAAAGTTGGACCTAATCTAATGATAAAAGAGACGTTATAGGTGAATGTTTAACTTGTTCAAACTATGGGGATACAGATGGAGAGTGCCTCACCTAAAAGGTTAACACTCTCAATGTCACACATAAAGTGTCCACGCATGCTTGACCAATTCATTGTTTGGTCTACACCTTCCCTCATTTGCTGTTTTCCTTTTGATGTCGGACACTGTTTGTTTATGAGCGCCAGTGGCCCAAGTTAAACACCCAGCCCCCCCCCATCAGTCCTTGCCAAGACCTTTGAGCTGATAAATCTCAACTGCTTGCCTGAGTGGTTAAACATGAACTTCGTTGAATTCTTCTCTTTCTTTGGCTCTCCTGGTTAATAGTCAAGTCCCATCATAAACAGGCAATGCGTGAACAAGGGATTGTGTTTCCTCTGCCTTTTGTTCTTATGATACGATTGTGTTTGGGGCTAAAACAATACTTAGAGAATTCTGATAGATTGTACCCTCCGGTCTTTGTACTTGAAGGTGGAATCAGATTGGTATCTGTTGTCCTCGTTTATCACGTACAATGTTTACATGTCCAGTATTTGTCCAGTTTCCCATGCATTGTGCACCGTAGATTTCGTTCTGTTCACTCTCTTTAAAAGTTTAAAACTTCGACCTCAACAACAATAATGCCACATACACACCATCGGACATTCCGACAAGAAAATCCCATGGTTCTTTTTTCTGGATATGATGCTGAGCACGTGCACTCAACTTCTTTGGTCGACCATGGCGAGGCCTGTGCTGAGTGGAACCTGTCCTATTAAATAGCTGTATGGTCTTGGCCACCGTGCTGCAGCTCAGTTTCAGGGTCGTGGCAATCTTCTTATAGCCTAGGCCATCTTTAAGTAGAGCAAAAATTATTTTTTTCAGATCCTCAGAGAGTTCTATGCCATGAGGTGCCATGTTTAACTTCCAGTGACCAGTATGAGAGAGCGATAACACCACATTTAACACACCTTCTCCCCATCCATACCTGAGACCTTGTAACACTAGAGAGTCATATGACACCAGGAGGGAAAATGGCTAATTGGGCGCAATTTGGAAATTTTTACTTAGGGGTGTACCCACTTTTGTTGTCAGTGGTTTAGACATTAATGGCTGTGTGTTGAGTTATTTTGAGGGGATAAAAGTAGTTGAGTCGACCAAAGAAGTTGAGTGCACGTACTCAGCATCATATCCAGAGGTTGTCTTTGGAAAATAGACGTATGAGTGCTGCCAGCATTGCTGAAGAGATTGAAGGGGTGGGGGGGTCAGCCTGTCAGTGCTCAGACCATACGCTGCACACTGCATCAAATTGGTCTGAATGGCTGTCGTCCCAGAAGGAAGCCTCTTCTAAAAATGATTTGCTGAAGACAAGCAGACTAAGGACATGGATTACTGGAATTATGTCCTGTGGTCTGATGAGACCAAGATAAACTTATTTGGTTCAGATGGTGTCAAGCGTGTGTGGCAGAAACCAGGTGAGGCGGGAGTGTCATGGTCTGGGGCTGCATGAGTGCTGCCAGCACTGAGGAGCTACAGTTCATTGAGGGAACCATGAATGCCAACATGTACTGTGACATACTGAAGCAAAGCATGATCCCCTCCCTTCGGAGACTGGGTCGCAGGGCAGTATTCCAACATGATAACGACCCCAAGCACACCTCCAAGATGACCACTGCCTTGCTAAAGAAGCTGAGGGTAAAGGTGATGGACTGACCAAGCATGTATCCAGACCTAAACCCTATTGAGCATCTGTGGGGCATCCTCAAACGGAAGGTGGAGGAGAGCAAGGTCTCTAACATCCACCAGCTCCGTGATGTCGTCATTGAGGAGGGGAAGAGGACTCCAGTGGCAACCTAACCATATGCAAACAACAGACTTGTTATATATATATATATATATATATATACAGATTTTTTAAAATCTTTATTTGTTTCTGTTTGGCTGATCACATGAACCGTGTTTAATATTATTAATAATATTACTTTGAGCTCATGTAATCAGCCAGATACAATAAAAAATGTAAAAAAATATATATTTTTCAATAATAATAATAGCAATAAAAAAAAAAATGTCATAATGATATATATATATATTTTTTTTTATAACAATAATATTCTTTCCCGTAATAACAATAATAGATTGGCTGAGCACAAAAAATTATTATTAGATAAGTAAAGGCTTACATTATATATATATATATAAACATTTTCTGAATGTATTTGCTTTTTATTATTAAAGGCATTATACTTCACTTCGATGTATGTGACATCTAAAGACCCATGATGATGCTACATTGTCCGGTTTAAAGTTGAACTGTCTGTGTGGCTTCATCATTGACTTTATCTTTCATCCTGTAGCCTTCACACTGCTTCATCCTGTCCTTATCTGACCACATTAACAGAAGTTTCTTGACTCAGTTCCAACGACTTTCTGACCCTAATTTCTCTTTGGCTTTCTGTAAGGCTGAATTCAGTTACATTAGACCGGTGCGGATGAGGCTCCTAATTGAATTTTCACCGACCATCACCCAATTACTGGAGAGTAATTCCAAGGAAACTGGATGTGGTGCAGATTACATGCGACTTACAATGGCGATTCGCAAATTGGATCACCACTTCCTGTCTTCTTGCAGAGCAATATGTAAAATAATTACATGGATCTTTAGGATAGCAAATTTAACCAAAGAGCCAAAGGACAAAATACTCTGATGCTGACTTAATCTAATGCTCCGGCTTTATTAAAGGGACGCTATAATGGTCAGAGGTCAGTTTTATTTGAATTTAATTTTATATATATATATATATATAAAGAGTTCAGGGGATTGCTGCACAAACATTTATTAAAGTAAAAGACATACAAAAATCGATCAAATTCTATCATTCGTTACAGTTTTGGGCTGTTCAGATAAGAATATAGCGCTATCCGAACAGCCCGAAAATGTAACGAATAGTAGAATACTTTTGATCGATTTTTGTATGTCTTTTACTTTAATAAATGTTTGTGCAGCAATCCCCTGAACTCTTCTTCTATATATGATCGGTGGGGCGGTCTGATTGCACAGCACATAGAAACTACCGACGTGCTTTTCACCCCCCCCCCCCTGCCTTGGGTATATATTAGGGTTGTCCCGATACCACTTTTTTAAGACCTAGTACAAGTACCGATACTTTTTTCAAGTACTCGCCGATACCGATTACCGATACTTTTTTTGTCATGTGACAGTTTTCAAATCACAATACAGATTAGGTGGCACTGACATGCAGCACTGATGAGCACTGATAGGATTAGGTGGCATTGATGAGCACTGACTGATGGCTGGCACTAACAGATAGCGGGCACTGACAGGTAGTGGGCACTGACAGATGGCACTGATGGCTGGCACTGACAGATGGCAGGCACTGACAGATAGTGGGCACTGACAGATGGCACTGATGGCTGGCACTGACAGGTGGCACTGGCAGGTGGCTGGCACTGATAGATGGCATTGATAGGTGGCACTGACAGGTGGCTGGCACTGATGAGCTGCACCTATGGACATTGGGCACTGATAGGTGGCATTTATGAGCACTGATGGGCAGGCACTGAAATGCCATGAGGAAAGGCTGCCTGCGATGGCCCATCTTGGTACTCCTTGTACTCGGTCGCATAAAAGCAGCAGCGGCCATCTTGTTACACCCAGCCTGAACCCCCTATATGGGCTGGATGTAAAAAGATGTCTGCTGCTGGCTTACTGCGGCCGAGTGCAGGGTGTACCAAGATGGGCGTCGGGATGTCCAACCGCTGACGTTGACATGGAGCATCACTTCCGCTGTTCCGCCCGCTGACTTCCAGTTGCGCCGGGTCGCTTTATTTATCTCTCCCAGGTATCGGATCTGGCACCGGGAGCATTTGTGCGAGTACATGTACTCACACAAATGCTCGGTATCGGTCCTGATACCGATACTAGTATCAGTATCGGGACAACCCTAGTATATATATATATATATATATATATATATATATATATATATATATATATATATATACACACAGTATCTTGAAAAAGTATTCATACCCCTTGAAATTTTCTACATTTTGTCATGTTACAACCCAAAACGTAAATGTATTTTATTGGGATTTTATGTGACAGACCAACACAAAGTGGCACATAATTGTGACGTGGAAGGAAAATGATAAATGTTTTCAAATTTTTTTTACAAATAAATATGTGAAAACTGTGGCGTGCATTTGTATTCAGCCCCCTTTACTCTGATACCCCCTAACTAAAATCTAGTGGAACCAATTGCTTTCAGAAGTCACTAATTAGTAACTAGAATCTACCTGTGTGTAATTAAATCTCAGTATAAATATAGCGGTTCTGTGTAGCCTTCAGAGGTTTGTTAGAGAACATTAGTGAACAAACATCATGAAGGCCAAGGAACACACCAGACAGGTCAGGGATGAAGTTTAAAGCAGGGTTAGGTTATAAAAAAATATCCCAAGCTTTGAACATCTCACGGAGCACTGTTCAATCCATCATCCGAAAATGGAAAGAGTATGGCACAACTGCAAACCTACCAAGACACGGCCGTCCACCTAAACTGACAGGCCGGGCAAGGAGAGCATTCATTAGAGAAGCAGCCAAGAGGCCCCTGGAGGAGCTGCAGAGATCCACAGCTCAAGGGAGGGGAAAAATTAGTCGTGCACTCCACAAATTTGGCCTTTATGGAAGAGTGGCAAGAAGAAAGACATTGTTGATAGAAAGCCATAAGAAGTCCCATTTGCAGTTTGAGAGAAGCCATGTGGGGGACACAGCAAACATGTGGAAGAAGGTGCTCTGGTCAGATGAAGCAAAATTTACTTTTTGGCCTAAAAGCAAAACGCTATGTGTGGCAGAAAACTAACACTGCACATCACCCTGAACACACCATCCCCACTGTGAAACATGGTGGTGGCAACATCATGCTGTGGGGATGCTTTTCTTCAGCAGGGACAGGGAAGCTGGTCAGAGTTGATGGGAAGATGGATGGAGCCAACTACAGAGCAATCTTAGAAGAAAACCTGTTATGCCGCGTACACACGATCGGACTTAGTCCAGCGGACATTCCAATCGTGTGTGGGCTCCAGCAGGCTTCAATCATCAAGGCACCATGGTTGATATGGTGTCAGGGTGATTAAAGAGCATTATTTCTATTGTTACATTGTAATATATAATGTATATAAAGTGGTTCAACTCACCATAATGCAGAATCAGTGGGGGCCCTGGGCGTGTCAATTGCCACCATTGCCTGACACGTGCTGTGGATTATCACTTGCCATGTCGCCTGCCACTAGATGTGGATTGTCACTTGCCACTGTCACTTGGCACCAGATGTGGATTGTCACTGTTGCCTGCACACGCTGCTGTTTAAAAACATGCAGGGCTGCCATTCATTCCTAATGGCACCCCCACACATCTAAAAATGCAGCGCGGACCTGCAGGGAAATTGCATGGTGCAAAAAGCACCATGCGAATTCAAGGCCGCTGCATGTTTTAAATGCTGCATGCACCTTTTCTCTGCAGGAAATGCAAGCATGGCAGCACATTCAAATAAATTAGCTGCCATCCCAGAGCAAACCTGCATAGATGGGAACCAGGTCTAAAGGAAGCCCATCAAGCAGTGTTGCATTTCACTATGTCTATGTGTGGAAGATGTGCCAGTACCCCACTGGTGGTTCATGCTCTAATGCTCCAATTGGTGAACAGTTTAGCCACAGCCAGATCAGGATTTAGTCCACACTCACAGGCAGACTATTTGGGGAGAAGGACCCACCTGGTCCTGGCCAGCCGGGCTCACCATCCCCTGGCTCTCAGCACTGCGGGCCCCTGCTCCCTCCCACTCTGATGCCAGCTCCATAGCCTCTGGCTCTCACCACCACTGCCGGCTGTCACTCCCTCCCACTCCGATCTCAGCTCCTATTCTGCGGCCTCCCGAGTCCTGAACATGCAGGCTACATGGGGCGGGGTCAGAGCGTCAGCGGGGCTCCTGGCCCCACCTGCTCCCTGCTAGCTGTGGAATAATACAGCGCAGTGCTGCCTGTCTCCGGCCGTATACCCAGTCACTTCGCAGTGCTAGTGGGGCTCCCAATTTGAAGAGGTCTGGCTGTGAGGGCGGAGGTGCAGTGATGCGGGGCGGGCGGATAGAGATAGTGTCATCTCTGCTTACCCGCCCACTTGCTCGCTTCTCTCATCCGCCTGCCTCTCATGCTCTCTCATGCAGCACCCGGTGGTTAGGCAGGGACACCTGCGGTAAGAGACTCGGGGCTATGGGCCCCAGATTCGGGTCTATAGCCCCAATAGCCGGCCACTAGAGACGCCACTGCTGTTACCTAATCCTTAATGTGGGGAGGGACAGAGAGTTCCAGTGTTTCTGACCTCTGCACAGACGCAAAATATTGAAATGCAAAGTGCCATTGTTACTTTTTAAATCTACTCTGTTTCATTCACCTGCACATTAAAGTGTTGCGCTTCAATTTACATATGAACTCAGTTAAAGCAACATGGCAAGTAAAACAAGAAAAGGTATTTTTTATAAAATTAGTTCCTTGTTAACCCCCTTTTTAACCCTTTTTTTGCCCTAATCAGCCCTAATTACCACCTTCTTCTCCTTCTCCCTTCAGCTACTATTTTGTTTTTATATTTTTTCTATTTTCTAATAAATCGTTTTTAAAAATGTTTTCATCTTTATTCCTTTTGTTCGTTATTTTTTTTTTTTTTTTTTAGTGTTGCATTAAAAAAAGCACAACATAAGTATTATAAAAAAAATAAAATACGTTGGTAATAAAAAAAAAAAGCGCAACCTTTTTAAAATAAAAGTGTTTATTTCATTTTTTTATTACTTTGCAATGTGTTGTACCAGAATCATAATTTTAGGGTCACGTCTAGATTATAATGTATACTTTTTATTAGGGCTGTTACTGATTAAAATTTTCGTGTTCGATTTTTTTTTTTTTTAATCAACTAATTTAGAATAATTATAACGCACATACAGATCCAATTACTTTTAGCTGATCTCCTTGCATTGCAACTCTGCATTAGTCGATGATAAATGTGGTATACACTATATACAATCACCCGACACTAATTAGTTTCCACAATCCATGACTTAACTTCACAGTTCACACAAATAAGTTTTAAACTCAAACTGTAGCACTGACGCAAGTCATTTTTTTCCACAATAGCGTGACAATCCCTCCACCTCCAGTCTAACTAATCACTCTCACCTTATGGCATGGACCCCTGTGCAAACAGGTGGTCATGCAAAAGGGTTAACATGAACCATAAACTTCTCTCACGTCTCCTTAGATCTCAGCAAGGACGCCAGGTCATGGGTAGAAAGAAAAGATCTAAGAGCTCACCGCTTAAGTATAAGATTTAATTTTTGTGTTCAAACACAAACTACTCACATAAAGATGATAAAAACACAGCATGTAAAGCCGACAATCTTGTTAGTTCCGTAGGGAGCAGCGGGTGACGTCATGCGTAGCTCCTCCCGCGTTACGTTCAATCAGAACTTCAATGTCACCGGACTCCTCCCGTCTCGTTAGCAGACGGTGGCACTTGGGGAAGGGGGGAGGAGTCTGGTGACGTCGATGTCCGTGACCTCACCGGATCTCTGACGAAGACTCGGAAGCCGGTGGAGAGGTGAGTACCGATCAAACGAATTTTTAAATCGAGGAATTAATCTTTAATTTCCACAGCCCTACTTTTTATGTACAGTAACATTTTTTTTTTTTTTAACTGACATGATCAAAGTAGAAAAAATGTGATTTTGTTTGTCTATGGATTGCATAGAAAAAAAATAAAAATAATAATTTGCAAGACAATATCACCAAAATACCATGTTGTTTGTTCTACAAGAAATGATATACTTATCTTAAGTAATGACAAAGTTATTGTTGAATAAACAGGCTCATAGCAGAAATGAAAAAGTTGCTCTGGTCTATAAGGAGTGTTCAGGTGTGAGAGCTGAACTGGTTAAAAACAATGTCACTATAAGGGATGGGAACATATACTCTACAAAGGAGCATTTAAAGTGTCACCAGGTAAAAGGCATCAATTAATCAGCCATCACTATTTATTAACAAACACCAACATGGTCCTGCGTGCCAATGGCTCCCTTTCATTTTCCTCGGTCACAATTGGCTTTTAGAAAAGCTCAGCATACCTTGTGCCAGCAGAATGAGTGCAGAGGGATTACTCCACCGTGTTTGACCGTGTCCTCTCTGTCTGCATTGTGGCTTTGAACTGTTGAAGGTAGCCGTGGAAAAAATTCTTCCCTTCTAGAAAAACCCATTAATTACCCGGATGAATAATAAGTAGGCAGTGTTGGCCACTGCTGTCTAACCCACATAAGCAAACATCTTTTTTAGAAATAGAACTGGATTAATGTAATGGGGGGGAATTTGATGAACCGTCACAAATACACAAAACATTCTACGCGGTGTACACAGCGCGCCGTCATAAATAAAGCCATGACACTGCTCAGCCCACCTTCCTAATGCTGCTGCCAGTGTTAATAATATTTCACGGACGATGGAAGGCTAATTGGGGTGATTTATTGAATGTGGCTGGGAATAGTATGATCATAATGCAGAACTTTGTTCACAGCTTAATTACGAAACATTTGTGGTAAGGAGCCAATAGGCAGCCCCCAGTGGAAATGCTGGCCCCATTTTACTGTTTTTTTTAAGGTTTGCTATGGTCAAAATTGCAGATCAAGCTTTAAAATGCTTACTGAATTTGTTCAAGGCCACAGCTAAAAATAACCATAATAATACAATCTGGTCTTTCCAGTGCAGGAGAATAAAAACTAGCTTAATGTTTCTACGGAGTGCCATGGGTCCTCTGGTGTGCATTGTTTGGCCAACTCTCATGGTCAACGGCCTGTTCCCACTCAGAGGGGCCCGCTGTTGCCTTCTAGAGGCTATCAAGAGACTAAAAATTGGTTCAAATTTTCTACGGAGTGCCATGGGTCCTCTGGTGTGCATTGTTTGGCCAACTCTCATGGTCAACGGCCTGTTCCCACTCAGAGGGGCCTGCTGTTGCCTTCTAGAGGCTATCAAGAGACTAAAAATTGGTTCAAATTTTCTACGGAGTGCCATGGGTCCTCTGGTGTGCATTGTTTGGCCAACTTTCATGGCCCACATCCTGTTCCCACCCAGGAGGTGCCTGCTGTAACCTTCTAGAGCAGTGTTTCTCAACTCCAGTCCTCAAGGCGCACCCAACAGGTCATGTTTTCAGGCTTTTTATTATTTTGCACAGATGATTTGATCAGTTTTGCTCCCTTAGTAATTACCACAGCCGTTTAATCTAAGCGAAATCCTGAAAACATGACCTGTTGGGGCACCTTGAGGACTTGAGTTGAAAAACACTGTTCTAGAGGCTATCAAGGCTACCAAGAGACTAAAAATGTATTAAAATGTTCTGCAGAGTACAATGGATCCTTTGGTGTGCATTGTTTGGCCAACTTTCATGGTCAACATCCTGTTCCCATCCAGGAGGGGCCTGCTGTAACCTTCTAGAGGCTACCAAGGCTACCAAGAAACTAACAATTGGTTCAAATTATCTCCTGGCAACCCACCTCATAAAAAAAACTCGGCAAAAAAATCCTATGGACTACACGTCCCTGGAATATGACAACACATGTGCAGAGCCAATTTGTACACACATACTAGGGCTAATTTAGACAGGAGCCAATTGACTCTCCTTTGTAATGTGGAGATAACAGGAGAGCTCAAAAAAAATAAAAAATCCACACAAGCACAGGGAAAACAAACAAACTCCATGTAGATAGTGTTCCAGCTGAGATTCAAACCATGGACCCCAAGGCTGCAAGGCATAACTGCCAACCATGAAACCACTGCCTTCATACTGTGCTGCCCTCACTTCAGTGTAACTGACCTTTATAACTCACTGTAATTACACTTACGTTAAAGCCACCCCACTCTCCATCACAAAATGACCAACCCCCCCCCCCAACCAGTGAAGACGTAACCCACAAAGCTGCAGGCCCACCTGTTGAAATCTATTGAGTGGTGTCCCTGCCTGAGCTGTGTATCTTCCATTCATTTCTGGGAAGTTTGCACTCTACCAAGGTATGAGTATGAATGATTAACCGTACAAAGCTCATCCTTGTGGTCGAGATCAGGAGAACAACTAGGCAATGTCACACCCCTTCAAAAGGAAACTGGTTCAGCCTTCTAGTAGACATGTGCAATCCGTTTCGTAACAAATCGAAATTTGGACGAATTTTGCATATTTCTGACATTTGGATGCATCTGAATGGCCGAAGAAAAAAATAACGAATTTCAACAAATACAAAAGAAATTATAGCGGATTTTACGAATGAATTTGACATGATTCAGTAATTCGTTAAAGATCTAATGAAACAAGAGGTCAACTCAAAGTAAATCTTACAGTCCAATCAGCTGATTAATTTAGTGCTGGAGGTTGGATTACTGGCAAAGTGTATTCCTGAGAACTGAGTGAGAAGGGTGTTGTATTGTATTTGAGCCGAGGAGATTGTCATTGTGTGTGTTAATAGATTCAATAAACAAACGACTTTCCAAACTACGAATCATTATCCGGTTCCCGACCGGCGCACGACGATATACGTCAGCAGAATGGCACGGACAGGCAGGAGGGCGTATATATAAGTCCCTCCTTAATGCCGTCCGTGCCATCGGGAGCGCGCCGGGAGCGGCGCACTCCCGCGCCGGTCGGGACCCCCGTGAGGCCGGTCGCGGGTCCCGCGGACTCGATCGCCGCGGGGACACCCGCGATCGTCTCACAGGAAGGCAGAACGGGGAGATGCGGAAATATACAGCATCTCCCCGTTCTGCCTAGCAACTAGTGACGCCGATCTCTGCTCCCTGTGATTGGAGCAGAGATCAGCATTCACTAGCTGACAGCCACACCCCCCCACAGTAAGAAACACACCCCTAGGCATACTTAACCCCTACACTGCCCCCTTGTGGTTAACCCCTTCACTGCCAGTGTCATTTATACAGGAATCAATGCATTTAAATAGCATTGATTGCTGTATAAATGACAATGGTCCCAAAAATGTGTCAAAAATGTCCGATGTGTCCGCCATAATGTCGCAGTCACAATAAAAATCGCTGATTGCCGCCATTACTAATAAAAAAAAATTATTAATAAAAATGCTATAAAACTATCCCCTATCTTGTAAACGCTATAACTTCTGCGCAAACCAATCAATAATCGCTTATTGCGATTTTTTTTACCAAAAATATGTAGAAGAATACGTATCGGCCTAAACTGAGCATAAAATTTTTTTTTTATATATTTTTGGGAGATATTTATTATAGTAAAAAATAAAAAAGAATGCGTTTTTTTCTCAAAATTGTCGCTCTTTTTTGTTTATAGCGCAAAAAATAAAAACCGCAGGGGCGATCAAATACCACCAAAAGAAAGCTCTATTTGTGGGAAAAAAAGGACGTCAATTTTATTTGGGAGCCACGTCGCACGACCACGCAATTGTCAGTTAAAGCGACGCATTGCCGAATCGCAAAAAGGGGCCTGGTCCTTTGGCTGCAAATTGGTCCGGTCTGAAAGTGGTTATACATACATAAATATCGAATTTCAACTAATACGAATTAAATTATAGCGCATATAACGAATGAATTCGACATGATTTGAGATTCAGTATAACGAATATCGACACTCTACAGAAATAACAAATTATCCGAAAACGAATTAACGTAACATAACGAATATAACAGAACGAAATCATGTATTTTACGAATGAAAACAAAACTAAACTAAACAAAATTGTCTGTTGTGCACAAGTCTAAATTGCCTCGTAATGCTTCAATATATTACATTTTCATTTTTGGTGCTAGAAATGCTTTAACTCATGATTCTTTTGGTGAAAAAGCTAAATGCAGATTCTTTTTGCCTTTTACCCGCTACAAGCAGGTTCTGTCTTCACTGGCTGCATGCTTGAGTTAAAATGAATCCAGTAGAATCAGCACCATGGAGAGCACATATGATTCATCTCCCTTCCCCCACCCCTTAATTTTAAGTCAGAAATTGCTTAAAACGAAAAGCAGATTTGTGCATGGATTGATTTTTGCCTACATTCACAGGATAAAAAAAAGAAAAACTCTAAATAACATTAGTGTGTTTCCTAGCTTTTCTGAATGAAGTTTCTTGCAATTTAATACTGAAATAAGCTGTAATGCGGCGTACACACGGTCGGAATTTCCGATGGAAACAGTCCGATGGGAGCTCTTCATCGGATTTTCCGACCGTGTGTATGCCCAACGGTCTTTTTCTGTTGGAATTTCCGACGGACTTTGAATTGAGAACCTGTTCTCAATTTTTCCGACGGAAAACCTTTCTATCGGATTTTCCGATCGTGTGTATGCAATTCCGACACGCAAAATTCCGACGCATGCTCGGAAAACAATTCGACGCATGCTCGGAAGCATTAAACTTCCCTTTTATAGTGCTGTTTTATGCCGCTGTGTTATTGACCGTCGGAATTTGGTGTGACCGTGTGTAGGCAAGACAGCTTGAGCGGAATTCCGTCAGAAAAACCGTCAGAGTTTTTTCCGACGAGAATTCCGATCGTGTGTACGCGACATAAGGGTAGTTCAGCTAAAAGATGCTATTAAAGGTTCTTCTACCCAAATGTTATATTTCAATTATAGATACAGTGGTGTGAAAAAGTGTTTGCCCCCTTCCTCATTTCCTGTTCCTTTGCATGTTTGTCACACTTAAGTGTTTCGGAACATCAAACCAATTTAAACAATAGTCAAGGACAACACAAGTAAACACAAAATGCAATTTGTAAATGAAGGTGTTTATTATTAAAGGTGAAAAAAAATCCAAACCATCATGGCCCTGTGTGAAAAAGTGATTGCCCCCTAAACCTAATAACTGGTTGGGCCACCCTTAGCAGCAACAACTGCAACCAAGCGTTTGCGATAACGTGCAATGAGGCTTTTACAGCGTCCTGGAGGAATTTTGGCCCACTCATCTTTGCAGAATTGTCCTAATTCAGTTACATTAGAGGGTTTTCGAGCATGAACGGCCTTTTTAAGGTCATACCACAACATCTCAATAGGATTCAGGTCAGGACTTTGGCTAGGCCACTCCAAAGTCTTCATTTTGTTTTTCTTCAGCCATTCGGTGGTGGACTTGCTGGTGTGTTTAGGATCATTGTCCTGCTGCAGAACCCAAGTTTGTTTCAGCTTGAGTACACAAACAGATGGTCGGACATTCTCCTTCAGGATCTCTTGGTAGACAGCAGAATTCATAGTTCCTTTTATCACGGCAAGTCTTCCAGGTCCTGAAGCAGCAAAACAGCCCCAGACCATCACACTACCACCACCATATTTTACTGTGTATATGTGACCTCTTGGATGAGTCGTCGCTGCGCTCTTGGGGTAATTTTGGGCGGCCGGCCACTCCTGGGAAGGTTCACCACTGTTCCATGTCTTCGCCATTTGTGGATAATGGCTCTCACTGTGGTTCGCTGGATTCCCAAAGCTTTGGAAATGGCTTTATAACCCTTTCCAGACTGATAGATCTCAATTACTTTCTTTCTCAATTGTTCCTGAATTTCTTTGGGTCTCGGCATGATGTGTAGCTTTTAAGGATCTTCTGGTGGACCTTACTGTGTCAAGCAGCTCCTATTTAAGTGATGCCTTGATTGTGAACAGGTGTGGCAATAATCAGGCCTGGGTGTGGCTAGAGAAATTGAACTCAGGTGTGGACAACCACAGTTATAGTATGTTTTAACAAGGGGGGCAATCACTTTTTCACACAGGGCCATGATGGTTTGGATTTTTTTTCACCTTTAATAATAAACACCTTCATTTACAAATTGCATTTTGTGTTTACTTGTGTTGTCCTTGACTATTGTTTAAATTGGTTTGATGTTCCGAAACACTTAAGTGTGACAAACATGCAAAGGAACAGGAAATGAGGAAGGGGGCAAACACTTTTTCACACCACTGTAGATATGTGTAGGTTGGATCCTCCCCTGTCTTCTCTTATCTCCTGAGCATACCACTTATAAATTCTCACTGTCATAATATCCACACCTTAGCCCTCCTACGTTTTGGTGCTTGGTGTTCCCATCCACTTTTGGGTATTCCTCGTTTTTCATTCTCAAGTTAAACAGTAACCCCATTTTTGTTGAGAAAAAATAATTCCCCCTGGGTGATCAATGCACATTGCAGGGATTTTGCAGATTGATGCAGATTCCTACCTTTTTCTGCTCTGAAGAAATAGCTGTATATTTCACAATGTACTTTGCAGACTGATTCTGAATGGGAGGGTTTGGTTCATTGTAGTCACCTGGTGCACTCTCAGTGTTCTAATGAGAAAATCTCTAGTGTATGCATCTCTTTATGCCCCATACAAACACAAGCGGAAATTCTGCCAGCAAAAGTCCGATGTGAGTTTTTGGTCGGAAATTCCGACTGCGTGTATGCTCAATCGGACTTTTGCTAGCGGAATTTCCACCAACAAAAGATTGAGAGCAGGTTCTCTATTTTTCCGACGGAAAAATTTCCGATCGTCTGTGGCAGTTCCGGCGCGCAAAATTCCGACGCATGCTCGGAAACAATTTGACTCATGCTTGGAAGCATTGAACTTAATTTTCTCGGCTCGTCGTAGTGTTGTACGTCACCGCGTTCAGAGAACTTTTGTGTGACCGTGTGTATGCAAGTCAAGCTTGAGCGGAATTCCATCGGAAAAACCATCCAAGAATTTTCTGACGGAAATTCTGCTTGTGTGTACAGAGCATTAGAGGTATTTAATCTACTAAAACTGCAATTCCTATTGCAAAGGATGCCTAAAATTTGACTTAGATCTTAGAGCAGACTTCTGGGAAAATCAATAAGCCAATCACACAAGCAGGAATCTGGGGGGTTGTTGCAGGTTGCCACATTGCATTGAATTTTACAGAAAATTACATCAGTTGCAGATTGAAAAGGGAATTAAAATTGTTAATAATATTAAATTGCCATATGGCCTGTGTAGCAATTGTACTGTATATGCTATATTATTATTATTTTTTTTTTATTTGCTACACTTTTTTTCTCACTTTTTACTCACTAACAATAAAAAAAATGTCTTGTTTCATTTTGATTCATTATTTACATAAATTAGTTTAGTTAACCACTAGCCGACCAGCCGAGGTTGGCTTGGCTGGGCAAATCGCCGTAGCTGTACGTCGGTCCTTTAAGACGCGACAGCAGGTGCGCATACGCGCCCGACGCGTGTCCCCGGAGCCAATGCGCATGCGACCACCGGGCACCCGCAATCACTCGTGACAGAGCGAGAACTGGGATCTGTGAGTGTAAACACACAAATTCTGGTTCTCTCAGGGGAGAGGAGACAGATCGTGTGTTTATACTAAGTATGAACACCGATCTCTCTCCTCCCCTAGTCAGTCAGTCCCCCCCCCCCCCCCCACAGTTAGAACACACCTAGGGAACACAGTTAACCCCTTGATCACCCCCTAGTGTTAACCCCTTCCCTGCCAGTGACATTTATACAGTAATTAGTGGCTACTTTTAGCACTGATCGCTGTATAATTGTCAATGGCCCCAGAATAGTGTCAAAAGTGTCCGATCTGTCCTCCGCAATATTCTATTGTTTTTTCTATTCTATTTTTTATTTTCTATTTTGTTCTTTTCTATTATATTATATTCTTTTCTATTCTATTCAAATTTATTCTATTTGAAATTTGAATTTAGAAAAATGGTTATGTTGTTATATTCTTTGTATTTTTTCTATTGTTTATGCTATTCTATTTTCTATTCTATTCTATTTATATTCTATTCAAATTCAAATTTATTCTATTCGAAATTCAATTTCAGAAGATGGTTATATTCTTTCCATTTTATTCTATTTCATTATATTCCTTTAATTTCTCTTCTATTTTATTTTATTTTTCTTATTCTATTTTGTTCTGCTTTACTCTATTCTTTTATTTTCTATTCTGTTCTGTTTTAATCTATTCTTTTCTATTATATTCTTTTCTATTCTATTCCTTTATTTTCTTTTCTATTTTATTCTCTTTGGAAATTCAAATTCGATTCGAAAACTATTCAAACTATTTAAATTCGATTCGAAAACTATTTAAATTCGATTCGAAAACTATTTAAATAAATTCGATTCGAAAACTATTTAAATTCGATTCGAAAACTATTTAAATTCGATTCGAAAACTATTAGAATTAGAATTTGTCTGAAATTTGGATTTGTTATTTCAGATTCGTTAAATTCCTTACTTTTGTAATTTGGAAATTCGGATACATCTGACTTTCCAAATAAAGAAAAATTTGGAAAGAAACAAACCACAAATGTCTAATTAAAAGGGCAAACCTTCCATAAAGGCTACATCTGGTGTGCAGTTCCCTTATACATGCTACAGCAAGAATGAAAAAAAAAGTTGTGTCGAATCCCCTCCCCAAAATATATATCAGACTCTTTTATTCTGGATTTTAAGAGGGGTACCCCATGCAAAAAAATGAAAAATTTAGAAAGAAAAAAAAAAATCATGTTTAATAGTTTGTTATAAAATTTTGCAAACAGGTAATTTTTCTCCTCTATTGATATGCGCTGATGAATCGGCACTGGTGGACACTGATAGGCTGCACTGATGGGCACTGATAGGCAAAGTTAAGGCGGCACTGATAGGCACAGATAAGGTGGCACTGATGGGGACAGATAAGGCAGTACTGATGGCCACTGATAAGATGGCACTAATGGGCCCTAAAGGATGGCACTGATGGGTGGCACTGATGGGTGGCACGGATGGGTGGCACTGATGGGTGGCACTGATGGGCACTGATAGGTACCACTGATAGATGGCACTGATGGGCACTGATAGGTGGCACTGATAGGCACTGATGGGCGGCACTGATGGACACTGGTAGGTGACACTGATGGGCACTAATAGGTGGCACTGATGGGCAGCACTGTTGTTGAGGCACTGATTGTGGGCACTGATAGGTGGCACTGTGGGCACTGATGGGTGGCACTGTCGGCACTGATGGGTGGCGCTGGTGGGCACTGGTAGGCAGCACTGTTGCCTATTGCTATTTGACACTGGCAGGGGGCACATGTGGGCACTGAGGATCTGGCGGCAGCTCGCTGTGATCGGGACTGATGTCCCTCTCACGGCCGCCAGTGATCGGCTTTTTTAAAATAAAAATATTATGATTACCAGCTCTGTTGACATCACATGATCATCTGTCATTGGCTGACAGCTGATCACGTGGTAAGGGGTCAGGATCGACCCCTTACTCCGATCTGTGATCAGCTGAGTCTCATAGACTCGCTGATCAAAGAGCGCGCCACGCACATGCCCTGCAGGAGGCACGCAGGCCGCTTGGGCATGGGAGGACATCAATAGACGTACTCCCGACAAAGCAGGTCTGTGCTGTAGCCGTCATTCGGCTATAGCGCGAATCTGAAGTGGTTAATGGGCTCGGGACGGTGAAACCATCCCTAGTCTCCACCCCTTCCTGTAGTTTTCTGCAGGAAGCCAGTAGTGGGTGGGGCCCACTGGGCTCCTCCCACAGCTCTGCTCTCTGCATAGGCTATGTACAGCACAGTGATGATGCCACTGCTATAGGTACAAAGTGATATCTTCATTTTCAAGGACACAAAGTGGATTTTTAACCTTTGTGGCTGTCGAAGAATAGATTTAAATCAACATTTTTTTTTTTTATGCTTTAAAGACCGCCGTGCAGGAATTTCAGCTTCACAGCCTGATCCCAGAAGAAAAATGTTGTCATATTGTTATTGTTCGTCTAGTAATTGCCATAAATTGTACGCCTTATCCGAGTAAATTAAAGGTGGCAAGAGTCAAGTGATGGTGTCGGGAGAAAAATTTGACTTGTGCGATTGTTCTCTTCCAGGAGATGGCTATGAAAAGCCCGTTCCCCTGCTGAGTAATCCACGCTGAGCCCATTTACCTCTAAGCATTATGTAATGCGGATTATCAATCAGCGCGGTTTGTGTGTCAGGGGGCAGCGGGCTCCTGAGTTCCAGCACTTTGCTGATCAGCGCTTAGCATGTTCGGGAATGCTGAGGAGGCGAAATGCTCGGTGTGAAATCCACACTGCCCAACACTTGCAGAATATTATTAGGAGGTTTCGGGTGACGAATAATTTCTTTAACAGCCACAAGTGGAGAAGGCAGGCATAGCTGCTACCACCGAGTGAGAATAGATAGGAGGGTTTATTAACCATTTCATGGGGCCTAATTATTTTACATACTTTTTTATTTTTTTTTGCATTTCGCCTTTTTTTTGTTAGGAAATTGTTTTAAAATTTTGACCTGTTGATGAAGCTATTCTAGGCAGTTATGGTATTAAACCCCAAATCAAAAATGTAATATATTGTAGCTTACCAATTATTAGATGTAGAGTTATGCCGCGTACACACGACCAGACTTTACAGCAGACTAGGTCTGATGGTCTTCCCGACGGACCTTCGGCGGATTTCCGATGGACTTTGCGAACGAGCGGACTCCAGCACACACGAACGGACATTTCCCGGCAGACTAGGTCTGACAGACTTACCGACGGAAAAACCGACTTGCCTACACACGGACTAAAGTCCGTTCATTTAGAACGTGACTCTAGGTGCGACGGGACTAGAAAAGGAAGTCAATCTCGTCGCTTTTATCGGTGAGATTGACACCTTGAAAGCCCCGTCGCGGGAGCCGGAGCCTGGTATGCATTTTAAGGGGAACCCCCAACGCCCCCCTACCCCCCACCCCCAAAGTCCATACCAGACCCTTATCCGAGCACACAGCCCGGCCGGCCAGGAAAGGGGGTGGGGACGAGCATACCAGGCCGCATGCCCTCAACATGGGGGGGTGGGTGCTTTGGGGAAGGGGGGCGACGAGCTCGCATGCAGAAGCGAACGCATACGTGAGTAGCGCCCGCGTATGAAAACGGTGGTCAAACCACACATGTGAGGTATCGCCACGATTGTTAGAGCGGGAGCAATAATTGTAGCCCTAGACCACCTCTGTAACTCAAAACATGCAACCTGTAAAAATGTAAATGTAATTAAATGTCGCCTTTGGAGATTTTTAAGGGTAAAAGTTTGACACCATTCCAGGAGCGAGCGCAATTTTGAAGCGTGACATGTTGGGTATCAATTTACTCGGCGTAACATTATCTTTCACAATATAAAAAAAAATTGAGCTAACCTTGCTGTTATTTTATTTTTTTATTATAAAAAATTAATTTTTTTCCACAAAAAGTGCGCTTGTAAGACTGCTGCGCAAATACGGTGTGACGAAAAGTATTGCAATGACCGCCATTTTATTCTCTAGGGTGTTAGAAAAAAATTATAATGTTTGGGGTTTTCTAGCAAAAAAAGTATTTTTAACTTGTAAACACAGAGTCTGAAAAAGAGGCCTGGTCTTTAAGTGGTTAAGGAGCGAGGCCAGGAAGCCGGCGGTGGCATCCTCAATAACCGATGAGTCGTCAGCTGTCAACGGGCTTCTGTGCTGATAGCTGAATAAAAAAAACATTTGCCGGTAAAAAAATTGTAAAAGAAAACAAAACGCGCGGGGTCCCCCCCAAAATCCATACCAGACCCTTATCCGGGCATGCAGCCTGGCAGGTCAGGAAAGAGGGGGATGAGCGAGCGCCCCCTCCTCCTGAACCTTACCAGGCCACATGCCCTCAACATGGGGGGTGCGTGATTTGGAGCTCTGCCCCACCACCCAAAAGCACCTTGTTGCCATGTTGATGGGGACAAGGGTCTCTTCCCCACAACCCTGTACTGTGGTTATGGCTCGCTCTTCCTCCCCCCCTTTTCCTGACCTACCAGGCTGCATGCCCACATAAGGGTCTGCTAAGGATTTTGGGGCCCACACCATTTAAAAAAATAAAAATAAGTGCATGTTTTTTTTTTAACTGGCAAATTATTATTTTTTTTATTCAGTTGTCAGCAGGGAAACCCACTGACAGCTGATGACTCATCGGTCTGTCTTTGCGACTCTGTTCCATAACAACCAGCTTATAGACAGAACAGTGATCTGCCTATAATGAAAAAGTAAAACAGAGTGGGGTTGGTGGCACTACCTATAGGCCAGAAGGTGAATGATCAAACCCTCTAAATGTAAAGGTGGATAAGTGTATGGTGCGACAATAAATAAAGATAATAAAGATAATAAACTCCACTAGTTGTAAAACCTCAAGTGCTTAATGAACATAAAAGCTTCCTATAATGTGACATATAATGAAATGATTATGTGTGAAAAGCATCAGTGTGTGATAACACCTAGCTTCACAGATAAGATACATGATACAGATTGGGGTTAACAAACCTAGTAAACCAAAAAACTTCCAACTGTGTAGTGGCACCAAATAACATCAAAAATAAAAATATATAAAATTCAATTATTCAAAACACCATAATAAAACTCAAAGAATGAGATAATAAAGTGTAACTAAAAGTTCATATATACGCTTCAAAAAGTGAATAGTCCAATCAAAAAAATGCAGTATTGCAGGTGACAAGTGCTCGGATCATCAGGTGACTCTTGTGCTCCCCCTCACGGGTCCCCACACACCAGCTCCTATTACCCCTGCAGGGGTAGTTAACATATAGGAATAACCAGACGCAGGGCAGGATTTAGGGTGGTGGGGTCCCTGGGCTTGAGTCACTTTCGGGCCCTACCTTCTATACATTACCGTATTTATCGGCGTATAACACGCGCCAGCGTATAACACGCACTCCAAGTTTAGGAGGGAATTTTAAGGAAAAAAACTTTTAGGAGGGAAGTTTAAGGAAAAAACTTACATTTAAATGCCCATCAATGCAGCCTTATCAGTGTCCATCTGCAGCCTTGTCCATCCATCTGCAGCCTTGCCCATCCATCTGCAGTCTTGTCCAGTGTCATTTCAGCCTTGTCAGTGTAGCTTTGTCATTTGCAGCCTTGCCCTAGTGTCATTTGCAGCCTTGTCATTGCAGTCTTGAAGTTTAAAAATGGCGCCGGCGAGATACAGAGTCCTCTGTATCTCGGCGACTCTCGGGTCCTCCCGGCGGCTCTTGGGTCCTCTCGCAGTCCCGAGCGGGGCAGAGAGTAGTCGAGTGTACTCGGCTCACAGTCACGCCCAGTACCTTTGTTATGTCCATCAAAGGGCAGGACTGGGCGTGACTGTGAGCGGAGCCGAGCTGAGTACACTCGGCTATGTATCTCGGCGGGGCCCATGGGCTTGGGCCCAGTCAAGCCCAATGGTAAGTCCGGCCCTGACCAGACGTCTCATCCCTTGATAGCTCCTCCAGCCGGTTCACCAGGTGAGGATACCTTAGGTTTTCCTCTATTATATCCAGCGATTCCCAGGTACAGAGTGGTTCCAAAAATACTTCAATGAAGTTCCAGTGATAAATCCTCATAAAGAAGAGATGTGGGCTCCCATAGTGTAGTATCAAAGGTTATTTTATTAAAAAACAAATGAATTAAAAGAAAACGTCCCATGCAATGGGTAAAAAACCTCCCAAACCTGACTACAGTCTATGGTGGACACAAATGGTCAGGGTTCCAAGCTCCCTGATAGCGTACCGGAAGTGACGTGGGTGTGGTGTCTATTAGGGGAGGCTGCAACCGTAGTTATATCTTAAGCGCGGAGCCCTCATTATTTTTCTAGTGATCTGCCTATGTAAACAAGGCAGATCGCCGTTATCCAAGGGGACAAGATGGAGATCTTGTGTTCCTGCTAAGCAGGAACCCGGATCTCTGTCTTCCCCCAATCAGTATCCCCACAGTTAGTAAGCACCCCCTTAACCCCTAACCCTTTGATCGCCCCTGATGTTAACCCCTTCCCTGCCAGTGTCATTAGTACAGCGACAGTGCATTTTTTTTTTAGCACTCATCACTGTATTAGTGTCACTGGTCCCCAAAAAGTGTCAAAAGTGTCAGTTAGATGTGCGATTTGTAAATATAAATTGTAAAGTAAAATATTTATTTATTTTTAATTGTCGTTTTTTTTTTTTGTTTATAGCGCAAAAGGTATAAAACGCAGAGGTGATCAAATACCACCAAAGGAAAGATCTATTTGTAGGAAAAAAAGGACATCAATTTTATTTGGGTAGAGCTTCGCACGACCGCACAATTGTCAGTTAAAGTGCCGTATCGCACAAAATGGCCTGGTCATGAAGGGGGTAAAACCTTACGGTCCAGAAGTGGTTAAAAACTATTTGTAAAATTGTAACATGGAATAAAAGTGGTAAAGCTGTCACCTGTAATACGTTTTTTTTAGGTCTAATAGGGTTTTCCATTTGTGAAGTGCAAAGATAAACTTCCACTTTAATTATATAGGTGAATGAACTGGAAAACTTTCTGGCCAGGCCAATCCAGTTCTCCTAACAATAGTCCCTAACATTGCGTGCTATGGGATGAAATGGAATATCGGTAATAAGAAGCTTCCTCTGTGTGTCAGAACAGTCAGCGAAGACTTTGAGGCCGGCTTTGTGCTCTAATCAAACAGATTTCCATGCATGGCTAATCAAATGATGTGAGCAACCCCATGTAACCGAGGATGACGTCTTAGATATGCACCACATCATGCAATAATTACAGACCGTACAAGTCTGCTCAGGTCACCCATGTGATTCAGTCACCCATACAGCAAAAGGAACTTTAAAGTGGACCTGTGATTTTCCTATTGAAGAACGTGGAAAAATAGCGCTGGGCCAGTACGGTTTTCTCACTGGTATTGCTATCTCAAAGTATTGGTGTTGATGTAGGTGATCTGGTTCGATGGGTAGGAATCTACACCCCAGAGGATCCCCATGGTCTCCTTGGCTTGTAGTGTAGTTTCACAAAAATGGAAATTGAAGCGCCGCATTCCTGCTAAGAGCTCCAGATGTGACTTTATATGACAAACCAAAAATTAGGCAACGCGTTTCAGCGGTCCAACGGATCCCCCTTTATTAAGACTTGATTGACAACAATGTGAATAGGCAAGACGTAAATTGGACCTTTAGACCCCTTTCACACTTTTTAGGCGTTTTTTGTGGGTGCGTGTGCACCCAGTCAGGAACCCTATTTAGTGGACGCGTGTGTGGCCAGCGGGGGAGCCAATCAGCGGGTCTGGCGGACTCGATGTCCACCCCCCACCCACGATCATCCCCGCAGTGACAGATTGGCGATCTGCCTGTGTAAACAAGGCAGATCTCCGTTCTGACAGGGGAAATTACACAGATCCTGTCCTTCTGCTATTCAGGAAGACGGATATGTGTGTTGTCCCAGTGAGCCCTTCCCCCATACAGTTAGAATATACAGTAAGAGAACACAGTTAACCCCTTTGATCGCTCCTGATGTTAACCCCATCCCTGCCAGTGTCATTAGTACAATAACTGCATATTTTTAGCACTAATTACTGTAATAATGTCACTGGTTCCCAAAAAAGTGTCAAAAATGTCAGTTAGGTGTCCGATCTGTCCGCCGCAATGTCGCAGTCCCGCTTTTTTTTAGTAATAAAAAAAATTAATACTAATAAAAATGCCAAAATCTATCTATATGCCATGAATGCTCAGAGCTCATCTCTTGCCTAACACCCGCCGATGCTCAGGTCAGGAAGGGAGAGTGGCTGAGCGGCGTCTGTGAGAAAGAAGAGATGTGTCTAATGCTCTGAACTGAGGGAGATGTTATCCCCGGACACAGGAACATCACGCCTGGCTTCCATTGCTTGTCATTCTGTGCTGTCCCTGCCAATGGACATTGCAGTTCTTTGACTTTGTGCTGTGAGGAATGCATGGGGCAATATGAGCCTCTGAATTCCCTGCAACAGCATTTCTTCCGGGTGATGGGTCTGTGTAGGGGGTCCGAGGAAAAAGACCGGCAGTGAACCTTGGTTGTCATTATTGGTATGTGGTGGATTAGAGTGGCTAGTCATACTACCTGGGCTGAGTACAGGGGGGAGGGAGTTCTGCTTGTAGGGTCCATCAGGCAAAGCACAGCCTTCCACTGACCATAGACCAGCACAATATTCCACTGACCATAGACCAGCACAGAATTCCACTGACCATAGACCAGCACAGCATTCCACTGACCATAGACCAGCACAATATTCCACTGACCATAGACCAGCACAGCATTCCACTGACCATAGACCAGCACAGCATTCCACTGACCATAGACCAGCACAGCATTCCACTGACCACAGACCAGCACAGCATTCCACTGACCATAGACCAGCACAGCATTCCACTGACCATAGACCAGCACAGAATTCCACTGACCATAGACCAGCACAGAATTCCACTGACCATAGACTAGCACAGCATAAGCCTATCTGATCACTAAACTGACTTGTGGATGTACAGAAATCTTTTATTCACCTTTGCTGTGATGTTCAGTGCTAGCACTGGTATGCTGTACTGGTGGGGGCTGGGGTCACTAGTGCACCCTATTTAGTGTGATTACATATGTTTTTTTTGCAGTTAAAGCATTAAAAATGGCTTATTGTTATCTAGACAGATTGTCTTATGGTTCATCTTATGAAGCTAGCAGCAATATTGTGCAAGTACTTTTACTGCAAGAACCATTGTTACCCCTCTTCTTCAGCATCTGCTATAGTATATCTGACATTCAACACAACAAGACAGAAACATCTTATTCATGTACTATACACATATGATCAACTGCTGTGCCAAGAACTCCTAGCACAGAACATAGTGTGATTTTTATATATATACATATATATATATATATATATATATATATATATATATATATATATATATTAGGGCTGTTACTGATTAAAATGTACTTGTTCGAACAATCAATTTTTTTTTTTAATCGATTAATCAACTAATTTTCGATTAATTATAACGCACATACAGATCCAACTACTTTTAGCTGATCTCCTTGCATTGCAACTCTGCATTAGTCAGTGGTAAATGTGGTATACACTATATACAATCACCCGACACTAGTTTGTTTCCACAATCCATGACTTAACTTCACAGTCACACAAATACGTTTTAAATTCAAACTGTAGCACTGACGTAAGTCATTTTTTTTTCCACAGTAGCGTGACAATCCCTCCACCTCCGGTCTAACTAATCACCCTCACCTTATGGCATGGACCCCTGTGCAAACAGGTGGTCATGCAAGCGGGTATCAAAAGGGTTAACACGGACCATAAACTTCTCTCACGTCTCCTTAGATCTCAGCAAGGACGCCAGGTCATGGGTAGAAAGAAAAGTGCTCACCGCTTAAGTATAAGATTTCATTTTTGTGTTCAAACACAAACTACTCACATAAAGATGATAAAAACACAGCATGTAAAGCCGACAATCGTGTTAGTTCCGTAGGGCATCAGCGGGTGACGTCATGCGCAGCAGGGATACCCTCGATATCAGCACAGTGCCGAGCAGGGCCGCTGATGAGGCAGTACAACTGGTCCTATTGTACTGGGCCCAGGCCTCATCAGTTAAACAGGGAGGGGCCCAGGCAGCTTCAGGGGCATATGCGCATAAAGTGAGTTCCACATGTCTTGCTGCACAATTCGTTCAGGCGGCCTGCCCTCCCTGGCGGAGTAATTCTTTGTACAGCCACTCCTTCAGTAAGCTCCAAGGAGGCACGAGGGAGAGGCTGATGTGAGGTAGCTGAGAGGGCGCAAGTCTGACATTCCAGCAGTGGCTGATGGTGCACAGTGACACTGACACAACACAACTACTCTGGAGGTACAGTACTGTGTGCTTATGATCATCATCATTATGATGATCACAGCAGGTGCTCTATGGCTCAATCTCAGTGTCCATGGCTGTCGGATACTGAATTCCTTATGGCTGTGTGTTACAGACTGTAGCACAGTACAGTCATAACAAAGTCAGCACCCAACAGCCATGGACACAGTGACAGAGCCATACAGCACATAATAATGATAGATTATGTGGTTAGATATCGGTGTCAAAATTTACACAAAATATGGCACCTATATCCCATTTAGATAAAAAAGGAACATGTAAGAGATATGGAACTTTAAAGGTGCAAATAATACAAAATTACAAAATGTAAAAGGAAAATATATACAAATTTTATTAAATGAACTACATCAATAAAAAACAATACATGCAGTATACTCATGGCCATGGATGTATGCAAGGCATCCTATAAATGACAATGGTTTACTGTAGTCACGTTCTGGTTTTCTACATGTTTCGCCGCATGGCTTCTTCAGGAAGGAACGTGAAGATTCTTTAAATATTGAGACCTATATTTCGACAACTTTGGTTGTGCAATGAAAACAGAGAAGATACTAATTAATACAACAAATATCGATAAAATAATATCCTATGTAAATCTATGGCTGCACTTAAAAGAGAGGCAAGAAACGTTCCCTAAAACAGAAACCAGAGGGCCCTACCTCATATTGAGATGTAAGTGGACACAAGCCCATTTACATCTGGCCACCCATAGAGCAGGTCCACTTCAGGTCCAAGTCCACTCCTGTCTGCTTTGAACAAGTACAGATGTCAAGATAATGAGATCTGCCCCGTTCAGCTCCAGTTCAAAAGGGAATCCACTCACAGATCCCCCGCTGAGCAGATCTGTGTGATAGAGGGGAAGTCCATATGCTGCAACGGTGATGCTTTTTGTGCAGCAAAAAATATCCTCACTGTCACAACCCACCATGTTGCCTGCTGAATATGATCCCATTTAACTGATATCAGGGATTTAATTGGTTAAAAAAAAGTGCTGAGAAAGTGAAAAAACTTGATTGATTTACTAAAACTGGAGAGTGAAAGATCTGGTACAGCTGTGCACGGTAGCCAATCAGTTTCTAACTTCAGTTTGTTCAATTAAGCTTTAACAAAAAAAAATCCTGGAAGCTGATTGGTTTCTATGTAGAACTGCAGCAGATTTTGCACTCTAGTTTGAGTAAATCAACGCCTATGCCTTATTACTGCCTGCCCAATGCTCTTTGAAGAGCGATCTAGATGCAGAGTGCTCGTCAGAGAGAAATAATAGAGTGAACTAGCCCTAAAAGACCAAGTTGGGGGTGGCAGTAAATTGGGGGGGGGGGGGGTGTGTGTGGGATGTAGGCGGAACTGGGGGGGGCCCCATCAGAAAGGCAGTACAGGGCCCCATGATTTCCAACAGCAGCTCTGGTGTCGATTGCTGGCCAGTCTGTAAGCTGTACAATCCGCTCAACTGCTCCAGGGAGAGATCTACACAGAGATAATAGGGGCTGCGATCTGGAGAAAAATTCTAGAAACTATGAATTCATAGTTTAAAGGATTTAAGGCTCTTAATATATGCAATTTATTTAATTAATTTTATTGCTTTAATGATTTTTCCTATTATGGGAATAAGTGGGTCCTCATTTTTAAGTTTTGCCTAAGGCCTCACAAAGCCTAGAGCTGCCTCTGCTTAGCTGTGTACAATCAGCAAACACTGAGGTTGACATTTTTATTCTAACCTCTCTATTGTTTATGGACAAGTTAAACAGAGTTGGCCCCAGAACAGAGCCCTTGAGTACTCCGCTCACACTCTAGACCAGCTCTAGACCCCAGGGTTCTTCAGGGGTGCCTGTGGCAAAATACCTAAAAATTGCCTTAAATTGCTAAAAAATTGTCAACAAGTTGGCAGGAAAATGAACCCTACCTTGTTGTTTTGTGACACCCACGGACCATGGGTTTTTATGGTGCAGCATTACAACCTGAGGCACCGTGTTGGGTCCTAACAACTTATGATACCATTGTTCGGTAAGGAGGATATGGGGCACCTGACAACGTCCTTGTTTGCCCCTCTCCATCTGCATTGAGTTCAGGTTGAATGAATGAGTATGAGAAACCGAGGGAGAAGAGAAACATTGGAATACCAATCAGTACCAGTGTGCAAAGGGGTACTTGGATTTGTTTTGTATAAATAAATCTCCTCCATTGGGGGTCCTATGTATATGGTTGTTGCTGCATTATATAAAACTATTAGTTCAGTCTTTTACATTTTAGAATTGGGTACCTCAAGATTGTAAATCATTTTAGGAGGCCTTGACTTAAAGTGTTTGTTGACCCCCCAAAAAAATTGATTCCCTGACCCCTTAAAGCAGATTAAACAGCACAGTACTTGTGCTGTGTAATCTGCCCCCCTCTAAACTGTAAAAAAAACACTCCCTGATCCTGACACTTCCTGTATCCCCCTCTCTGCACTGACCACGAAAAACCAGGGCTGCTGAGCCCTGGCCACCGTGGTCAGTGTACGTCTGTCAGGGCTGGGCTCAGCCCTTCCTTCTCTGAGCTGGCCGCTCAGCTGTCGGCTAATTTGCCAGCTCCTATCTCTCTCCACAGTTACTCAGCTGTTAATGATATCCTGCTTGTCAGTCCTGCCTACTTAAGCCGTCCAGCCTTTGCCTTAGTCAACATCACAGAGATGCTCTCTTGCATTCCTGTTAAAAAACTTACTTGGCTGACATCCCTTCTGGCTCCAGATCCTGCTTGCTGTTTTACTACACTCATCTCCGGCTCCCTGATTTTTGGCTTGTCTGACTATCCGTTCTGGTTCCTGAACTGTGGCTATGTTTTGACTACGTTTGTTCTATCTACTTTTATTATTAAACAAGTGTGATTTAACTCTACTTCTGTCTCGGGCTGATTTCATGGTTTCAGAAAACATCCCTTTGTCATCCGCAGCCTGCTCTCAGCTCTCCTCTCTCCCTCTCACCCCCTCCCTGTCAGCTCTGTGTCTCTGTCTCTGCTCCCCATTCCTGCCGCTATTTGTACAAATAAAATGTTATAAATGGTCCATGCCAGCCCCTCTATTATAGTTAGGCATAACACACTGTAGTAGTCTTTTATAAAGACGAGGCATGTAAATACAGATTTAGCGCGATCTTCAGGCCGGTCACAGGACTCACAGGCCGGTTTCCAGGGCTACTGCAGGAGGGGCTGAGCAGCCATGTGACCTCCCCAGCTGACGTCAGAGCGAGATCTCGGCCCCTCCTGCAGAAGCCATATATCGGAGGTATACAGCGACCACAAGTCACGTGACCGGCCTAAAGATCGTTCCAAATCAGTATTTATAAGCTTAATTTTTTTTAAAAGACTAATGCAGTGTGCTATGCCAGGCTCTAATAGAGAGGCTGGCAGTGTTTGTTATATACGAGTTAACAAACACTTTAAAAAATCTTGAGAAACACTGCTTCAGACCAGTGTTTCTCAACCTTTTTCAGTCACGGCACCCTTTAAAATGATGCACAACTTTGAGGCATCCCACTCTAAAATGTAAAAAATGAAACTAATAGTTTTACATAATGCATCCACACACATAGGACACCCAACGTTAGAGGTGATGTATTCTTTCAAAGCAAATACACCTTTGGACGCTGGTACTGACTATTCCAGTATTTCTCCTCTCCATTTCTCCTCTCAGTTTCAACTCCTCATTCAGCTAAAGCGATCCCAGTGCTAGAGAAGAGGGTCTGGGGAGGGGCAAACTCGGATGCTGTGCAGGACCCCGCTGACCTCCTTACCAACCAATGATGTCATTGGTTGTTAGGTCACCGGTGGCTAGAAGGTTGTAATGGTGCACAATGAAAACCTGTGCCTTTTTGTAACTAAAAGGTAGGCTCCATCCACCCGCTGACTTGTATACAGTTTTTTATGGCAATTTAATAGACCATTCAGAAAATACGCCATTGTAAGTTGATTGATTTGCTTGACCAGTGTAGATAAGATGTCCAACCTTCATAAGACTGCCACCATTATCATACTCCAAAACCGGCCCCACTTATCCTTATCTACTTATTAACGAGACCACACTTGAACTGGAGTATAACTGGCTGTAGCAGCCATTTTATTCACAAAATATTCAAAATATATAAACATTTTAACCATAACATAAAATTACAGAATATCAATTGCCCCCCCCCCCCCGGTGGTCTTTGACGGCACTTCCCAACAAAACTCCATTCCACTTCCACACTGCGGGCTTTTGTGTATTAGGCCTACAGCCGTGGCACACCAGCTCAGAAACAAACCCATTCCCACAGTGCCACCATTACCATCATCCAGTTAACCCGTGTTAACTGAATACACGGTGGGCCCATCCCCCCGAGGGGTCCCCCACACTTCCATCTCATAATTTACTTGCCACCATCAAACACCACCACCGCCAGTGCCTTGCTGCCATGACATGTCCATTTTCACCTGAAATAAAGAAAAATGAAAACACAAAACACAGGGAGGGTGGGTGGGAGGGGTGGGTGGGAGACCCCCTGCAGTGTTGCCTGGGTCACCCCCCCCCCCTTCCTCCTTAAATAAACTAAACCCCACCTATTCCCATTTCTCCTCCAATCATTAATCCCCCAATCTTCTCACTATTTTGTTAACCCATGCTGTCCCCTTATCACCTTGTCATGCTGACCCTCTGCTAGTCCTTTTCATTCCCTCGCTCCACCAGCCGCCGTCATTATACTGTGGCAAGTCGGCTCGTTCCTGCAAATCACCGTAGGTGTGCGTCGGCTCCTTTAAGAGCAATAGCTGCGTGGCGGGGGCCCAATGCGTGTGGCCGGCACCTCTGCGCTTTTTATTTTTTGCACTATAAACAAAAAAAGGTCCTGCTAAAAATCGCAGATCGCCGTCATTACTAGTAAAAAAAAAAAAAAAATGGCATAAATCTATCCCCTATTTAGTAGACGATATAACTTTTGAGCAAACATCAATATACGCTTATTGCGTTTTTTTTTATTACTAAAAATATGTAGAAGAATACATATTTGCCTAAACCGATGAAGACTTGTTTTTTTTTATTATAGCAAAAATTAAAAAACATTAAAAAAAAAAAAAATTGTCGCTCTTTTTTTGTTTATAGCGCAAAAAATAAAAACTGCAGAGGTGATCAAATACCACCAAAAGAAAGCTCTCTTTGTGGGAAAAAAAGGACGTCAATTTTGTTTGGGTACAACGTCGCATGACCGCGCACTTGTCAGTTAAAGCGATGCAGTGCCGTATCGCAAAGAATGGCCTAGTCATTAAGGGGGAAAATCTTCTGGTCTGTAAGTGGTTAAAGCTGTGTTCAGCTTAAAAAAGAAAAAAAAATTAAAAGTCAGCAGCTACAAATACTGCAGCTGCTGACTTTTAACTATCTCAATACAGGGCATTTTCATCCCCTTCCTGCCCAAGCCATTTTTCAGCTTTCAGCGCTGTAACACTTTGAATGACAATTGCGCGGTCATACAACACTGTACCCAAATGAATTGATTGTTATCATTTTGTCCCCACAAATAGAGCTTTCTTTTGGTGGTATTTGATCACCTCTGCGGTTTTTATTTTTTGCGCTATAAACAAAAGAAGAGGGACAAGTTTAAAAAAATATATATATTTTTTACTTTTTTCTAAAATATCCCCAAAATATATATAACAATTTTTTTTTCCCTCAGTTTAGGCCGATACGTATTCTTCTACATATTTTTGGTAGAAAAAAATCGCAATAAGAGTATATTGATTGGTTTGCACCAAAGTTATAGTGCCTACAAAATAGAGGATAGATTTATAGCATTTTTATTATTTTATTTTTTTAACTAGTAATGGCCGCGATCTGCGATTTTTATCGTGACTGCGATATTGCGGTGGACATATCGGACACTTTTGACACATTTTTGGGACCATTCACATTTATACAGCGATCCGTGCTATAAAAATGCATTGATTACTGTATAAATGTGACTGGCAGGGAAGGGGTTAACACTAGGGGGCGCTAAAGGGGTTAATATGTTCCCTGGGAGTGATTCTAGCTGTAGGGGGAGGGGACTCACAAGGGGAGGAGACCGATCTGTGTTTCTCTGTACTGAGAACACACCATCGATCTCCTCTCCTCTGACAGGACCGTGGATCTGTGTGTTTACATACACAGATCCACGGTTCTGCTGTGTTACCGGGGCAATCGGGTGCCCAGTGACACGGCGAGCGTGCGCGCGCTCCCTGGAGGGCTGGGAAGGGGAGGGCGCCATATGACGCCCTCCCGCCATGAGAGAGCTGGAATAGTAGCGTCAATTGACAGCCGGCAGTCGCAAAGCAGTTAATAATCGGACACTTACCTGTCCCAGGGTCCAGCGAAGACCCCACTCGTCTCCCCCTCCGCTCGGCGGCGCCAGCATTGTAACTGTGGGCGCCCCGGCCTTGCGCCGTGATTGGCTGCGCAACCATCTGGGACCTGTGACGTGTCCCAGATGATTGACAAGAAGGCAGAGCTGATCTTCCTTCCTGCGCCGGGGGGAAGTGACGTCAAGAGCCCAGGCGCAGAAGGAGGTAGACTTCGAGGGACCCCCTAGCAACAGGCATTTAGAGGTGAGTAAAAATAAAAAATAAATTCTCCTTTTTTTTTTGTTTTTTTTTTTAATGCACATAAATTCATTTTTTTTTTTTATGGTGGAACTCCACTTTAAGGTAAGTAAAATATTTTTTTTGCTCAGAGGGACACATTACTCTCCTACATTGGACTATGCAAAAATTCCTGACTCCTTAATCCCTTCTTTCCACATTCTCATATATAAAGGAAATACTTCAGATGATAAAACAAATAATGAACCCCAGAGCCAGCTAAGTGCTTCTTCCAATAATATATATATTGTATATAAACATAAATATACATTATAATGCATTCTTTATGATTTCATAACGGTGACAAGTTTAATCTTGTTTTCTCTCTTTTATTGACTCGTTCTTGTATATGTGTTACCATAGCAAATACTTTAAAAGTTTATATGTAACTGACTTACTGTGGATGTGTTGGTTTGTCTGTGTCCTTGTTTAGCCCCTAATAGGACAAGTGTGCATTGTACACAAATAGATTACAGGAACTTTACGTAAGGCCATTATCATCAATTTTCTCCAATGTTTTCATCAGCGTGACACGCTTTTAAAACAAGCCACGGCATCTGAAGCAGGTTTGTGTTATAGGACTATTTGTTTAAAGTCTTTTTCCAATTGGAAATACGTGACTGAGGGGCTGGTCTTTCTTGGTTATCTACGACAGTTGAAAGAACCACACAAGGATTAAGTGACATGGTTTTTTTCGATCAGCCTTGCCAGCCATTCTATTAACCACATATAAATAACCACCAAAAAAGCATGTTTATTACAATAATGGGAGATTTTAGGCCCCTTTCACACTTGTGTGTGACTTCAAAGTCGCATGATTTTACCGCAATTTCAAGGAATGCCTGTGTAAGTGGCATCAAAATCGGACCAAAGTAGTGCAGGGACTACTTTGAAGTCGGAACGACTTGAAGTCGTACTAATATGAACGGCTGTCATTGGAAATCATGGGGAACGACTTGTCATGCTACTTTGCAGTCCCAAATCGTGGGGCAAGTCGTATAAGTGTGAAAGGGGCCTTACCAAGAGGAGGTCTTAGGAGATACACTGAAATAAATACTCCACTCCATGACTCTACACCAGGGGTCTCAAACTGGTGGCCCTCCAGGTGTTGCAGAACTACGAGTCCCATCATACATCTGCCTGTGGGAGACATGCTTGTAACTGTCAGCATTGCAATGCCTCATGGGACTTGTCATTTTGCAACCACTGGAGGGCCGCCAGTTGAGGCAGAGGGCCTTGAATGTGATCCTATCCTTTACCGTTAGCCAATGGATGGTCATTAGGGATGGGGAAATGGGTTCCCAGGGTTTCTTTCCCGTGATTAGTCTTGCTGCTGTGTTTTGGACGACTCTGGTAATTAGGTAGTCCTATGTAGAGGGAATTTGCGTAGTCGAGTCGCGAATTGATGATTGTTCCAACTACTACTGCTTTCTCCTTTTCTGGAATGAAGGGGATGAGTCTGCGTAGCAGGCGGAGAAGATGGTGGGATCCATTGACTACTGATCCAATTTGTGCATCCATAGTCATCTCTGAGTCAAAGATGACTCCGAGGCTTTTGGCTTTGGTGCTTGGAAGGATGGTCTGTCCAAGGATGGTGGGTGGTGTCCATGGGGTCTTAGTTTTTTTATTTTGGTTTGCGTTGAGGAGCAGAAGCTCCGTTTTCGATCCATTGAGTTTGAGGGAGCTAATGGTCATCCAGTCATCTATCAATGTGAGACATTTTTCTAATTTCTGGTATTTGTCTTTTTGTCCAGTGATGCGGAAGTAAAGTTGAGTGTCGTCAGCGTATGAGTGGAAGTATAGATCCGATTTGCTGATGATTTTGAAGAGTGGCCGGATTTAAATGTTGAAGAGTACTGCTGACAAGGTGGATCCTTGAGGGACTCCGTAAGAAATTGCCCAGGTTTCAGAAGTGAAGACTCTTAGTTTCACTGTCTGCGACCGATTTCCTAAGAAGAAAGCGAACCATTGAAGATCTAAATATGTAACTCCTGCCACTTCTTTGAGGCGGATTAGAAGAGTATTGTGGTCTACTGTGACGAACGCTGCGCTAAGGTCCAGCAGTACCAAGAGACACGATTCTCCGTCATCAGCTGCTTCCAGGGCGTTGTCCCATATTTTTAGAAGTGCAGTTTCTGTGCCATGGCCTGGGCGGAAGCCTGATTGCAGTGGGTCCAAGAGTTTGTGTGTGTCCAGGTGAAGTTGTAGATCTTGTACTACTGCTTTCTCCATAATCTTGGAGATGGTGTTCAGGCTTGTTACCGGTCTGCGATAGTTAGGATCTTTGGGGTCGCGGTTGGGTTTCTTTAGGAGTGGTTTGATGATGCCTTGCTTGAGGGCGATTGGAACAAAACCTTCTTTGAACGACTGATTTACTCGGTGTGTAATAGAAGGGGCCAAGATGTCGCAACATTCTTTCAGGAGTTTTGTGGGAATGATGTCATTGGGTGATGTACTGTCTTGGAGTCTCTTGATGATGTTTTTGGTGTTATCAGTGGTGATCGGGGTAAGCGAAATTTTTCGTGATTATGTGATGTTTGAGTGGATTTCCTTACCTTGCTTTGGTTGAATAAGTTTGGTTGTTTTTTTTTTTCTTTAATTATTTTCCGAATGTTGTCGATTTTGTAGGGTCAGTATTCTTGAGTTTCGTTGCTGGGGGCTCAAGGCAGGTGGGGTTCATAGTCTGGGCGACTAGTTTGAAGAGTTCACGTGGGCGGTTTAAGGCTTTTGAGAGGGTGTTTGAGAAATGTTCTTTTTTTTCTTTGAAAATTGCTTTGTGATATTTATTGGTGAGTATTTTGTAGTTTGTGTGATTTTCTTTTGTAGAAATTCTTCTCCAGACTCTTTCAGCTCTGCTGTGTTCCCATTTCAGTAGAGTAAGAGTGCCATTAAACCATCCAGAATTTTTCCTACGAATGAGTGCTCTACGTTTCGGAGCGACTGAGTCTGCTGTTTGTAGTAATGCCTTGTTTATGGAGCTGAGTGTTTGTTCTGTTGAGTGGTTTAGATTTAGCATTACTATTTTGTTTGATAATGTGGTTTTGAAGGTTTCCAAGTGTAGTTTCATATGCGATCTGGTCCAATGTGTTGTTGCTGACTGGTTTGGTTTTTTGAGGGTGGTGTTGGCGGCGATTACAAATTTGATAAAGTGGTGGTCTGTCCATCGTAGCGGTATGTTGTCTAGTATGTTGATGTCCATATTTTGTTTGAAGATGAGGTCCAGAATGTGACCTGACCCATGTGTGGGAGCATTTATTAGTTGTTGAAGCCCTAGTTCTTCCAGTTGGTTAATGCAGGCGGTGGCGATGGGGTCTTCGGTGGAGTTTGCCCAAAGGTTGAAATCTCAGAGTACCAGAATCTTGTTGGTTTTCAGGGTGTGTAACGAAATGAATTCCGTGAGGGGTATCGGTAGATTTGTCTTTGGTCCTGGTGGTCTGTAGCATAGCAGCATGTGGATGGTCTCTTGTGGTGTTGTTTGAAGATGTAGAGTAAGTGTCTCCATAAAAGTTACTGAGTTCTGTACCGTTGGTTTGACGAGCGCCAGGTGAGATTTGAAGATCACTGCTAGGCCTCCTCCTTTTTTTCCTATTCTATGCTCAGTTAGGATCCTGTCGTTTTCTGGCACTAATTCTGTTAGGATGGTGTTGCAGTCGGGTGTTAGCCAGCTTTCCGTGATGAAGAGGCAATCTATGTTGTTTTGTGTGATGAAGTCATGGATTTCGTGTTTGTGCTTGACTGCCGATCCGGTGTTTATCAGGGCCATGCTAAATGTTGCGGTTGAATTGTAGTCTTCTTGTGTTTGATGGTTAATTGTGGATTGATCCTTAGTAGTTGTTCTTTTTGTAGTATTTTTTTTTTTGAATGTAGGTCGGTAGGGTTGCGGTGGTATTTCTTAGTCTGCGGAGGGACTCTGCTGAGTATTTGAAGTTGCACATGATGACGTGAAAAAAATTGATGCTGATGGAATGATACGATGAAAAACTGATGCAGTGGCGTTGAGGTTGCTGAGGAGCTGACGGTCCTGCGAGAGGCAGCTAATGTTGCTGATGGTCCTGCTGATTGTTTGATGGGTTCAGGTGGTGGAGCTGGAGGAGAAACCCTGTTGACCTAAACCCGCCCTCCTGTTGATCCAGAGGAAGGCGAAAAACCCCTACCTGAGCTGGCCAATTGCTGCAGCAGAGGAAAAAATTCCTTCCTGACCCCCCGAGAGGCGGTCGGATGTCGGTCCCTGGATCAACTGCTAAGTGGTGGTCCCTGTGTTACTTACCAGGATACTTACCTGGCCGGGGATGGTCCAGGGATGAAGATTGGGTGGATCAGGGGTATTCTTTCCAATAATTTCTATTGCAAAGTTTTACATGGTATACAAAAGCAGAAACGTTGTCAAATAAATGTCAAAGAGCCGAAGCATCCTCCTTTACAATTATAGGCCATAACGTGGTGACCGAGGAACCGCTAAATCAAGAAAAACTTGTCCTAACATTCAGGCTCTACCTAATAAACCCATCAAGGCATTTTGAAATTTACATAATCCTAAGGAAGGGTGTACTGGAAATGCAGCGAGTACAAAGAAGGGCAACAAAGCTAATAAAGGGTCTGGAGGATATTAGTTATAAGGAAAGGTTGTGAGCACTGAACTTATTCTCTCTGGAGAAGAGACACTTGAGGGGGGATATGATTTCAATTTACAAATACCAGACTGGTGACCCCACAATAGGGATAAAACTTTTTTGCGGAAGGGAGTTTTACAAGACACGTGGCGACTCATTAAAATTAGAAAAAAAGTGGTTTAACCTTAAACTACTTAGAGGGTTCTTTACTGTAATGCCCCGTACACACGTTCGGAAATTCCGACCACAAAATCCGTTGGATGTTTTCCGACGGATTTTGTCTGACACTGGTGTTGCATACACACGGTCGGACAAAGTTGTCGGAAAATCCAATCATTCTGAACGTGGTGACGTTCGTTGCATATGACAGAACTACATAGAGGCTAGTAGCCATAGCTTTGGTCTCGTAATTTGATCTGAGCATGAGTGGCACTTTGTCCGTCGGAATTCTCTACACACGATCGGAAAAAGTCTGATCGGATTTTGTTGTCGGAAAATTTAAGAGCAGGACGGAATTTCCGACCGTGTGTACGGGGCATAATGCTGCAAGGATGTGGAATGTGGTCTCAGCGGGGGGCATCGATAGTTTCAAGAAACTATTAGATAAGCACCTGAATGACTGCAACCCAAAGGGATATACAATGTAATACTGACATATAATCACACACATAGGTTGGACTTGATGGACTTGTGTCTTTTTTCGACCTCACCTACTATGTAACTATGTAACATATGTCACCCCAAATGCCATCTCACTGCTTACACCAGGACTGAGGTCTCCTGAGAGGAGTACTGAGGCAGGGTGCTGTTAGGTTTTCAGGAAGCTATGTACAACAGTGTGTATTACAAGGCTTTACTGTCAACCTTATCTCCAAAGACTTTCTACCTACTAGATCAGCCATTCTCAACCTTCTAAACATTGAGGAACCTTTGAACTAACTTTTCAGTCCCAGGGAACCCCTGCTAATAACTACTATAGATACAGCTCCTGATAATGCCCATTACGTATGTTGTCATTATGAAGAATGCCCTCCTTACATATGGCTGAAAAGATCATTGTTGTCAGTGGTTACTTATCTGAGAGGCAGAAATTCCTCAATGCTGAAGGAACCCCCTAGTAACTTCTGGAGGAATCCTAGGGTTCCACAGAACCCTGGTTGAGCTGTACTAGACAAACACTAGTAAAACCTAACCAGTGACAGCCCCACCCCACTTTTATAGTTTGTTACACTGTTTCCAGTGAACCCCAAAAAATAAAATAAAAATTCATGACAATTACACTTAAAGTAGGGTGCCCCCTAAAATTAAAAGTCAGCAGCTACAAATACTGCAGCTGCTGACTTTTAATAATCGGATATTTACCTGTCCCAGGGTCCAGCAATGTGGGGGATCGAAGCCCCCCCTTCCCCCGCTCTGCTCGGCATCACTGGCATTCTTACTGTTGGCATCCGGCTGTGGCTTCTCAGCCGGGCACCCACTGCGCATGCGCGAGCGGCGTCACGTGCCGTGATACGCCGCGCAGTCATCTGGGACCTGTCACGTGTCCCAGATAACTGACTGCGCCGAGGGGAAGTGATGTCAGTGCCCGGGCACTGAAGGAGGCAGACTACGAGGGACTCCCTAGCAACAGGCATTTAGAGGTGAGTAAAACATTTTATTTTTTCCAATTATTTTATTTTTTATTTTTTTATGAATTTCAAGCTATGTTTTTTTTTTTTTTTGGTGGAAACACCGCTTTAAAGTCTACTCTACATCTACTCTATATCAGGAGTACTTGATTATCAATTTCTGTATGCCATACTAACACCCCACTACTCCTGGCAAGGAACCTTCCTAACCCTTTGCTAACCTTTATTCCAACTTTATTCATCTGATCCATGGAGCTAGTGTATCTCCAAATTGTCCAAGCCATAATATCTGACCAGAACATCACTAAACCTGGAAACCAATGCCATAAGTGTAGTTTGTCAATTTTTTGTTAAATTCAAGACCTTCATGGACCACACTGCCATGTCAATACCTCCTACATATAGGGCCAAGAACCCAGGGGCTTCTCAACCCAAGAAGAGAAGTGAAATTGAATAGCAATAGTAGTTATTAAAGGATAAGTTCACATTATAATTTTTTTTTTGTAAGGAGCCTGTAGAGCATTGCTCCCACAATCAGCAGATCATGGGTGTAATTCCTCAGTACTGCAAATTGTCTGTGTATCTGTCTGCCCTTACATCCGATATAGGCAGGCAGTTACACTGTGACAGGAAGCTCAATGATCTACCATAGCGCTCAAAAGCACCATTATAGTTCATTGAAAACTACAAGCCTACAGCCACAGAGGCTGAAAAGAAGACAAAAAGAATACTGTAAATAGATGACGTGAGCCCTGTGCTTTTTTTAGATTGTGACAGCCAGTGGGGCGAGAAGATCCCCCGCTAGCTGTCAAAATGGGGGGATCAGGGGGGAGCGAGGGGCCGGTGCATATGTAACATGTTACACCCTGAAAACTTTATCCTTTAATTGAACTTGATCACATAAGGTGTCACATGTGTGTGATTGATCATTGCTAAATGTACTTTGTTCCATCTATGAACCAAAATATTTCCACTCTTATATATTTATCACTCTTGAATTTAAATATTTGAGCTTCTAAAAATGTTCTCCTGTTATTAGGATAGTCAAATGATCAAATTCTTCAAGGTGTTGGAAACATTCCTCCAAGATTTTGTTCCATATTGACATGATAGCATCACGCAGTTGCTGCAGATTTGTCGGCTGCACATCCATGATGTGAATCTTGCGTTCCACCACATCCCAAATGTGCTCTATTGGATGGAGATCTGGTGAATGTGGAGACCATTGGAGTACAGTGACCTCATTGTCCAGTGGTGAGATGATTGGAGCTTTGTGACATGGTGCATTATCCTGCTGGAAGGAGCCATCAGAAGATGGGGACACTGTAGTCATAAAGAGATGGACATGGTCAGCAACAATACTCAGGTAGATGCTCAATTGGTACTAAGGGGCCCAAAATGTACCACCAACAGCCTGAACCGTTGATACAAGGCAGGATGGATCCATGTCTTCATGTTGTTTACATCAAATTCTGACCCTCCATCTGAATGTCACAGCTGAAATTGAGACTCATCAGACCAGGCAAGGTTTTTCCAATCTTCTACTGTTCAATTTTGGTGATCCTGTGCAAATTGTAGCCTCAGTTTCCTGTTCTTAGCTGACAGGAGTGGCACCCGGTGTGGTCTTCTGCTTCAAGGTTTGATGTTTTGTGCGTTCAGAGATGGTATTCTGTATACCTTGGTTGTAACAAATGGTTATTTGAGCTACTGGTGCCTTTCTACCATCTCAAACCAGTCTGCCCATTTTCCTCTGACATCAACAAGGCATTTTCATCCACACAACTGCCGCTCACTGGATATTTTCTCTTTTTCGGACCATTCTCCCTAAACCATAGAAATGGATGTGTGTGAAAGTCCTGGTAGATCAGCAGTTTTTTAAATACTCAGACCAGCCCTTCTGGCAACAACAACCATGCCACATTCAAAGTCACTTAAATCCCCTTTCTTCCCCATTCTGATGCTCGGTTTGAAATTCAGCACGTCGTCTTCACCAATTCTAGATGCCTATATGCATTGAGTTGCTGCCATGTGATTGGCTGATTAGCAATCATGGGATGAACTGATGGAGAAAATAAAAGTACAGTTGTTAGGTGGGGCGTGGGATAGGCTTCTCTAAAGAGAAAGGTTTTCAGGGATCGCCTAAATTTGAATAGAGTAGGACAGTGATAGCGAACTTGGAACTACATTTCCCATGGTGCTTAACTACACTGCAGAGTGCAAGATCATCATGGGAAATGTAGTTCCAAAACATCTGGGGTGCCAAGGTTTGCCGTCACTGGAGTAGGAGATAGTCGGACAGATTGGAGTAGGGAGTTCTCTAGGATTGGAGAGGCTCGGGAGAAGTCCTGGAAGTTGGCATGGAAGGAGGTGACAAGGGAGCTAGAGAGCAAGAGGTCTTGGGAGGAATGAAGAGAATGGTTTGATTTTTTATTCTGAGCCCCCGTACACACGGTTGGAAATACCGACCACAAAATCCGACGGATTTTGTCCGACACTGGTGTTGCATACACACGGTCAGACAAAGTTGTTGGAAAATCCGATCATTCTGAACGTGGTGACGTTCGTTGCGTACGACGGAACTACGTAGAGGCTAGTAGCCAATAGCTTTGGTCTCGTAATTTAATCGGAGCATGCGTGGCACTTTGTCCGTTGGAATTCTCTACACACGATCGGAAAAAGTCCGATCGGATTTTGTTGTCGGAAAATTTGAGAGCAGGATTTTTTCCATCAGAAATTCCGACGGAAAAAGTCAGATGGAGCCCACACACGGGCTGATTTTCCGACAACATGGTCCGATCGAACATTTTCCGTCGGAATTTTCGACCGTGTGTACGGGGGCTGAGACTGCACACTTACAAATTATACAATTAATTTGCAGTATTATGTAGAACAGTAATTGCACATTATTTTGTTTTTCTTGGAATAGAAATTTTCTTCAATTTAATAAAGGATGTTTCTTAAGAACCGGCTAATTTAATGAATGAATGAATGAATGAATGAATAACTTGTATAGCGCTACAATGCGAACTGAATCGCCTCAAGGCGCTGTATGATGGATAGCCAAAGTCTATTGCCCATTCTCAGATAATTGCCCTACTCTGTGGCCTTTCCACAAACCCTGTTTACCAATTGCCCATAATTTGATGTTCCCAATGTTTACCTGTGATTTTATTGATTGCTTTTATCCTAACTGGAATTGTCCTTTAAAAGCTTTGTACAATAGTTCATGCGTTTTGCTCAAACCCACCAAACATTTCAGTTTCCTGCAGAAAGGGTTGTCTCTAGACTAGAGAATGTCTAGTGTTTGCCCTGATTGAGTTTATTATTTGATGTCGACTTTCTCTTTTCAGAGTGGGCTCTTTGTACGCAAGAACAGTGATGACAGCTAGGATATTAATTTTGACTTGCAAGTGTTATGGCGACAACTAATGTGTTTTGTCTGGCCGCTGTCCTGAGCTCGGTGTCCTCAAATCCCTGCATGAGAGTGTAGACAATGAGCTCATTCTCATCGCTGAAGAAAAGAATAGGAACTCACAACAGAGTGGAGTCCAGGAATTTTCAATTGTCTTTTTGCTGACAGTACGGACATGTTTTGTTACATTGCAAAAAATATAAAATGCATTCATTAAAAACGACAGGTGGAGAGACCAGAATTCTGAAGGTAACATGACTATACATCTGAATTTTGCATTCTTGGATTTCACTGGCATACAAAATGTTCAGGTTTCCACTGCTATACCCATAGCTCCCAACTGTCCCTGATTTGGAGGGACTGTCCCTGATTTGGAGAAATTACCCTCTGTCCCTCATTCCTCCTCATTTGTCCCTCATTTTGGTCTGATCTACAGTATAATGTTGTATATAAAATGCACTTTTTAGCTATCTATTGTCACACAATTGGGTGGGCTCAGGGCGCAGTGCTCTGCACCCTGAGCCCACCTTTTTTTGAAGCCTATTAGAGCCTCTGGCTTTAATCATGTGCTTCAAAAAAAAAAAAACATTGGAATCCATGTGTCCGGTGCCCTGCATGTAGATTAGGGGGCCGGACGCATGGATAGGTGGGGCGGCGCCCGTGCGCTCCTCATGGACAGGCCGCCACAGCTTCATTTACTACTACAGGCACAACAGTTTATGAAAATATTATTTTTCCTTCCAAGCAGTTCACCAGGATTTTGCACACCAGGAATATATTCACAATGAGGTAACTATGGTTTTGATCAGCATTGGCTATTTTTGTGATTATATTTTTTTTTTAAATCCAAACTCTTTTATTGATAATAAAGGTCAGGACAGAGAAAAAAAATCACCCCTATGAGAATGGCATTTAGGACATAGAGTCCCTCTTACCCCAGTCATGAAGTTTGGCTGGCGTTCTATAGGCCCTATGTAAAATAAACAGTTGTGAAACTGTTTGTGGGAAGCAGACAGGGATACAAAGGGGATTGATTCCAGGGCCATATCCCACTGTTCGCCTGTTATTTGCCCAATATCCCCAAAGAGTCCTGTAAAGAGGAAAGTAACCACTGATAAATATACGGGAAATCAATCCTCTTTTCTTCACTGCAGACACCACTTCTGTAACTAGGGTTGACTTTTTTTTTTTTTTTTGACTATTAAAGGGGTTGAAAAGGTAAAAGTTTTTTCACCTTAATGCATTCTATGCATTAAGGTGAAAAAACATCCATCAATGCCGGCCCCCCCAGGCCCCCCATTATACTCACCTGACCCCTCGAAAGTCCCGCGCTCGCCCCCGATGTCCTCTTCGCCGCTCACCCTGGCCGTTGACTGGCTAGAGTGGATGGATTGAAAGCAGCGCAGCCATTGACTCGTGCTGCTGTCAATCACATCCAATGACGCGGCACGCTGGGGGGGCGGGCCGAGTGATACAGTGAGCGGCTATACCCGCCAGCTGTATCATGGGAGCGCTCCCGCAAGTACTCCACAGCATGCGAGGGAGCTCGCATGAAATTGTGGAGTCCTTGCGGGGGGAGCCGAGACAGCCGCCGAGGGACCCCAGAAGAGGAGGTTCGGGGCCACTCTGTGCAAAACGAGCTGCACAGTGGAGGTAAGTATAACATGTTTGTTATTTTAAAAAAAAAAAAAATGGTTTTCCTTTAGTGACCCTTTAAGAGAATTAACAACCAGCAACAGTATGTTGGCTTCCTTGAATCTGTCTAATGTCCTGTACGGATTTGCCATCGGAATAAACTCTGAAGGTATTTTCGACGGAATTCTGACGTAGCTGTCTTGCGTACACACGATCACACCAAATTCCGACCGCCCAGAACGCGTTAATTTACAACGGGACTAGAAAACGGAAGTTCAATAGCCAGTAGCCAATAGCTTCCGTCTCGTACTTGCTTCAGAGCATACGTCGTTTTTGGTGCGTCGGAACAGCAAACAGACGAGCGTTTTTTCCGATAGTAATCTGTTCCGTCTGAAAAAATATAGAACATGTTCTCTATCTAAGTCCGTCTGAATTTTCGATAGAAAAAGTTTGATGGGGCATACACACGGTCGGAATATACAATGAAAAGCTCCCATCGGACTCTTTCTGTTGTAAATTCCGCTCGTGTGTACGTGGCATAAGTTAAATCCAGGGAGGAACAGAAATTAATGCATTTTATCTCCCAGTTTCCCTCTATTGGGTTTTCCCAGTTGGTGACCACTGTTGGTCATCTTACTTTAAAAAAGTAATTAGTTAAGTTACAAATTACTTCTCCCAAAAAGTAATTGCGTTAGTAACTCAGTTACTACATTGGAAAAGTAATTAGTTACGCAGCAAAGTAACTGTGACTATGGATCTTCTGAAAATTGGCGAACCTAAATGGCTCTGAGTGAGCTGTACACCGCGCAGGCGCAGTTAACATGTAATTGTACGAGACGATGCCGCACGCTCCCAATGCTCATGATACTGTGCAAGGGGCATCTATCGTGTAACTAAGGGGTAGTCTGGTATTACTGTAAGCAAGGGGCGCATTTATTATTATTGTTATATATCGTGTAACCAAGGGGCTGCTCTATTATTACTCTAACCAAGGGGCAGATCTATTATAGCGTGTAAGCAAGGGGCGGGTCTATTATTATTATATCGTAAAAGGGGCAGATGGCTACAGAAGAGGACGAATGTTAAATGAATGGGCAGAGCTCGATATATAACAATAATAATAAATGCGCCCCTTGGTTACAGTAATACTAGACCCGCCCCTTAGTTACACGATAGACACCCCTTGCAGAGTAGCACGAGCATCGGGAGCGTGCGGCATCGCCTTGTACAATTAAATGTTAACTGCGCCTGCCAGGTGTAGAGCTGTTTAGGTTCGGCAATTTTCGTAAGCTCCGTAGTCTTTCGTACTGCACAAGCGCTGCGCCTGCGCAGTACAGGGGGTCCTTCTCCGGCGGGGGAACTTTTTCTGCAGGACACCGGAATTACACTACTGCCATCTAGCGTGAGGGGAAGAGTAATCAGTTAGATTACTCGTTACCCTCTAAAGTAACTGCGTTAAGTAACTCTGTTTATTTTAACTCAGTTACTTACATTACTGATGCTGTCACCAAGTTGCTTTTGCAGGCGATGACAGCAAAACCTTAAATGTGTGAACTAAGAAATAGGGCAAGCAGTGATCAGGTGGAGTAGCAGAAAAGGAAAACATTAGGACTACTGGCAAACAATGACAAATGAGATACATGATGGAGATGGCAGAGGATTTTCCAGTTTTGCCATACACAGAAGTCAAGTGGTGCAAAGCTGGTCTAGTCACTTCTCAGTCTATACGTCAAATTAACATAAATCATCTGTGCTCAATTCACCTTTTATCATTTTACAACTTCATGTATTTATTAACAAGGGACATTGTCCATTTTATCATTTTAGTTTTGGTACTTCTATTTTTCTTTAAAAAAACATAGCATTGAATGGAACCCTCAATCAGGTTTGAGTGAATGTAAAAAAAAAAAAAACAGAAATGTAAAACTTAAAGAGAACCTAATATGTGAAATTTACACCCGAAAAAAAGTACAAAAAAAGTACAAAAGGACTAATCACCAGTATTGTCTGTGGTCCCACCGCTGCTGATCTTTCCCCCATTCCTGACTCATCATGCCTTGTTCTGCCTTGTTTGGTGGCCACAAATGGATAAAGCAATTGAAGATTATGTGGCTCAATGTCCTGGGTGCTGTCAAGCTCAGCGACCACAAAAGAAAGGAACCCTGCTACCTTGGCCATGGCCGACAGACCCGTGGTCAAGACTCCATCTTGATTTTGCTGGCCCAATCCAGGGTAAAATGTATTTGATCGTGGTAGAGAAAATTGGTTTGGTCAGCTAGGTTGCACTTTTATGGGGAGATTAGGAAGTTGTGTGCCACATCCAATAATGATAGAAGAAAAGGAAGTTTCCCCTAGTTGGTGGACTTTAAAAACACAGCATATCTTTCTCCAAAGAAACAAGATAGGAATAGAGTAATAGCAAAATTTATTTGAAACATAGTATATACGCAAAAATTCTTTTAGTAGAGCGTTTTCACATAATTGACATAAAAATGCATCAACATCATTACAGAGATCAGACCCAACGCGTTTCGGAGTTGTCAGGGGTTTCCTCCTTCTTCAAGGGTCACAATGCAGGGAAATAAAGCCCTGTTCTAGATACAAAAAATATATAATTTCAATATGACATTGATCAATGTCATATTGAAATTATATATTTTTTGTATCTAGAACAGGGTTTTATTTCCCTGCATTGTGACCCTTGCATACACACGGTCACACAAATATTGGCCAACAATTACGAACGTGGGAACGCGGTGACGTAAAAGACGTACGACAAGCCGAGAAAAAGGAAGTTCAATAGCCAGAACAGTTCCTTCTGCTTGATTTCTTCTGCGTCAGACTTGTGTACACACGATCGAAAAGTTTTGTTGGTGGAAAATTTGAGAACCTGCTAGCCAACATTTGTTGGCGGGAAAGTCCGACAACAAATGTTTGATGGAGCATACACACGGTCGGACTTTCAGCCTACAAGCTCACATGCAACATTTGTTGTTGGAAAATCCAATCATGTGTAGGGGGCATTGGAATAATAATATCAATAATAATAATCATCATAATAACAAATAGATATATATATATATATATATATATATATATATATATATATATATATATATATATATATATATATATATATATATCTTAATATTAAAAATAATGTATCATTCTGGTATGACCATTAATCTGTGTTATTTATTCTATGTTGTATTTTAATTGTATGGATGTTTTATTTGTAGTGTAGTTTTAATTTTGTTATTTGGTGTTAATGACTGTTATTGGTAATTTTGTTGTGTTTTTGCATCTTGTTCAGTCTATTGTTGTGATCTTGTGTTGTCTTTGTTAAGTGTGTCTGTGCCGTAACAATTTCCCAATTTCCCTTTGGGATTGATAAAGTATTCTGTATTCTGTATATACATACAGTATGGATGAACGTTGCCTACTATGTTTTGAGTTTACAGGATTAGAAAAGCAAACATTTTTTCAAAAATAAGAAAAAAAAAAATCCTAAATAACCCTGCTTCACCTTATACAAGACACTCTCAGTTTTATTGACGTGAACCTGCGCTTTAGGCCCCTTTCACACTGACGGACCGTTCACATTGACAGAGGACCTGAACGGGCGCTCCATCCTAGTCTATGGAGCAACGGATGTCAGCGGAGACATGTCCGTTGACATCCAACCCGGTCCGATCCGCCAAAAGCAGAGATCAACGGAGAGATCCCCCACTGATCCGGCGGACAGAGGCGGACTCCGTGCAAGCGTAGTCCACCTCGCGTGAAAGGGGCCTTACTCATGCAATGCAAAGCAACATATTTTCTTTAATGCCACCCTCTCCAGCAGACTCTGCAAAGTCACCTTTCACTACTCCGTTCCTCTATTCAGCCACCATTTGTAAGGATAAGAAGCTTATGTAAGCTCGCAGTGGCTTGGCTGGAGCTAACATAGGACCGAAGACTCTCCCATTTGAGAGCACTGGGCCAATCAGAAAGATTATTTTTGCAGCAACCAACCATACTCTGATAGTACATGCACAGTGGTATGCACATCCCCATCACCTCCATTTGGCAGAGTTCAGACCTGAACACATGCTTCTGCACACCCAGAGGTGGCTTCACTGGCTATGAGGGCCACAGAAGAGTAGGGAAGGGTATTGATGGACTTCTGTATCACAAAGGGCTGAGTAGGAGGGTGTTATATGGGGATTTTGTTTTGAACAAAAGGTTTACTTTGAACAAGTCACATGAATGATTTAAGAGAACATAATTCTTTAGACAAGAGCCCAAGTTTGACCACACCCAGGAAGAAATTGAGCTCCTCGAGCTGCATTAGGAGCTTACTGATAAGTCTTAGCCTATTATTTAAATATTTAATGCCTATTTTTCAAAGTCTTTACTGAAGGCCAGAATTCTACAAAATGGCACATTAATAAAAAGAAAAAAAGAAAGAACTTTGGAGTTTCAGCAAACAAGTCACTGGCCCGTACCTCCCACTCTGCAAACATGTATTTCACCAAATTATCAGGGTAAAGAAACACTGTGACAGGCCTGTCAATTTGCGTGAGACAGATGACCCTGGGAGTGGACGAGCACCTTGGCCCCTTTACTTGTTTTACCTGTTACATCATGGGAACAATATTGTCTCACTTTTGTCCTATCATGTGTTTGGTCAGGAACCGCACAAGATGTCATTAATTGACTTGATTCCAATACAATGCTATCAATTTAAACAAAGCCAGAGCTTCGAGATTATCAGCTGGGAGAAGCAAGTATGAGGAGGCGGAGAAGTCGATATACCTATTAGAGAAGGAGTATTTCACAATGTTGACCCACCTCTAGGGAAAGGAAACAAACAGCTGGTTTTTGCACAATATCTAAGAGTAAACCGGCTAAAATCAACTTCTTATTGAAAGTCTTTAAAATGTATCTAAAGACAAAACTTTTGGAAAAGACACATTTGGGCACTGGGATCACCAGACATTGACACTTCTGAATAGCAAACGCATTGGGATTGAGTTACTAACACTGGAGAGTGTAAAATCTGGTGCAGCTGTGCATGGTAGCCAATCAGCTTCTAACTTCAGCTTGTTCGCTTTGACAAAAAAAAAAAAAAAAAAAAACCTGGAAGCTGATTGGTTTCTATGCAGAGCTGCACCAGATTTTGCACTCTCCAGCTTTCGTAAATCAACCCCATTGATAACCTATTGGGCTAGCATTCATTTTTTTTTTTACACTCTATGGTGCCTTATGAGGCAAGTGAACTGAAAGGTAATATACTGTAATGTGTACGTTGCATATGGATATTGAGCAACGTACGTACATCTCAGGATCAGCATTTCTACTAATATTCTCCTGATGAAGCAGACTTGATCTGTGAAATGTGTTAAAAAATTAAAAAATTGGATAGCAATCGTCATCATCACACTTTCCTACAGTAAACACTATTTATGGCCAGATTAATGATCGCAAGAGTAGGGCTTCAGGCCTCCCCAACTACATTGAGATACTGGATGATGGCTGTTAACCAGTCCTTACCTTATAAAAAAGTTATATACAAGCACAGAAAGTACCCTGCTATATACCACAAAATATAGGATTGTTGGCTGGATGCAGCCTTCACCTGTACAGGAGATGAATCGGCTGTAACTTGATTCATTGTACTACATGCATTGTAGGTCCCTTTTTCTTTTTTTTATAGACCCTTCAGCCTGGGTTCACACTATAGTGAATTCGCAGCGGGGCAAAATACTGCAAATTCGCAGGACATTTGAAAACCCATTGTTTTCAATGGGGCACGTTTACACATGTCCGGTGCATGCGCAATGCGAATTGACACAAACACGCAACCGTCTTTGGTGCGGATCAGGTGCGAATTTAGGCCCATTATCTTCTATGGGCACGCATCTGATTCGCACCTGGCTTGCGTTCTGAACAGAAATTCGCAAGTCATTGTACCACCTCTTTAGGGGAAGTCCACGCCCAATTTTGAGAAAAAAAAACGCCATGGATTCCGGAAGAAGAAGAAGAAGAAGCGACGACAGCGGCAAGAACAGAAGAGGACGAAGAAGAAGAAAGCCGGGCTTCTCCGCTCGGTAAAAGAGCTAGGTAATATAGCGGAGGAGTCCGGCGAGAAGACACCCCAAGACGTAAGAAGACCCCCGGAGCAGTGCAATAAATTAGTTTTTACAAATTGTGTGTTTTTTTTTCTTTACACTTTACACCTTAGGTGAATGGGTAGGGGTACATCGTACCCCATACTCATTCACATAGGGTGGGGGGCCGGGATCTGGGGGCCCCCTTATTAAAGGGGGCTCCCGGATTCCGATAAGCCCCCCGCCCGCAGACCCCGACAACCAACGGCCAGGGTTGTCGGGAAGAGGCCCTTGTCCTCATCAACATGGGGACAAGGTGCTTTGGGGTGCGGCTCCCCTTTCCCAAAGCACCCACCCCCCCCATGTTGAGGGCATGCGGCCTGGTACGGTTCAGGAGGGGGGGGGGCGCTTGCTCGTCCCCACCCCCTTTCCTGACCTGCTAGGCTGCGTGCTCGGATAAGGGTCTGGTGTGGATTTTGGGGGGACCCCCATGCCCCTTTTTCGGCGTAGGGGGGTACCCTTACAATCCATACCAGACCTAAGGGCCTGGTATGCCTCTGGAGGGGGAACCCATGCCGTTTTTTTTTATAAAAAACTTGGCGTGGATTTCCCCCTCATAAGTAGTAAAATGAGAATTCAGCTAGCAGCGGCTTCGCACCGAAAACGCGCACAGTCCGCAGAACAGCCGGCGTTTCACTGCGCAGTCACGCAGGGCCTTGAAATCGCAACGCACTAGTCTGAACCCAGGCTCAAAGTTTACATTCTCAGTGCAGTTATTTAGGGAACATGACTACCCTTAAATCAATCCCTTTGTCTGATACTCATGGATATTTGTGAAGCTATGTTCTTTCTGAGTGTTGATTGGAATATTTTGTTTTAGAAACCATTGTATTGTTTTCCTTACCTCTGTACATTTGCTGGATTAAAAAAAAAAAAAACATTTCTTATTACCCCATAAGGATTCCATAAGACAACTGATGTATATGATATGGATATGATTGGAGAAAGGATATACACTGTATTACAAAAAGTATTGTGACGTCTGCCTTTACGCACACATACTTTAATATTATCCCAGTCTTAGTCAATGGGATTCAATATTGAGTTGGCCCGCCCTTTGCAGCTATAACAGCTTCAACTCTTCTGGGAAGGCAGAACTTCCACAAGGGTTTAGGAGTGTGTCTATGGGAATGTTTGACCATTCTTCCAGAAGAGCATTTGTGAGGTCAGGCATTGATGTGGAAGAGAGGCAGGCATCTCAATACTTTTTGTAATATAGTGTGTGTATATATATATATATATATATATATATATATATATATATATATACTGTATGTGTTATATATATAACGTCTGATTTCCCGTCTCCTCCCCCCCTCTGGTGCCACATTTGGTACCTTTCAGGGGGGAAGGGGGGAACGTGTACAGTACCTGTTTTTGATAGTTACCTGTTCCCCACTTCCGGGAAATTCGGCCGCGGCCCGGTCTCTTAAAAGTTCAGCCCTCCTCCCCCTTCCTCCGCACCAGACCAATTAGAAAGTGCAGCCTGCTTCGTGCATACGCAGAAGAAAACCGGCTGTGAAGCCCGTGTTCTGCCAAAAACTGTCCCCCCATCAGATAGTGTCCGCCCCTGTACTGCGCAGGCGCAGCGCTTGCGCAGTACGAAGGACAAGGAGACTCCGAAAGTCTCTGAAGATGAACGGCGCCTGCGCACTTGCTAGTACCTTCTGCCCCAAATCCAGGTTCAAGCCCCACCATGCAAGTGGACATATGGTAGCACTTAGTAACAGGGCCCCTCGCGGGTCGCTTCGCTCGCCACGCTTCGTACACGGGCTCGCTTCGCTCTGCAATTTTTTATTCTAACTCTATGTCCACTTGGATGGTGGGGCTTGAACCTGGATTCATCTTCGGAGACCTTCGGCATCTCCTTGTCCTCCGTGCTGCGCAAGCGCAGTACAGGGCGGACACTATCCGACAGGGGGACAGTATTCGACACAACACCGGCTTCCCTTACCATGAATGGCGGCGGCTGCACCCGACAGCTGATCCGATCTGGGGTGCCGACATCGTGGGCTCCCTGGACAGGTAGGTGTCCATATATTAAAAGTCAACAGCTGCAGTATTTGTAGCTGCTGACTTTTAATTTTTCGTGGGGGGCTGGATCTCCTCTTTAATTTGGTACTGGTCACATGAAGAAGAAGCTAAAAGGATTGTTTTTTAATACTTTCGGGATGCTGGTACTTATTTATTAAAACTTCATACGCCTTCTCTGCTGAAGTATTTTTAGATATTGTAAATGTTACAATAATAACAAAGTGTCTACTTAAAATACACTTTAACTATGTTGTGCAACTAGAATCTATACATTCACCAAAATGAGGAGCGGTGAGTGAGGAGTGTGCGAGCGTCTGTGTGAGCTCCTCCACCCTCCACCCGACACCCGATCGATCAAACGATCAAACATTGGAGTATGCTTCCATGAGGCCCGTCTGCTCCCACCCCTACTAACCTTCTAGCCCTCTGTGTGTGGTCCTGGACTCCCGGAGAGCCTTCCGAGATCAGCCCGAGCCTGGGCTGCCTGGCGCAGCACTGCAGTAGCAGAGACAGCCGAGCCCGAGAGCCAAGCCGGGGGTGACGTCACGCGCTGTCTCCTGCTCGCCGCCCGTGTTGAAGGGAGGAAGAGCGGCGGGAGATTCAAATGGATAGACCGGCTTCCTGAAACAGCTGGTGCGGCCGGTGCGGCCGACCGAAGAACAGGACACTGGAGGAGGGGAGAAAAGCCCTAAGGAGACTAGGGGGCTTTCTTTCTGGATGTCTTTGGAAAAACCTCTGCCTTTGAAGACCCCCCCAAAATCTACAGAGAAGGTGAAGGTGAGAGGAAAATATAATAGGAGCGGTGCATAGGTACTTGTTTATTTTTACAACACAAGTGAAAGACTGTTTCTATGGGCGCTATGCATACATATCTGAACTCTCCTTAATGGTAAATTGAGGACTGCTATTTTGCAAGGGAAAATATAAGCTGTGTGCCAGGCTAGGCATCTGTGCTGGTTTATCCCTTTTTTTTTTTTTTTGGCTGCAAGCAGAGGAGCGTCACCTGTCTCCCTTTTTCCTTTATTATTCCTTTATACTTCTTTATAAACTCAGCATCTTTCTAAAGGAAACCTCACTATAGAACATAATCGTGAGCTGTCTATACATCCCCGGTTCTTTGAGGACTATCCTTACTGCTAAAAAAAAAAAAATATATATATGTCATGCTGTGCAGCTATGCCGGGCAACACCGTTAGAGGATAAGGACTGTTTTCCCCCCCCTATTTTTCTTTTTTTTTTTTTTTTTCTCCTTTTCTAAGCACTACAGGGGGGTGCATATATGCTGAGCCCTTCTCCTAAAAATTGAAGACTGTTGTTTTGCCCAGAATACAAACCGTGCTGTGCGATATATATGTGCTGTGCTCTTTTTTTTTCCTAAATGACAATCTGAGGACCATCTTACCGCCAAAAACACAGGCTGTGTGCGACAAGTATATGCTATTAGCATTAGCTATTTGCCTTCTTTTAAAGGCAAGCTCAGGACGGCTTTTATATATAAATGCAATTTAAAAAGATCCCTACCTGCAAAATCGCAGACGGTGCAAATCTTTGCTAAATCTTTGCTAAACAGCTGGGCGGGCCCTTATTTCAACCACTCTGCAAAATACAAGTGTAAGGTGACAATATGTCAGCCAGGAGAAGAATAGATGAGCAGACCAACCAGGAAAACGTTGGGACACAATCACTAAGATCAGCTAAAGATAAGGACAAGGAAAAAGGGGTCCAATCTACAATAGCAAATGGGGCATCAGCTGCAGCAAAGCTGGAAAAATACGCTCACAATACAGATCACACCCCCACTAAAGGAGGACAGCAAGCCCAAGTTAAAATGCCAACCGATAGAAAGAGCCAAGGACAATTAAGTAACCTAGTAGCAGCCCCAAGCGGGGTAAAGAACTCAACCAACAAAAATCTGGGAGCCCCTGGAAAATTAGAACTGGCGTCGGTTCAAGTATCAACAGAAGAAGGGGGGCCGACATTAAAGGACGTATTGGTGGCAGTTAATATATGCAAACAGTCCCTAGGGGAATTATGTAGCCAAATGAAAGAAATTAAAGATGAACTGTCCCTGATGCGCCAGGAGCTTGAAAAGACGGCTGACAGAATAACAGCAACTGAAGGGAGAATTAGCCAAATCGAGGATGACATGTATCCATTAAATCAAGAGGTTAAAAGTCTAAAAGAGCAGTCGGATAAATTTGCAGGAAAACTGGATGAATTAGAAAACAGACTCCGAAGGGATAATGTGAGGCTGGTAGGTTTACCAGAAAAGAGCGAAGGATCTGATCCGATCGTATTCATGGAAAAATGGCTCATTGAAGTATTTGGAAGAGAGACATTCTCACAACAATTTTCGGTTGAAAGGGCGCATAGAGTCCCGTCCAGACCTCCACCCCAAGGAGGGCACCCTAGATCTATGTTAATGAAATTTTTGAACTTCAAAGATAAAGTGACGCTTCTCCGCAGGGCTAGAGAGATGGGGAACATTTTTTTTAATGGAGTTAAAGTTTCACTATACCCTGATTTTTCACCCGATTTGCAGAGGCGTAGAGCAGGTTTTATAGAGGTTAAACGTAGACTCCAGAAATTTGATGTTATTTATGCATTATTGTACCCAGCTCGGCTACGTGTGGTAGCTCTGGGAGAGACCTTTTTTTTTGACTCCCCTGCAAGTGTGACAACATGGCTGGAAGATAGAAAAGACCAACTAATAATCAAAACGAGGGGATAACAAGGTTAAGGGAAAGGGAATAAACATAGAGGGATGGGAAGGGATGTGTTCTTAGAGATGTGTGTTTCAGAGAAACTTAATGTGTATATATATATGGAGTGGAGGGTGGTGAGAGTCACATAGCACGAAAGGGAGGATATGACTGATTGGGGTAAGGATAAAAATATAGTTTTTGATGTGTGTAGGGTAGGGGAGGGAGGAGGGCGGAGGGTGGGAGTGGGTTTGTATACAAGAGAGGGGGAGGGAGAGGGGAGGGGGAAAGGTATGGGATGTTTGGTAAGGGTCACAAAAAAAGCCTCTGGGGATAACCTAGAATGGTACATGGGGGGAGGGGGGAGGTGGGGTCATCGATGTAAAAATTGGAAAAAACATGTAACACATATGAAAGTAAGCGGCAAGCAAAAAACACTTATAGATAAATACTTAGAGGAAAGTTTCACATTCTCTCACTTAAATAGACATATCAAGATACGATGCAAAATTTGGGGAAAAAAAAACACTGATAAACAAATATATAGAAGAAAGATTCACATTTTATCACATAGTGGGAAATATTAAGATAGGCAAAGGATTTTCTATTTACCTTTCTCTTTCACAAGGGTTTTTCCCTCTTGTTAAAAGTTTCTCTTCCCTTTTTCGTTTTTTTTCCCTCTTTGTTACCTTTTTTTTTCTATTTTTTTTTATTTTTTATTTATTTTTTTCTCCCTTTCCCCTTCTCTCCCTTTTCCCCCTCTCTCCTTGGTGTTCTGTTCTAGGCATCAATAGGGATTCCATCCTCTATTGCTTTCCTTTTTTGATAGCCTATGCAGACTAGGGTAATTAATATCGGTTCCTGGAATGTACGGGGGTTGGGTACACCGGCTAAGAGAGCGGCTGTGGTAGAGACCCTGGAAAGGAGTGACGTAGGATTGATCTGCCTACAGGAGACACATTTAACCCAAGATACTAAATTACTAAATCAGAGCAAAAGATATCAACATCAATACCACTCGGTACACACCTCCTACTCAAGGGGAGTGGCGGTGATGGTAAGAAAAGAGGTGGGCTTCACCTGTCGGCAGACCAGTATAGATAGGGAAGGACGGTATATTTTCCTGCATTGTGTAATAGAAAATCGAGAATATGTTCTCGCCAATATTTACATCCCCCCTCCGTTTAAGCTTGATGTGATGTATAGCCTAATGGAATTTTTATCAGACAAAGCTGGGATACCAGTCATAGCAGTAGGGGACTTTAATGAGGTTATTAATAAAAAATTAGACAGGTTTCCCTTAGGTACACAGAGGCAGAAGGTAGATGAGAGCCGATTACACCAGTTCTTACAAGAAGTGGGGCTGTTTGACATGTGGAGAGTGAGAAACCCGGGGGTGCTGCAATTCTCGTGTTTCTCAAGTTCCTATTCTACTCTTTCACGGATCGATTTAGCTTTGGGAAACGGAGAAGCATGCCAAACAGTAAGGGATATTGAATATCAGCCTAGGGGGGTATCGGACCATGCCCTGTTGATTGTCTCAATAAATTTAGAAGGGAAAAGACCTCTCAGAACATGGAAAATGAATCCAGTCTGGTTCGAAATAATAGGGGATCCAAATGAGGTGCTGTTAAAACTGGAAGAATTTATAGAGTTTAACAAAGAGACAGTGACAAGAGGAGTAATGTGGGATGCATTGAAGGCCTACCTGCGAGGTATCCTTATTCAATTAGTCTCAAAAATTAAAAAATCCTCAAGAGAAAGGGAAAAAAATAGTAAGATAGAGTTGATGAAAGCAGAAAGAGAATACGTTGAAGACCCCACCCCAGAAAGACAAAGTAGATGGCTAACTAAACAACAGGAATACAAAGAAGCAATTATTAGGAAATCAGAGAATAAAAGACTGTTTCAGAAACAGGTGGCTTATGGGGAAGGGGAAAAGGTCGGAAAGATGCTGGCACAGTTAGTGAGAGCTAATTCCCCTCCCTCCACCGTCCCAGCGATTAGGACGGAGAAAGGAGAAATCTCATTAAAGACGTCAGTAATTACAGAGACTTTTAGAATATACTATGATAAATTATATAAATCGCGGGGGACGATGGAGGAAGGGGAAGCGGACACATTTTTTAGTAACGCTGAAATTACGGCCCTCACTAAAGAAGAAAGGGAGGCAATGGAGGCACCGTTAACGCTGGAGGAAATCCAGCTGGCGGTAAAAGAAATGGCCAATCAGAAATCACCAGGACCAGATGGTCTCCCCGCAGAAACCTATAAGCAATATGGGAAAATCCTACTGCCAGAACTTCTTAATGTATTAAACTGGGCAAAGGAGGAGGGGAAGTTGCCAACATCTATGACAGAGGCAACGATAATAGTTCTGCATAAAGAGGGGAAGGACCCATTAGAGACCAAGTCTTATAGACCGATTTCCCTACTCTGCTCGGATGCTAAAATATTAGCTAAAGCAATGGCAATTAGATTAAACAAAATTATCTCTAGATTAATACATCCTGACCAAACAGGGTTTATACCCGGTAGGTCTACTAGTATGAACATTAGGAGACTATACCTTAATTTACAGATACCAATAGAGAACATGGGCACAAGGGCAGTCATGGCGTTAGATGTAGTTAAAGCTTTCGATAGCTTAGAGTGGGGATATTTATGGCGAGTCTTAAAGGAATTTGGATTTGGCCCCTCGTTTTTTAAATGGATTAAAACCTTGTATAAGGGTCCCAGTGCTAAAATTAGGGTTAACGGTGAGTATTCCGAGGGGATTCAATTGGAGAGAGGGACAAGGCAGGGCTGCCCATTGTCCCCCCTGCTCTTCGCGCTTGCAATGGAACCCTTAGCAAGTGTAATTAGATCAAACACAAATATGCAGGGGTTCCGAAGAGCAGGGGGTGAAGAGAGAATCGCACTGTATGCGGACGATGTCCTTCTCTTCCTGGGGGATACGGGGCAATCCCTCAGGCAGGTGATGAAAATCCTCACGGACTTTGGTAAAATCTCAGGACTCACCATAAACTGGGAAAAATCTGCATTATTGCCTATAGATCCCCTAGGGAACCAGAACGTACAGGATATTTCACAGCTAGAGGTAGTTGAACAAATGAAATACTTAGGCATATATATAACAAGGAACCCTAACAATTATATAAATGATAATATAGTACCACTTTTAGCTAGGTTTAAAAGTAAAATTGCAATCTGGAGACGTCTCCCCTTGTCGATTGCAGGGAGGTGTAACCTAATCAAAATGGTATGGCAACCACAGCTTCTGTACCTGCTGCATAACTGCCCAATATGGATAGATAAAAAATGGTTCAGAAAGATAGACACGTTGTTTAGGGAACTTATATGGAAGGGAGGTCAACCTAGGATTGGGTTACAAACACTACAACTAGCAACAAGAAAGGGAGGAATGGCAGTACCGCATCCACGGAGCTACTTCCTAGCAGCCCAACTGCAACATCTAGGAACTATGACAGGAGGAAGCAACAAGGAATTAATGATTGCAGGAACCCCGCATAAATTAATAGTAGAAGCCCTCGAGGCAAACTCCTTTTTTTACAGAATCCCCACGGTGAGACTGGCCTTAAAAGTGTGGAAGGCAGTAAAAGTAGTAAAAGGGTTAGAGGGTATGACAAAATACACCCCCCTCTGGAATAATAAAAACTTACAGGAAGTAGAAAAGATAGGGAAAATTAGAGAGTGGGAAATAAAAGGGATAGATAAGTTGGCACAGATGTACGAGGGCAAGGTATTGAAGACATTTACAGCACTGCGAGTGGAATATGATATACCCAAACATTCCTTCTATAAATATCTACAAATTAGACACGCTTTAAATAGTCAATTTAAGAGTCAAGATCCAATTTGGAACAACTCTCCAGTGTATCAAAAAATAGGCTCCCAAAACAAGAATAGAGGATTTATAGCAGAAATTTATTCACACATATGCGAAGGTAGCATAGAAAATCCAGAACAGCTTAAGTGTAGGGGGAAATGGGAGAAAGAATTTGGAACGTTCTCAGATGAACAGTGGCTGAGGATATTGGAGAAAGGACACGTGGTATCGGTCTCGCCTGCTCAGAAGGTCTCATATTTGATGCTGCTACACAGGACATACTATACACCTAAGAGACTATATGAGTTTGGATTGAGAACAGATGCCAGGTGCCCGAGGTGCCAGGATACTGGGGATTTAGCACATATGGTATGGAAGTGCCCAAAACTGCACCGTTACTGGACTGAAATCCTTAACACCCTGAACACCGTATTAGAAGTTAGACTGGAAATGAATCCCAGACTGTGTATACTGGGATTGGATGAGGGGATAAATGGTGGCCCCTCTGTAATCAACGCTGTGATGAGAGGTTTGTTCCAGGCGAGAAAATTAATAGCGCAGAGGTGGCAGGCTGAGAAACCCCCAACGGTAGGAGAATGGAAAAGGTTAACAACAGAAACAATATGGAAGGAAAGAACAGTGTATATAAGGAGAGGAAATCTGAGAGAGTTTGAAGCTATGTGGAGACCATGGTTGGACAAATTGGAAAATCCACTATGAGGTGAGGGGGGAGAGGGGGAGAAGGAATAAGTCGGGCGTCAAGAGGGAAGGCTGGGAAGGATAAAAGGGACTAAAGGTTGAAGGGTATTCCTTGCAAAGGGTGAGAGGTGGAATTTTTCTCCTTTTTTTTTTTTTTTTTTTTTCCCTTTGTTTCCTTTTTAAATGTATGTACTATGTAAGTAAAGAATGTATTTTGTATAATAATGAAGAAAATAAATAAAGATTATATAATTTAAAAAAAAAAGAATCTATACATTCCATCAACAAATAAGAGTGATAAATGAAATTGTTTCCCCCCCAAATATCTATTTCTCAACGCATTAGAACATCTGTGGACATATGGTATATGTCAAAACTCTTTATAAAAATAATTAGATCTGAATAAAGTAAGTGTCTTAAATCAACAAAATCTTTCCAACAAAACGCTGATTGACCAAAGTGGACTTAAAACTCTGGTTTAATAGAAAAACAGGATATTGTTTTAAAGCTGACATCGCGTGAAACAGCAAGGTCCACTTTGAATGCCCCCAACCCTTTCCTCAAATAATAAATCTTTAGCTAAAAGAATAAAATATTATAGAAAATACTTACCTTACACCAGAGGCAAAGATGAAGTTACTGGGCTTTTTCATGGGTTTCTGAGAATTTCGAGGAGACCAAATCTTGGGAGAAGTTGTTCCTGCATAGTGCTCAAGTGTCTTCCCAAAAGATTTGGGCTTCTTGGTGTTCTGGAGATTCCAGAAGAAGGCCCCGTAAAGGAAGGGTCCCGAAGCCGGGGTGTAAGGTGAGTAACTTTTTTTCTTATGAATTTTTGTCTTTTACTTGTATTTCATAATGGGGGTCTGCAAAATAGGCAGACTTCCCTTTTTTAACGCAAGGTTCGCTTTCAGAAATCCCATCTGATTAGCCAATAATTGCCAAGACACACAATTATGTTATGCTATTACTCCCGATTAGACCTCCAGACATCTTGTCCTCTCTCTATATCCTTTACATGCCACCTCTTCTCCTACCTCTCAGACTACACTTCCCCTATTTCCCTATTACCATCTTTTCCCTATATAGTACATCAGGGGTGGACAATTCGTTTTTCAGAGGAGGCCATATAAGAAACTGGGACTGCTGTGGATGGTGAAACTTAATTCTGCTCAATAATAATTTTGGACTTGGGAAGGTCCATAAGTATGTAAACATTTAGAAAACAAACACCTGGTGCTAAGAATAATAGGTACAACTGCTCACTAAACCCCTTCCTACTGATGCCTCCCAGCTCTTTAAGAGTTCTAAATGTCAGGAGCTGGAGGCAGGTATTCGGGTCATGTGACCGCTGTGATTGGTCCTCACAGTGGTCACATTAATGAAAAGCTCCCGATTGCCAGTATACAGCTAGAGCTTTCCGGTGCCCGTTGGTGACTGGGCCAGGAGCTCACAGAGGGCGTACTCTCAGCACAGTTTCATATTCACACTTTGCGCCCACTTGCAAAGAGGCCGCATATATGCGTTCGGCCGGGCGGAAAGAGGTTAATAGGTCTCTTTCAGTGGTTGATGGGAGATGGTAAAAGCGGGTAGCTGAGCCTCCTCCCATGTAAAATAACAGCCAGACAGGTCTGTTTATGCCCCTAGTAGGACGAAACGCGTCGGACCAGGTACACCACTCCCCATATTTCTTTTATTGAACTGTGATCACTTTTACTTATGTATGTAGGTTTTTATCAATTATAACCCACCATTATGACATGCACCATTGGAGCCCCATTTTTCTTCTCTTTCCATGTTCTGTGGAAGAAAATTTTTTTTGGGGGTTCCTTTAATGGGTCTGTGCTACCCTTTTAAGGGGTACTCCACACTTATCCACTGGTCCCCTTTGGATTTCATCTACACGATTGGATATCAACATTGGATCGATTGTAACCTGTCCATCGGTTCCATTCGTGGTCAACATCATTGGGAGATCAACGGGGCGCACCCCAAATTCTCCAGGATTCCTGTGACAGTCCGGTCCATCTGCCAATTGGAATAATCCATGACCTGTTGTCGCTGACAGTTGGGTCCAACAGTTCCGGTAAGCGTGTATAAGTCATACCATTTGTTTTGAAAGAAATTTCCACGTGATGGTCCATACGGCTTTATGACATCCTTACCGTGATATTCTTCAACCTCCATGATGGACATTTTCATTCTATTTGTTTGGTGCACATTATTTAGTGGTTTATATATATTTCACTGGTTTGATTATTTAGCGCTAAACTTTCACCTCCATTACTTTCTGAATTTTTGTCACATTCATATGTAGCTGCTTACCTTTTTGTTTATTTTTTGGGTAAGCGCAATTATTATTTTTATCCACAGGTCTGTTCACATGCCGTGGTCACGATGCTTTGGAGAGGGATGGAGGAATCATGGACCGGACAGGTACAGCCAAAGGACCAAATGTGGCCCTGGGGCCACAATTTGTCCAGATCTGTAGTGCATCATTCCCTTACCCCCTATCCCTTTTTTTATGCAGGTTCGCAATTCCCTAGAACCTTTCAAGAGATTCATATCTCTCCTACTTCTTCATCCTGCCCTATCTGTACATTGTAAGATTTGACTCTAATACTTTTTATATTACGAAATGCCGACTTGCCTGGATGATTCGTCCAATCTATTTATTGTTTTCTTTTCAACAAAACCTTAAGAATTTTACGTGTTTAAAAAAAAATGTATTTCTTTTTTTGCAAGACAGTTTGTCCTATATTTGTTATTTCCTTTTACAAAAATGTTGAATGACAAACTAAGGCCCCATTTGGAAAATGGTACAGTGCATTGCAGTGCCAATCATTGTGAATGGCACCCCGGCTCACTATGCAGTAGAAGTCAACTCCAATACAAACACTTAACTGATCCTCTGATCCTCCATACTGCTAGACCAGTCTCTGTAGCATCTTCTCCACCATGCTCCAGTGGTCTAAGGTCCTCATGTCATCAAGACCAATGCAGGGTAGAGGGCAACATCTGCCAGGGAGCAGAGGATAAGGTTACAATGCAAAAACCTTCCACTAGACTAAATGAGAAGGTAACACTTGGTGTGCGGGCACAGCCACACTGGAAGGAGCAACTTTTATATTTCCCAGAGTCCAGCTTTGTGGACCATACAACTTACATATACGGAGGCAAGGCGGCTCTGCTGCACAGGATCACACACCCTGCACCTGATCCTGCACTTCCAGGTCTGGAGGCGGGCATGTGCGCTGCCGGTGACCTGCTCCCGCTGACCTGCTCCCGCTGTAATTATACACAAGGGGAGCTGATCTGCGGGTACCATGTACTTGATGTCCGCCGGCACCCGCCGATCATTAGGCAGAGAGCCAGAACTATGTAAACAAGGCAGATCTCCGTTCAGTCAGTAGATAACGCACTGAACTTGGATTAAAGTGGTGTGCCCATTTAAAAAAAATAAAAATAAAAGTTAGCAGCGACAAATACTGCAGCTGCTGACTTTTAATAATCGAACACTTACCTGTCCCAGGGTCCAGCGATGCGGGGGATCGAAGCCCCTCTTGTCTCCCCCTCCGTTCGTTGGCACCGGCATTGTGACTGTGGGCACCCACTGCGCATGCGCGAGCCGTGCACCGTGAGTGGCCGCGCAATCATCTGGGACCTGTCACGTGTCCTAGATCATTGACAGGAGGGGGCAGAGCTGAGCCCTTCCTGCGCTGAGGGGAAGTGATGTCACCAGCCCAGGCACTGAAGGAGGCAGACTATGAGGGACCCCCTAGCAACAGCCATTTAGAGGTGAGTTAAAAAAAAATTCCAAATTTTTTTTATTGTTTGTTTTTTTAGGAATATTAGGGATTTTTTTTTTTGGGGGGGGGCAACTTCACTTTAATGCCTTCCTCTAGTAAAAGCACCTCCCACACAGTACACAAGCACAGGTTAGGCACACAGTTGACCCTTTAATGTTAACCCCTTCCAAGCCGGTGTCAATAGTACAGTGACAGTAAATATTTTTTTAGCACTGTATTAGTGTCACTGGTCCCCAAAAAGTGTCAAAAGTGTCAGTAAGTGTCCGATTTGCTGAGCACCATTACTAGTAAAAAAAAAAAAAATCCATAAATATATCCCATAGATGTTAGAACTTTTCGCAAAACCAATCAATATACGCTTATTATTTTTTTATAACAAAAATATGTAGCTGAATACATTTTGGCCTAAACTGATGAAGAAATTCGATTTTATAAAAAAAAATTATTGGATGTGTTTTATAGCTGAAAATAAAAAAAAATTTGTTTTTTTTTTTTTTAAAATTGTCGCTCTTTTTTAAAAGACCAAATAATAAAAACCGCAGAGGTCATCAAATACCGCCAAAAGAAATCTCTATTTGTGGGGGAAAAAAAGGACATACATTTTATTTGGGTACAGAGTCGCGCGACCGCGCAATTGTCAACTAAACTAACACAGTGTGGTATCGCAAAAAAATTGCCTGGAGGGCAAGTGGTTAAGAAGGATCTACAGTGCTTCACACTGGTTTTCTGGAGGACTTTTTGGTTTATTTTGACTCACATCACCATATCTTGTCTGGTAACTTTTTATTTGCTTTAGCAGTCATTTATTTCTTATTCAGTATGTAAAATAAAATAAAAATCCTGTATCTTATTGGTAAATGTAAGCAATTTTCATCTTTGGTTCAGTCTTCCTAAACTTTGGCCTTGAATATGAAGATCTGAACCATGTTGAGTGACACTTGAGGACCAGATGTCTATAGAACCGTTACGTGAAATTGTATTGTAACCCAGGGCTGCAAACTAGCTTACTAATAGCTTGATTTCACTATCCGTCAGCTGCTTTGTATTTAAGTATATAACCGAAACCTCCTGAACCCATCAGCTGCCTGTGGTTATAGTGTATACACATCCGCCCTACTGCCTTTAGGTGGCAGTCACACTTTTTTTTATGTAGTTGCGGTTTGGTGCATTTTTTTTGTACATGTTTTGCATGCAATTTATATGCATGACCATTCATACCTATGGTAGTTGTGTGTTGCTTGAAACCACACTAAATCTGGATACACAACTTTTGTTGTTCGATTTCCTTTATATTTACCTTCAACTATGTAGTGCGAGGGCCTGCCTGACTGCATACAAATTGAAAGTTTCTAGGTTTGTCCTCATATTATATGGTTTTGGTAAACCTAAAGGAAAAAAATCTACAGAAAGTTGTATAGAGTGTATCCAGCTTAAGCACTTGCCGACCAGCCACCATCATTGTACTGCGGCAAGGTGGCACGATCCCGCGAATCACCTTACCTGTACGTCGGCTCAGGAACTCACTTTTGTGGGCGCACGTGTGCCAACGGGGGCACGCGCATGCGCTTCCATTGGCTAGGGGGGGAGCCAATCAGCAGGTCCGGCCGACTCGATGTTAGCTGGGCCACCCGCGATTGTTCCCCGCACAAAACGGGGATCTGCCTGTGTAAACAAGGCATCTCTCCGCTCTGACAACGGAGATCCCACAGATCCTGTCTTTCTGCTATGCAGGAAGATGGATCTGTGTGTTTCCCCAGTCAGTCCAATCCCCCCATACAGTTAGAAAACATTTGCAGGGAACACATTTAACTCCTTGATCGCCCCCTAGTGTTAACCCCTTCCCCGCCCGTGTCATTTATACAGTATTCGGTGCATTTTTAGAGCAATGATCGCTGTATAAATGTCAATGGTCCCACAAAAGTGACAAAAGTGTCTGATCTATCCGCCGCAATTTCGCAGACCTGCTAAAAATCGCTGATCACTGCCATTACTACTACAAAATAAAAAAAATTATAATAAAAATGCCATAAATCTATCCCCTATTTTGTGGATGCTATAACTTTTGCGCAAACCAATCAATATAAGCTTATTGCGATTTTTCAACCAAAAATATGTATGTAGCGCCGATACTTTTCATAAGTACGCGCTTAATGTATTTAAATTTAGTTTTTGCTCAAAACTATAGTTGAGTTTTTGGGTTAATTGCTCTAAAGTATGCTTTGGCATCAGTTTGGCTGGGCTGTATTGAGGTTCTGCCTGTTCATAGGTGAGGTTTGCACCTGTGACAGGCCTTAGAACGCAGTCTGGTTGGACGCATTGGGTACCAATCTCCTCTCTGAGACAATCAGTGGGTGCGTTTGTCCCGCTGTGTATTCCGGGAGAGGGTACTTAAGGTGCTGAAGTCACGTGGTTCGGGGTTCCGGTCCAGAAGTTGTTGTTGACTCCATGGTCCTGGTCCTCCTGACCAGCCCCAGAGGCCCTCATGGTCTGGGGTGCGGATCCATCCGTTTCCGAGCCTCGGAACTGGCTAGTTTGAGGCGCAGTAACTGGAAGGGGGATTCTGAGGTGTTCCGGTGCCGTCTCAGGTTTGGAGAGGCCCAGCAACTCTACATGCAACCAGGGGAGGACTCTTCAGAGGAGGGCCACGCACGAGGCTGGCTGCTCGGTAAGAGCCTGGAAGCTGAGCTGTAAGGACACTAATTGAATCCGCATTTCTTACGGTATCGCTGGACCGGCTGCAAGATACTGGTACTGTAAGAAAAGTTCCTAACCTATCATTCAGTTGCAACTAAGTTCCTGTGAGAGACTTTTGCATTCATCTAAAGTTTCACAACCAAGTTTGTGGCAGAGACTTTGCTAAGCTAAAATCACTTGTTGGCTGCTAGATCTACGAGCAAGGATTTATCCAATAGTTGAGTTATCCAGCTGCGAGTGGCTACTCCCTGGATCATCTAGAGAGAGACATTTATTGAGTGTCAGCAGTTCCAAAGTGCCTGAGCTTCTATACCCATACCCTCTATTCCCAACTGAGAGACTGTGTTTCTGTTCAGCATTTTAAGCAAATAAAAATCCTAAAAAGGAATTCAAGTGTCAGTCTCCACAGTTACTGGGTATCAGCCCTGGGAACCCCTAGACAAGAACGACGAGTACGAGCTGGTGGAGGTAATCGGTAAGCCCAGAAAAACTCAGCCGCTCCTTCGGGGGTTAGTGCTACATGTAGAAGAATACATATTGGCCTAAACTGATGAAGAAATTTTTTTTTGTTTTGTTTTGGATATTTATTGATCGCCCCCTAGTCTCCTGTAATTTTTACCATTTTTGTCACTTTTTTGGTGAAATGGTAGGTTACCATTTCACACAGGGGGGGGGGGGGGGGGGGGGGCGGGATCTGGGGGTCCCCTTGTTAAAGGGGGTTTCCAGATTCCGATAAGACCCCCGCCCGCAGACCCCCACAACCAATGGCCAGGGTTGTGGGGAAGAGGCCCTTGTCCTCATCAACATGGGGACAAGGTGCTTTGAGGGGTCACAGACCCCCAAAGCACCCTCCCAATGTTGAGGGCATGAGGCCTGGTACGGTTCAGGAGGAAGGGGGGGCCGCTCTTGTCCCCCCTCTTTTCCTGCGGCCTGCCAGGTTGCGTGCTCGGATAAGGGTCTGGTATGGATTTTGAGGGGGACCCCACGCCATTTTTTTTTTTTTTTTTGGCCGGGGTTCCCCTTAATATCCATAGCAGACCTGAAGAGCCTGGTAATTTAATTTGGGGGGACCCCCACGCTTTTTTTTTTATCAATGACTTTTTTTTAATTAATGACTTTCAATGAATGACTGTTCTCTGTATTACGGGAGCCGACAATTCATTAGCCGCGAGTGATTTTAAATAGCTTTTTTTCCTGCAAAAATGACACTTTGTGCAGGGACAGTTCTAAGCATGGGAAACATGCGCCCCTTCACAGGCATACTATAGACACCCCCCAGGTACGAAATTTAAAGGAATATTACACTTTTATTGTTTCACATTAAGCATTATTAAAATCACTGCTCCTGAAAAAATGGCCGTTTTTAAAAAAAAATTTGCATTGATACATATCCCCTGGGGCAGGACCCAGGTCCCCAAACACTTTTTATGACAATAACATGCATATTAGCCTTTAAAATTAGCACTTTTGATTTTGAACGTTCGCATCCATTGTAATTAATAGGGTTCTAATGTTCGCACGAACTTTAGGTCCGTTCGCGGGTTCTGGTGCGAACCGAACCCGGGGGTGTTCGGCTCATCCCTATTCAGCATAGTCTGTCCAGGCTCTGTATGCAGTACAGTCTCTCTAAGCTCAATGCAGCACAGTCTCTCCAGGCTCGGTATGCAGCACAGTCTCCCCAGGCTCTGTATTCAGCACAGTTTCTCCAGGCTCTGTATGCAGCACAGTCTCTCTGGGCTCTCTATGCAGCACAGTCTCTCCAGGCTCTGTATTCAGCACAGTCTCTCCAAGCTCTGTATTCAGCACAGTCTCTCCAGGCTCTGTATTCAGCACAGTCTCTCCAAGCTCTGTATTCAGCACAGTCTCTCCGGGCTCTGTATGTAGCACAGTTTCACCAGGTTCTGTATTCAGCACAGTCTCACCAGGCTCTGTATTCAGTACAGTCTCTCCAGGCTCTGTATGCAGCACAGTCTCTTCAGGCTCTCTATGAAGGACAGTCTCTCCAGGCTCTGTATTCAGCACAGTCTCTCCAAGCTCTGTATTCAGCACAGTCTCTCCAGGCTCTGTTTTCAGCACAGTCTCTCCAAGCTCTGTATTCAGCACAGTCTCTCCGGGCTCTGTATGCAGCACAGTCTCTCCAAGGTCTGTATTCAGAACAGTTTTTTCAGGCTGTATGCAGCACAGTCTCTCTAGGCTTTCTATGCAGCACAGTCTTGCCAGGCTCTGTATGCAGCACAGTCTCTCTAGGCATTCTATGCAGCACAGTCTCTCCAGGCTCTGTATTCAGCACAGTCTCTCTAGGCTCTCTATGCAGCACAGTCTCTCCAGGTTCCGTATTCAGCACAATCTCTCCAAGCTCTGTATTCAGCACAGTCTCTAGAGGCTCTCTATGGAGCGCAGTCTCTCCAGGTTCCGAATTAAGCACAATATCATCAGGCTTTGTAAAAAGCAGCTTGCTTTTCACATACAGACATTCGGCCGAGTTCCGACGGACTTTCCGAACGACTTGCCCACATACGAACGGACTAAGTACATTCGTAAGTCTGTGCGTTTTTAACGTGATGATGTAAACAGGACTAAACTAGGAAGTTCAATAGCCAGTAGCCAATAGCTTCCCTTGCGCCATATTTGGTCCATCGGACCAGCACACAGATGAACGGTTTTCCCGATTTCAGTCCGTCAGAATTGAGTCCGCCGGATAGATTTGAAACATGTTCTATTTCTAGGTCCGTCTGATTTTTTCCCCGAAAAACGAACGGATTAGCCCACACACGTTCAGATTGTTGACTAATACCTTCGGACCTAGTTTGCTGGAAAGTACGGTCGTGTGTACGCGGCATTAGTCCTGCTCTCCTCTGGTCTTCAGCAAAATGTTGCAGTGCCCCCTGTACTGAGAACACTTCCTGGCACCAGTGGAGAACTGCCAGGGCTACATCACCCTTAATCCAAACCTGAACATTTGACTTTTAGATATACTTTCATTGTAAGTTGAGGGGCTTAGCAGTCGGGTGGGGCTTTACTGCAGGGGTGGGTGTGGCATTTCTTCAATGCTTGCGGCAACGTAAGAGAATAAAATTCTTTTGAAAGAGAAAATAATCCAGTGTAACATTTTTAAGAGCATGATTATAATATATATATATATTGAGGCAAAGAATGTAGTATTTCAAGCTTGGGAGTACGATAGATATCAGGATTCTTGTCTACCCGTATCAGAGGAAGTGAGGAAGGAAAGATACAAGGATCTGTCATCGAGTCAGCAGCTATGCAGAAAAAGCAACTGTCTGAATAAAGACTGTTCCCTGAGACTATTTTCATTCATATCTTTCACTCTTTGCTCTAATGACACGTATTATCACTGCTCTCTGTCACCTGTCACATTAGCGGTTATTGATTAGGGAGCTTTGGTGTATGACTGCAGAGTGGCTAAGTGGTTAGCACTTTTGGAATGCGGAACTGGGAGTCATGGATGCAGCATCCAGCATGGAAACTACCTGCATGGAGTTTGTATGTTTGCTTTGGTTTCAGCCCAACATTTAAAATTTACTGAAGTCACCTGTTAGAGCTTGTTCACATATAGTGTGGTGACTGATGTTTTACCACACTGGATCAATGCCAGCCACCACTAGGGAAGAAAAAGCATCCAATAGGTGCTGGGATTTCATACAAAATAGTAAGAGAACTAAAACATCCAGAGAGCTCACTGGCTCAAATTAGGCTACTTACAACAGACAAGGTTACCCTTCAGTGGTGACCTCAGTAGGATACTAGAAACAAAGCATGCACCGATAGAAGGAGCATCAGACCAAAGGATAAAAGAGTCCAAATTAATTTATTGGTACACTAACTGTCGACAAGGGTGTTATCTTGATTGCTTACGCTGATACTGCTGGCCAGTAACTCTCATGATCCAGCAATTAGCTTCCATAAATATATGGCAAAGTTTTTTCTGACCCCTAAAAAGTTTTGGCTGTTTTTTTATACAAAATAATAAATTAATTTGGTAAAAACTGAGGAGCATTTAGCCTGCATGCAGTGTTTATGAGCCCTTCATTTCTTCTATGTAGTTGCAGTTTTAAAAAGAAGCATTTAAGTTAAGCGCCACATCATCTACAGAAGCATGACAATGATTCAAACCATTATCGTAGACCAGACATTCTCAACCAGGGTTCCATGAAACCCTAGGGCAGTGATGGCAAACCTTGGCACCCCAGATGTTTTGGAACTACATTTCCCATGATGCTCAACTTCACTGCAGAGTGCATGAGCATCATGGGAAATGTAGTTCCAAAACATCTGAAGTGCCAGGATTTGCCATCACTGCCCTAAGGTTCCTACAGAAATTTCTAGGGGTTCCTTGAGAAATTAGCAATTTCTTCCTCTCAGATAAGTTGCCACTGACGCCATTGATCTTTTTAGCTATCTGTATGGAGGATATCTTCCCATTGACCACAAGTGTAAGGAGCATTATTACCACTGACCATCACACCAATGTATCATGAGTTGTAGATATAGTCATTTTTAGCAGGGGTTCCCTAAGACCGGAAAGGTATTTCAAGGGTTCATCTGTGTTGAAAAAGCTGAAGAATGCTGTCATAGATGATATTTTTGCATCATTCTTGCAACCTTGTGGTAAGTTAAGTGTTGAAGTGAGTACCTTACTTTACATAGCCGCAGAATTGAGCTGCATACTATGCTAATCTTCAAATGTATTTCCTTAACGGCATGCCAAAATAGTTTTGTGTTTGTTCAAAGTTCTACCCTGATTTACTTTTCTTGAGAGGCAATGGCAAGACAAGCTATATTTGAGGCCACCTCCACCCAGGGGCGGATCCAGAGTCTAGTCTCGGGAGGGGCACTGCCAGAAAATAAGGTGTACCTGTACGCCATTTTGTGCAATAGCCAGCAAAGGCACACGTGCTGATTGGCCAGAGGGGGAGCCAATTAGCGGGTCTCGCGGAAGTGATGTCCGCCGGCCACCTGCAATCGCTCCCCAGAGATCGAACAGCGGTCTGCTGATGTAAACAAGGCAGATCGCCGTTCTGTCAGAGATGAACAGAGTGATCTTGTGTTCCTGCTAACTAGGAACATGGATCACTCTGTTCATCTAGTGAGTCCATCCCCACACAGTTAGCAAGCACCCCCTAGGGACACAGTTAACCCTTTGATCACCCCTGATGTTAACTCTTCCCAGCCATTGTGTCATTAGTACAGTGACAGTATATATTTTTAGCACTGATCACTGTATTAGTGTCTCTGGTCCCCAAAAAGTGTCCAATCTGTCCGCCACAATGTTGTAGTCCCGCTAAAAAAAAATCACTGATTGCCGCCATTACTAGAAGAAAAAAAAAAAAATGCCATAAATCTATCCCCTATTTTGTAGATGCAATAACTTTTGTTCAAAACAATCAATATACATTTATTGGGATTTTTTACCAAAAATATGTAGCAGAATACATATTGGCCTAAATTGAGGAAGACATTTTTTTATAGCAAAAAGTTAAAAATATCGTTTTTTTTTTTCAAAATTGTCGGTATGTTTATATTGCAAAAAAAAAAATTTCACCAAAAGAAAGTGCTATTAGTAGAAAAAAATGGACATCAATTTTACTTGGGTACAGCGTTGCACGACCGCGCAATTGTCAGTTACAGTAACGCAACGCAGTAACGCAAAAAATGGCTTGTTTATGGGGGGGGGGTAAAACTTTCCAGAGCTGAAGGGGTTTACATTGAACAAGACTAAAAGGGCAGCATTTGTTTTTCATAAATAATGGCAGTATGGCACACAAGATTTTGCGATTTTACATATTCATTATTTTACTCACTTTTATATAATATTGGTGCTCTGGTGGGGGGGGAGGGGATCCCATGCAGGAGCAATGGAGATGATCCGTTAATTGCACTGCCTGCAGTCGCAGCCGGCAGTATCAGATGACAGTGACACACAGTCACTGCTTCTTCCTGTGTTCGCGCCGTGGAGAAGATGGAGGGGAGGAGGTGGGTGGGGCCAACACTCACTCAGGGGCGGAGAACGAAGAAGGCTCTGCTATGAATGCTGGGGATGCTGAGAACCTCCTCCTCAGCAGCGGCTCCAGCCTCCGATGTGACTGACGTCACTGGTTGCTACACGCCAGGCGGCACAGGCGTTAGCAACCAGTGCAGGGAACACTGGCCAGCGGCGCAGCCCTGCCTCCACACACGTCCTTCCTCCAGCTTCTGCAGGTCCAGCGCAGCGGAGTCTCTCTCTCTCTCAGCGCCGCTGATCGGCTGATTAATACTGATGTGAGAGAGAGAGAGACTCGGTCGGGACTGCAATCAGTCATATTCTCGGAGGGGGCAATTGCCCCGTTGCCCCCCCCCCCTGGATCCGCCCCTGCCTCCACCACAAAGGGCTATGCAATATGTAGTAGGAGAGGACATGCATATTTCTTGATGTGTATGTGTGTAGAGGCATAGCGCCCAATAAACTGTAGCATTTCACACAAAAGATAGCCTATATTGCATTAATGAAAGGTCTCTGGAGCTGTATTGAAAGGGAGCCATGGCTGCGTGCGCGGCGGACTAGGTGTGCACGCAGGAGCGTGCACACAATGCCAATTGGCGCCAGACGGCCTATTTAAAGAAGTGCTCTGACCCCAGATGGTTGCTGACTGATCTTCAGCTTGTCCTGATACCTGAATCCTGCTGTTTCCTGCCTGATACCTACCGATGAACCTGGCCTGCCTTGACCCTGCTCCTGGATCCTGCTCTGACTCTGACTACCGGTTTCTGATCCTGGCTATCCACTGGACTCCGCTTCTGTCTGCTGCTTGGTACCGCACCGTCTGCCTGTTACCAGACCCGGCTATCCTCGTGACCTCGCTTCTGCCTGCTGCCTTGTACTTCACTGCCCGCCAGTTACCGAACCCGGCTTCCCTCAAAACCTTGCTCCCGCCTCTGTTCTTCCTGCAAGTGCCTGCTACTACGGTCCTGCAACCCACTACGGTCACCTGCTGCAAGTCTACCTGGGACTTATCATCACTTTACGTTCCAGAGCCACTGTTCCAGCAGAGTCCTTCTTTAATCCCAGCTGATCTCTGGTGCAAGACAACCCTTCCTGACCTGACGGTTCTCCTGCCTGTTCAAGATCGCATCCTCTACTGCAAGGCTTCGAGGTCCACAGCTGCAGGCACTCGTGTTCCTCCTGGCCTTTGGCTCCCTCTGTTCCACTTCCAGTGGGATCCGGGCAGAAGATACAAGAGAGGCCGACCTCGTCATTTCAGTCTCCAACCAGGTACGTGACATGGACCATCAGAATTCTACTGATTTCCCAATGATAAAGACTTTCAACCCACTAGGTTGCCATGACAAATGACCTCCAACAAAAAAAATGTTTTTTACAACTGTAGACACTTCTGGGATGGGTGTACATAGACCCTTAACCCTTTCTCACCACACTTCTTAACCCCTTCCTAGGCCCAAATTCTTCCCTCGGTAATGTAGTCCTTCTACCAAGCTCTGCTTTCCCCAGGACTAACAATCCATTCAAGTTTTGGCCTTGCCCATTATAGCATAATCGGCTTCCAGCTCTTTATTGGGTGAGGTCCACTCTTTCATCTTTTCAGCAGCCAGGCATGTCCACCAAGCTATATTCCAGCAGGTTCCTGTAGCCTTCCTACAAAGCTTTAACAAATTATTTCCACAAGGTGCATCCCAGACGTAAAGGGTTTGCCAAAAAAGGCCCATCTTATCGCCTAAAACTTTACAAAACTAAAAACACTAAACTGGCACAGATTTATTTGGACACATCAGCCACTTTATTGACTATACTAATTAAGCAAGCATCACAATTGGGACAGAAACAGTTGCAATAACCAGGAATGATGTCTTTGGTTCCAAGCTGTAGCTGTTCAGTGAATGTGAATTGTTCCCAAACTTTGCTCTCAAACTGTACATCACCAGCTTGAGGACCTCCTAATGAAAACCAAGAACCAAAAGACCAGATCCACAGTTGCAATGACCAGGAATTAGGTCTTTGGTTCCAAGCTGTTCAAAGTGAATTGTACCCAAACTTTGCTTCCAGTCGTACATCTCCAGCTTGAGGTCCTCCTAATGAAAACCAAGAACCAAAAGACCAGACCCTGATGGACCTCTAAAACACAAGAGGCCTCCATACCGACTGACATGGTCCCATTACCAAAAACATCCTGTGATTCAACCAAGGTCCCCTACCTGTCTGGTTGTCATGATAATGTAACTGCTCAAGTGCTGAACAAATAAAGGTGGGTGGGTGGAAGAACTTTTCAACTAGTCAGTAACTAACAGATCGGACTTCCCTCCAGCCCCTCACAGCAGGGAGCCTTACCCATTACATGCCTTTTTTCTATGCCCAATTCCTTCCCCCATTCATGTACTTTTGCTATCTCCGGGACAAACTTTGTTGGACATAACTTCCTGCAGTCTCGAAATGTATTTAGCCTGAGATTGACATCACTGGTAAGTGGATAATTATATATTGAGAAAGTGCTGTAATGTGAAGGTATTGTTGTACACTAGTATTGTTACATTGTACTTATTTATAGAGATCTTTTGTACATAAAGAAGCAAATTAAATCTGGGAAATGTGTTAAAGAAAATACTATCCTTCGGCTAATTTGTGACCATCAACATATTCTGGGAAGATGTTTTTTTTTTTCTTCCTCAGAATATTATAGATAGTTGGGAAAGGTAGGATCTATATTGTGAGATTTTGTTTTCTACTACTATACTGTTAATGCTTTCATACCATTTTATTATTGTATTAAATAAAACACCATATTTTAATGAAAATCCATATTTTTCATATGTGTGAAACAATAAAAGCCCACTAAAATTGGCTGTATGATATGATAAAATCTTGGCATGTGGTCTCGGATAAAGAGAGGACATAGTGGTATGAATAGTATATGGTAAATATAGAAAAAATGTATTATATTACAATATGCCAAGGTTGTAAAAGCACAGTATAAAAAGGAAAATAGACCAAAAACATCTAATTGCAAAATTATTACACAAGACATACCAAAAGCTTGTCTACATTGTACCTTCGTTGAAGTTCCATATGTGGTTGTATTAAGCGAAAGTTTACTTGAGAATACAGTTATTCTGATCATGGTAAGGTGCACCAGAGAGATCAAGGTATCTAGAAAAAGGGGGATATAGGAAGTGGGGTGGGGGAGGGGTGGAAGAAAGAAAGGGAGGATGGTATTCCCACCCTATCCTGCCAGACTAAGCAAACCCTCTGTCAAGTGGTGATAAATGGTAGATGTCATGGTGAGATATAGATATCAGAAGGCAGTTCTGAGGTTCTATGGAAACCAAGTCTTATTATATGTACAGTATATAGTGAATTATTCAATCTGGCTGTAAGGCATTCCATATCTACGCAAGTCTGTTGGAGATTGTACCATAGATTGTCACTACTTTAACACCATTAGGCATCTGCCCGCAGTCAAAAGTGATTCAGTAATTTAGTGGAGTGTTTAGGCATATCGGGTCCAGGAAGGCCTAACAGGAAATGGTCCAGATATAAAAATGTACCTTTCACCTTTGTGAAGCAAGGTGGGATGGGGGCACTTTACATTTTTTTAAATTGTTATTTGCTTTGTGCACTGGTGAGCAGTTATGTTGGAACAGGAAGAGGCCTTTCCCAAACTGCTCCCACAAAGTTGGGAGCATGAAATTGTCCAAAATGTCTTGGTCTGCTGACGCCTTAAGAGTTTCCTTCACTGGAACTAAGGGGCCAAGCCCAACTCCTAAAAAACAACCCTACACCATAATCCCCCCTCCACCAAATGATTTGGACTAGTGCACAAGACCGGGCTCCTCCGCTAGTAAAAGAGCTGCAAGAAGATAGCGGAGGAGCCCGGAAGAAGAACCGGAGAGTGGGAGAAGAGGCCGGAGAGCGGGAGAAGAACCGGAGAGCGCGAAGGAGTCGGAAGAGACCCCTGAAGTCGGAAGAAGACCACCGGAGCTGTCTTATAAATTACTTTAAAAACCTGTGTAGTATGTTTTTTTTTATTAACTCTTTTCCCCAGGTGAATGGGTAGGGGTACGATGTACCCCATACTCCTTCACATAGGGTGGGGGCCTGGATCTGGGGGCCCCCTTATTAAAGGGGGCTCCCGGATTCCAATAAGCCCCCCGCCCGCAGAACCCGACAACCAACGGCCAGGGTTGTCGGGAAGGGGCCCTTGTCCTCATCAACATGGGGACAAGGTGCTTTGGGGGTGGGGGGGCGCAGGGTGTGGAGTTCCCCCTCAAGATTCATACCAAACACGGTGCCTGGTATTGGCGGGGATCCAAGTCGGATCCCCACACCAGTGGGAACCCGGCCAATGTCAGCGATGCTTGTCGCTCATTGGGAAAGGAAAAAACAAATTTTTCCTTTCCCGATGTGGCTCGCGCTGGCTACTGCGACGGGGCTCGCAGGGTGTCAATCTCGCCAATAAAAGCGGCGAGATTGACACAATATCGCAGGCACCTACTGTAGCTTATCTCCCAGTAGCTCCCATAGGTCCGATCTCCTGTGCAGATCCCACTGAGTTCCGGACAGGGACAAGGGAGATACAGAACAGGTGCCCAGAATTCAGTGCAGTCATGGGCAGGAGAGGGTGTGTGGTAGGCTGCACCCTCTGTGGTCTCCATTTTTTCCCTGGTGACCAGTTGTTGATGCTCCTACTGCATAATCTCCCTTGCAAGTGACTGTAGTATAGTATAGTATGCTGGGAGGTACTACAGCCGGATAGGTGTTTTAGCTTAATATTGCAACAAAGGTAAGATATATGACAGACAGTGGAGCTTTTAAAGAGGGGGAGAAAATGAGGGCAGTGGAGGGAGAGGGTTGTATGCAGAGGGAAGAGCTACTATTTGATGCCATTTGGTTGAGTTCCTGCACCTATTCTCTGAGAAAAAAAAAGCACTGGTGACGTCCCAATACTTTTGACAACATAGTGTAGATCTGCCCCAGGAGAAAATGGATTGGGTCAAGGGGAATAGGTTGGGCAAGGAGGTATTTGGTAAGTCACCAGAAAGTGCACATTTTGGTGCACTCCTGATAAATGTGGTGGAACTAATACACACGGTCGGAATTTCCGATGGAAACAGTCCGATGGGAGCTCTTCAACGGATTTTCCGACCGTGTGTATGCCCATCGGTCTTTTTCTGTCGGAATTTCCGACGGACTTTGGATTGAGAACCTGTTCTCAATTTTTCCGACCGAAAACCTTTCTATCAGATTTTCCGATCGTGTGTATGCAATTCAGACACGCAAAATTCCGACGCATGCCCGGAAACAATTTGACGCATGCCCGGAAACAATTTGACGCATGCTCGGAAACAATTTGACGCATGCTCGGAAGCATTTAACTTCCCTTTTATAGTGCAGTCGAACGTGTTTTATGCCGCGGTGTTACTGAATGTCGGAATTTGGTGTGACCGTGTGTAGGCAAGACAGTTTGAGCGAAATTCCGTCGGAATTCTGATGGGAAAACCATCAGAGCTTTGTCCGACGAGAATTACGACCGTGTGTACGCGGCATTAGTTTTAATTTGACGTCCACCATTTCGTAATCCCAGGAAGAGAACACAAACAACGCCAACATGTTTGATCTTCTACGCCTGACCTAAAACAGCAAAAAAAAGGTAAAACAATTCATTCTCAGCCGTGGAAACAGGAAAACCAGATGATAAAATCGCTGTTGTCACATGTGAAATGTCAATAGTGAGAGTGATGAACGGTTTTCTTACAGGCCGGCCAAGCAAGTCTTACCGGTATGGTGTAATCTTTGCTTTGACTTTTTTCTTCCCCACGACTGAACTGAGGAATGATTCAATGACAGAGGAAAGCCTTACATGGTTAACATTTATTTTTATTTTTTTTACAACAAGAACGAACAAAGCCAACTGCCGATAATGTTACAAAGCCGCCATTAATCACATTGATTTACAGATGTCTTAAAATATGCAGCAGAACAAATGAACATATTTGCAATCATTTGTTTCATGTAACTTCCATTCACCTGTCAGGGCTCTTTGAGTTAGCAGACCTTTTAAAACATGTCTTGTAATGTACAGATTTGGATCTCTTGTTTGTGTGGCTGTTTATATACTGTATGGCTTTAAAAAAAAAAAAAAAAAATGTGAAGGCACTCTTTCCTATAGAACATTCTTCCAGATCTTTACTATGTTATTATATTAAATCAATGATTTTTCCCAACCTTGGCGGTGGCTAAAATAAAATGTAAAAAATAAAGTTTGAGTAAGCAGATATTTTACAGTTGATCTAAACCCAAGAAAACACATTTAGCCCACGTGCCCACCGCTGCGACTTGTCATGCGATTTGACAAGTCCAAATGGCACAACGAGTCTCCCCTTATTGTTGGCAATGGAACTGATTAACCACTTTTATACTGGGCACTTATACACCTTCCTGCCCAGAGCAATTTTCAGCTTTCAGCGCTGTCGCACTTTGAATGACAATTGCGCGGTCATGCTGCACTGTAACCAAACTACATTTTTATAATTTTGTTCCCACAAATAGAGCTTTCTTTTGGTGGTATTTGATCACCTCTGGGATTTTTATTTTCTGCTAAACAAATAAAAAAAAGACAAAAAATTTTGAAAAAAATTATGTTTTTTTTGTTTCAGTTACAAAACTGTGTAAATAAGTAAGTTTTCTCCTTCACTGATGGGCACTGTTGGGGCTGCACTTACGGGCACTGATGAGGTGGCACCAATGAGGTGGCACTGATGAGGTGGCATTGATGTGCACTGATGATGGGCACTGAGGGGCACTGATAGGTGGCACTGATATGCGCCTGGACACTGATGGGCACTGATATGTGGCACTGATATGCGGCACGGATGGGCACTGATATGCGGCACGGATGGGCATTGATAGGCGGCACAGATGGGCACTGATAGGCAGCACAGATGGGCACTGATAGGCGGCACGGATGGGAACTGATAGGTGGCACGGATGGGCATGGATGGGCACTGATAGGTGGCACTGATGTACTGTAATGTATTGTACTGATGGATGCCAATCAGTGCCAAACAATAATGCCTGCCAATCAGTAATGCCCATTGTGGGCACTGATTGGCATCCATTGTGGGTACTGATTGGCATCCCTGTAGGTCTAGGGTGGCATACCTGGTGGTCTGGTGGCATCCCTGGTGGTCCAGTGTGGGCATCCTCAGGGGGGCTGTGCTGATAATCGATCAGCACAGACCCCCCCCCCCTGTCAGAGGAGCAGCCGATCGGCTCTCCTCTACTCGCGTCTGACAGCGAGTGAGGAAAAGCCGATCACCGGCTCTTCCTGTTTACATCGTGATCACGTGGTAAAGAGTCTCCGTCAGAGATCGGAGTTGCGGTGTGTCAGACTGACACACCGCGCATGCCCGGCGACGCACAGCTGCACTCCCGGAGTGGACAGGCGATCTCCTGGGACCTGTCACGTGTCCCAGGAGATCGCCTAGAGGGAGGGGCCGCCTAAAGCGAAAGGAGGAGTCGCCTTGGCGGTCCCTGGGCGGAAGGAGGAAGTGGGACAGGAAGTCCCACTCCTAACGAAGCCCCCACTCCCCCCCCCCGCTAAAAAAATGACATGCCAAATGTGGCATGTAAGGGGGCAAGGAGTGTTTAAAGTGAAAGTTCCACTTTTGGGTGTAACTCCCCTTTAAAACCATCCCCAAACAATTTTTATGGCAATAACTTGCATATAAGCCTTTAAAATTAACATTTTTGATTTTTCACGTTCGTGTCCCATAGACTTTAACGACGTTCGCACACATTTTTTGTCTGTTCGCATGTTCTGGTGCGAACCAAACCGGGGGTGTTCAGCTCATCCCTACTCCTCACCTGGTTGCCCCCACACACGCTTGACACCATTTGAACCAAACAGTTTATCTTGGTCTCATCAGACCACAGGACATTATTCCATGTCCTTTGTCTGCTTGTCTTCAGCAAACTGTTTGTGGGCTTTCTTGTGCATCATCTTTAGAAGAGGCTTCCTTCTGGGACAACAGCCATACAGACCAATTTGATGCAGTGTGCGGCGTATGGTCTGAGCACTGACAGGCTGACCCCTTCAACCTCTGCAGCAATGCTGGCAGCACTCATACGTCTATTTCCCAAAGACAACCTCTGTATATGACACTGAACATGTGCCCTCAACTTCTTTGGTCGACCATGGCGAGGCCTGTTCTGAGTGGAACCTGTCCTGTTATACCACTGTATGGTCTTGGCCACTGTGCTGCAGCTCAGTTTCAGGGTCTCGGCAATCTTCTTATAGCCTAGGCCATCTTTATGTGGAGCAACAGTTCTTTTTCTCAGATCCTCAGAGAGTTCTTTGCCATGAGGTGCCATGTTGAACTTCCAGTGACCAGTATGAGAGAGTGAGAGAGATAACACCAAATTTAACACACCTGCTCCCCATTCACACCTGAGACCTTGTAACACTAATGAGTCACATGACACCGGGGAGGGAAAATGGCTAATTGGGCCCAATTTGGACATTTTTACTTAGGGGTGTACTCACATTTGTTGCCAGCGGTTTAGACATTAATGGCTGTGTGTTGAGTTATTTTGAGGGGACAGCAAATTTACACTGTTATACAAGCAGTACACTCACTACTTTACATTGTAGCAAAGTGTCATTTCTTCAGTGTTGTCACATGAAAAGATAATTTACATGAAAAATATTTACAAAAATGTGTACTCACTTTTGTGAGATACTGTATACTTCCTATAGAAAAGAATGCACTGCCCACACCGATCCCCCATCTGGTGTGTAGCGCATGCACCAAGACCCACTGTTCAACCATGCATGTACAAGATGGCCGATCGCACACGCACAGCAGAACCGATATTTGCTGCCACCATCTTGGGCAGTGAAGGAAAGGAAGAAGGGATGCCTTGTGCCGCACATGCACGGAGTTATTCGATGGTGTTAAGAGGGACAACCTCAGCCTGGGCTCCCACCAGGCCATGCCCCAAATGCGTTTCGCTCCTCCCCGGTGCTTAGTCATGGGGATCTAAGCTCTGGGGGGCAGAGTGAAATGTGTTGGGTCATGGACTGGTGGGAGCCCAGGCTGAGGTTGTCTCTCTAATCACCATCACATAACTCAGTGGATGTGCTGCAAGAGGGATCCCTTCTTCCTTTCCTTCAGTGACTACAGGAGCTAGGGCAAGCTCCATCCCCTCGGTGACAGATGCAGAACATTGCATGTTCTCCCTGTGCCTGCGTGGGTTTCCTCCGGGTACTCCGGTTTCCTCCCACAATCCTAAGACATACAGGTAGGTTAATTGGCTTCTGTCCAAAAATTGGCCCTAGTATATGAATGGGGACCTTGGATTGTGGCCTCCTTGAGGGTGGGGACCCATGTGAGTGTGCGATGTACAGGGATAGGGACAATTGTAGACACTCGGGTTGAACTGGATGGACTGATGTCTTTATTCAACCTTACTAACTATGAAACTATGAAACTATCCATAATCACCCCCACATTGATAAACGAGACTGATCGGTACACTAACCAACTGCGGGTCACATTGAAAGAGGGCATGGAGGCGGCATACCGAGCTCCAGACACAGAAGCCAACAGGGAAAGCGGGACAGCCTGTCCACATGACACCGAAGAGCTGACAATGACCAGGATTATTGTAGGGCAAGGTAAAACAGTACGAACCAGCAGCTGTGGTTGTACCCTAGATAGCTACACCCTAGGCGGCTGCCTAGTTTGCCCTAACGATATCGACAGCCCTGCTCAGAGCTATCACGGGTTGCCTCACTGGCCAATAAGAATGTGTGGAGGGCAGTAGAGGCCTTACATCAACTGGTCTTTTTTACATTTAAATCTAAAAATTATAGTAAATTGACAATACATTCCCTTTAAAAAAAATATTGTAACTTTGTAACATACTGTATGTAGCTGATCTAAATCAATAAGCACAGCGAAGTGTGCAGTAAATGTTTAATGACATGCCACCACCTGGTGATGTCTTGTATAAGAATGAGCGATAAGCCATGCATGAGTTGTTGTTAGGTGTAATGAAACTATTTAACATGCGTGAAAACTTCAAATTCTGATCATTAAAGAGTCACATCTTTTTGTTGGTAGAACACACAAACTGCTTAATTGCCGGAGACAGTATCGTAGTATTCAATTTATTTCAGCTCTCGACTAATCTAGAAACGTAATCGTACAATGTCAGATCTCTGGAAAAGGTTTTTTTTTGCTCACTTTTATTTTCAGGTTGCGATCTTGCCATAGCACGATCTTTTCCACACTGCTGTGTCATCATGTACTGTCACCGTATATTGTACACATAGAACCTTGTGATATTATATACTGCTTGTCAGCATTAGACATGTGCAATTCGTTTCGTTTTTTTTTTTCGTTTTCCGTTAAAATTCGTTATATTCGTTCATTCGCTATCGTACGAATGAACGAATGATTCGCTAAAATTTTTAACGAATGTTCGAATCAAACGAATATGAAAAACAACGAAAATCCAAAATAACCAAGTTAGAAACAACAAAACTACGAAAGAAGAAAATCCGAAAAACGGGAACAACGAAAATCAAAATTAACGAAAAAATTTGTACATTCGTAACTTTTTTTTTTTTTTTTCGATTCGTAATTTTCCGTGTCTCTTACAATGGCGCTGCTTAACGTGCTTCGAATGGATTGAGCGAAAAAATTTGTACATTTCGTAACTTTATATGGATGTGTACATGTCCAATACCTGTGGGACCGATGGGGACCATCGGTGAACAGAACTCCCCCAGAAATGTAATTTCCTGCTTGTGTGATTGGCTCACAGGTTTTCCCAGAAGTCTTCACTAAGATACAAGTCAAAAGGAAGGCACTCCATACAATAGGAATTTCAGTTTCGGTGAGATACACCCCATGGGTTCTTTTCTATTCAAATCAAATTTATTCTATTCAAAATTTGAATTTTGGAAGATGGTTATAATCTTTCTATTCTATTCTGTTTTTTTTTTTTTATATTCTGTTATATTCTTTTCTATTCTATTATTTTTTTCTATTTTATTCCTTTATTTTCTATTCTATTTTTTTTTTTAATAATATATTATTTTTCTATTTGTATTCTATTCTTTTCTATTCAAATTCAAATTTATTCTATTCGAAATTCGAATTTTGGAAGATGGTTATATTCTTTCTATTCTATTCTGTTGTTTTTTTTTTCTATACTATTCTGTTCTTTTCTATTCCATTCTATACTATTCTATTCAAATTTGTTTTGATTCTATTTTAATTTTGGGAAATGGTTATATTCTTTCTATTCTATTGTTTTTTTTTATAATATCATTTTCTATTCTATTATAGTCTATTCTATTGTTTTTTTCTATTCTATTCTATTTGTTTCTTATGTATTCAAATTCAAATTTATTCTATTTGAAATTCGAATTTCAGAAGATGGTTATATTCTTTCTATGTTATTCTATTCTATTTGTTTCTATTATATTCTAGTCTATTCTGTTCTTTTATTTTCTATTCTACTTTGTTCTGTTTTACACTTATATTCTATTATTTTCTATTCTGTTATATTCTTTTCTATTCTATTATTTTTTTCTATTTTATTCCTTTATTTTCTATTCTATTTAATTTTTTTAATTATATTATTTTTTCTATTTGTTTATTCTATTATATTCTATTCTTTTCTATTCAAATTCAAATTTATTCTATTCGAAATTCGAATTTTGGAAGATGGTTATATTCTATTCTATTCTGTTGTTTGTTTTCTATACTATTCTGTTATTTTCTATTCCATTCTATACTATTCTATTCAAATTTGATTTGATTCTATTTTAATTTTGGGAAATGGTTATATTCTTGTTTTTTTTAAATAATATAATTCTCTATTCTATTATAGTCTATTTTATTCTATTGTCCAGACTCATTTTTTTTAATTATATTATTTTTCTATTTGTTTATTCTATTCTATTCTTTTCTATTCAAATTCAAATTTATTCTATTCAAAATTTGAATTTTGGAAGATGGTTATATTCTTTCTATTCTATTCTGCTGTTTTTTTTTTATAATATAATTTTCTATTGTATTATAGTCTATTCTATTCTATTCTATTGTTTTTTTCTATTCTATTCTTTTCTATTTTATTTGTTTCTTATGTATTCAAATTCAAATTTATTCTATTTGAAATTCGAATTTCAGAACATGGTTATATTCTTTCTATGTTATTCTATTCTATTTGTTTCTATTATATTCTAGTCTATACTATTATGTTATTTTCTATTACATTCTATACTATTCTATTCAAATTTGATTCTATTTTAATTTTGGGAAATGGTTATATTCTTTCTATTCTATTCTATTCTGTTTTTTTTTTTTAATAATATAATTTTCTATTCTATTATAGTCTATTCTATTGTTGTTTTTTCTATTCTATTCTATTTGTTTCTTATGTATTCAAATTCAAATTTATTCTATTTGAAATTCGAATTTCAGAAGATGGTTATATTCTTTCTATGTTATTCTACTCTATTTGTTTCTATTATATTCTAGTCTATTCTGTTCTTTTATTTTCTATTCTATTTTGTTCTGTTTTACACTATTATATTCTATCATTTTATATTCTGTTATATTCTTTTCTATTCTATTATTTTTTTTTACTATTCTATTTCTTTATTTTCTATTCTACTTTATTCTCTTTGGAAATTGGAAAACTTTTCGAATTTGAATTTGAAAAACTATTTGAATTCGAAAACTTTTCGAATTTGAAAACTATTTGAATTCAAAAACTTTTCGAATTCGAAAACTATTTGAATTCAAAAACTTTTCGAATTTGAAAACTATTTGAATTCAAAAACTTTTCGAATTTGAAAACTATTTGCATTCAAAAACTTTTTAAATTTGAAAACTATTTGAATTCAAAATATGTTCACATTTGAAAACTATTCGAATTCAAAAAGTATTCAAAAACAATTTGAATTTCGTCCAAACTTTTTTTCGTTGTTTCCGATTCGTTTAAATTCGGTACTATTGTAATTCGGAAAAAATTCGGATACATCCGAATTTTCGAAAAACGGAAATTAGTCCGAATTTCAATGTGGAAGGAAATGAAGCGCACATGTCTAGAGGATTTGTTTCATCTCTGTCTATCGACTGAGGCCAGTCACTTCAGTTGATATACGTGAGGGTTTACAACCACTTTAAGTAATGACAAAGTTATTGCTGAACAAACAACCCCATAGGAGGAATGTAAAAACGTCTCTGGTCCATAGGGGGTGTACAGGTGAGAGGAATAAGCTGGCTAAGATGATACGGCTGTTTTAGCACGTGCATACTTTCACTTACCTTGGGAAAGTTTATGCTATTTAAATATTTGAAATAGCCATCAACAATTGTTCAATGCCATCAGTGCATAAACCATACAGGTAGAACCTACACAAGATCAAAAGTGTCTTAAGTAACTAGCTGTACACTGCAATGGAATGTAGTCTATTATGTAATAGCCATAAAGAGCCTGAAGCCAGCCATCAAGGACTTATTCCACCCAACACTAAACCTTTCTTTTTTTGAAGACTTTTTATAACTCTCGGACATTCTGGAAGCAAGATCTCCATGTTTATGTCTCCACATCTGATGGTAATATGTGTAATGCAGTACTTTCCGGTCATGCCCACCAGAGACAAATCTTTTCATACCCCTCCCACCCTTCCAACGTGTGACATAGCTGGAGGGACACGGACAAAGTCACCGTACATGCGTGGCTCTGCCCCCAGCTCCTACATCTTGCTCCTGCAGATCCCTCCGGCCCTGAAAATAGACCAGCAGAAACCAATGTGCCACCTAGTGGAGGTTATATGAGTGAAATGGGGAAAAGATTTCCACCACATACCCATATAACACCAGCCCCCAAAAGAAAAAGGAGAGGGGGGGGGGACTGGACACAAAGGGTGACTGTGCAAAATCTTCTCAGTGGAAAACTGTCCAAAATCTTCTCAGTGTGACACTACCCAAAATCTCCTCAGTGGAACACTGTCCAAAATGTTCTCTCTCAGTGGGACACTGTCCAAAATCTTCTCAGTGGGACAGTGTCCAAAATCTCCTCAGTGGGACACTGTCCAAAATCTCCTCAGTGGGACACTGTCCAAAATCTCCTCAGTGGAACACTGTCCAAAATGTTCTCTCTCAGTGGAACACTGTCCAAAATCTACTTAGTGGGTCACTGTCCAAAATGTTCTCTCTCAGTGGGACACTGTCCAAAATCTCCTCAGTGGGACACTGTCCAAAATCTCCTCAGTGGGACACTGTCCAAAATGTTCTCTCTCAGTGGGACACTGTTCAAAATCTTCTTAGTGGGACACTGTTCAAAATCTCAGTAGGACATTTTCCAAAATCTTCTCACTAGGACACTGTCCAAATTCTCCTCAGTGGGACACTGTCCAAAATCTACTTAGTGGGTCACTGTCAAAAATCTTCTCAGTGGGACACTGTCCAAAATCTACTTAGTGGGTCACTGTTAAAAATCTCCTCAGTGGGACCCTGTCTAAAATCTTCTCAGAGGGACACTGTCCAAAATCTTCTCAGTGGGACACTGTCCAAAATCTACTTAGTGGGTCACTGTTAAAAATCTCCTCAGTGGGACCCTGTCTAAAATCTCCTCAGTGGGACACTGTCCAAAATCTTCTCAGTGGGACACTGTCCAAAATCTTCTCAGTGGGACACTGTCCAAAATCTTCTCAGTGGGACACTGTCCAAAATCTACTTAGTGGGTCACTGTTAAAAATCTCCTCAGTGGGACCCTGTCTAAAATCTTCTCAGAGGGACACTGTCCAAAATCTTCTCAGTGGGACACTGTCCAAAATCTACTTAGTGGGTCACTGTTAAAAATCTCCTCAGTGGGACCCTGTCTAAAATCTCCTCAGTGGGACCCTGTCTAAAATCTCCTCAGTGGGACCCTGTCTAAAATCTCCTCAGTGGGACACTGTCCAAAATCTTCTCAGTGGGACACTGTCCAAAATCTTCTCAGTGGGACACTGTCCAAAATCTTCTCAGTGGGACACTGTCCAAAATCTACTTAGTGGATCACTGTTAAAAATCTCCTCAGTGGGACACTGTCTAAAATCTTCTCAGAGGGACACTGTCCAAAATGTTCTCTCTCAGTGGGACACTGTCCAAAATCTACTTAGTGGGACACTGTTCAAAATCTCAGTAGGACACTGTCCAAAATCTTCTCAGTAGGACACTGTCCAAAATCTTCTCCATGGGACACTTTCCAAAATCTATTTATATCCTTCTTTATTTAAATGTTTTCTTTTAAGGTGGATTGATCCTTTAGCCCCTACAATGCTTAAAGAGGTTGTAAACCCTCGTGTTTTTTCCCCTTAATGCATCCTAACCCAGCCCCAGCCAGCCCCGTTTTACTTACCTGAGCCCAGTAATTCCCTCGGCGGAGACACGCTTTCCCTCTCTGCACGGGGTCTTGGCTCTTGATTGGATTGATTGATAGTAGGTGTAGATGACCCCAATAATATGGGTTATCTCAACCCCGCGCTTGGAGGAGGGAAACTAAGCATCAAATAAAAAATTTTAATAAAGCGCTAAACAAGCACTAATTATTTAGATATTAATTAAATACAAAAGCAGCTCCCTTAAAATCCGTAGATTTGATGAATGGTGAGGTTTAGTATTTGGGGCGCTGTATAATCTATGACAAAATATTAATAATTGAAAATTAATATACCTCTCAGATGAGGGGTGGGTGCCTCTATTGTGGTGTGAATATCCCTGGTAGGGAGCCAGTATAATGTAAACCTCCTAATATACCGTAATTGAACAGCAAATATTAAAAGGGTACTTGAAGTGATGGAAAAAATTATTAAAATAATATTGAGGAAACTAATTCCTGTGATGGTGTCAAATAATCAACCAGATAATGTGACGTTCGCCATGGTCAACATCTTCTGGTAAGCGGCCAGTTTTACTATTGCTATCACCTGGGTGAAAGAAGAGTTTTTTATGCGGTGAAGGGATTCACATATACTAAGAAAAAGTGCAATTCAACACTCAACTGATGCGAATTATTCTATGAACTTTTGCTTTATTTGTTAATCCATTGTGGTTATATGGTGTTTTTTTTTAATTTATAGAGACATTATTATTTTTTCTCCATTTCATATCCAGGTTATTTTCCGTGATCTGGTTTATATTGAGGAGGAGTTGTTTATTTGTTATTTCTGGGGTGATTCATATCTACCACAGATGTGGTACACAGTTTTTCATATATATATGTAATTTGCAATTAATATTTTTTCTGTGGGAGCACTTAAATATTGTTTGTTTTTCCTATTGTGATAACACTTATAATAGTATTTGGTCACGACCCTGACAGGTCATTTTTGATGCTAGCAATTTTATTGAACATGGCGAACGTCACATTATCTGGTTGATTATTTGACACCATCACAGGAATTAGTTTCCTCAATATTATTTTAATAATTTTTTCCATCACTTCAAGTACCCTTTTAATATTTGCTGTTCAATTACGGTATATTAGGAGGTTTACATTATACTGGCTCCCTACCAGGGATATTCACACCACAATAGAGGCACCCACCCCTCATCTGAGAGGTATATTAATTTTCAATTATTAATGGATTGATTGATAGCAGCGCAACCATTGACTCCCGCTGCTGTCAATCAAATCCGATGACGTGGGCGCCAGGGGCGGGGCTGAGTATGGGATTCAAGTCTATGGACGCAAATGCTGGACTCGGGAGCACGCCCGCACGATAACCCCCCCCCCCCCCCCCCGGGAGAGCGCTTCTCTTAGGGGAATATCGGATGGGGGAAGGAGCCACGAGAGCCGCCGAGGGACCCCAGAAGAGGATGATCGGGGTCACTCAGTGCAAAATGAGCTGCACAGTGGAGGTAAGTATGACATGTTTGTTATTTAAAAAAAATTACTTTAAGATGTAGTTGCCATTTTCAAGTCAAATTTGGGAACACTTTACTATATATTTCCACGCACACTGCATACCAAAAAATAATTACTTTGAACAATTTGAAAAGTGAAAGTGGAGGGCCAAGTGATGACGTCACTGTGTCCATAATAAGGGATGTAATTAAATCAGGAACGTTTTCCTTCTTTAGAGTGACGTAGAGAGGGGGAAAGAGGAATCAGAAGGGGCAAAATATAAGCAGATTCATTTTAACGAGACACCAAATAATATCTCTCTTCTCCAAAAATAATCCATACATATCCACTACCTAATGCAGTATTCAGCTCCCGCCACCTCCACCCATTTGTTTTTTCCTTCTTGTCTGTAGTGCTCAGTTCTCTTTAAAACAGATACTAATCTGCACAGCGAATCCAGCATTTATCCACCATTTGGGTGCCATACAGTGGGTCCTTTGGCACCATCTTGGTCCTCTTCACCTGGCTGCCTCTTGCGCATGAAGGCAGACAGTTCTGATGACGTGCTGAACAAACCAGCCACCCCACCATTCTAGTAGCCTCGTGAGGAATGTGTTGTAAGCACCCCAGAAGGCTACAGCACCAGTAGATGTAATTTAGGCCTAGGACCATTCCTTTTTCCCCTTCCTTTCGGTTAGTTTTGAATAAGCAGTGTTTGATAGTTGTGGTCGCGCACACTCTATGCACACTGCAAATCCCATAGTCTGTAGTCCCTCTCAGGATTGATCAATAGAGAGCGGCTAAATTTCTACATACAGTGGGACCATGGAGAGTGAATGTGGTGGCCTTCTACCACAGCCATTCTCAACCTTTTTAAACATGGTGGAACCCTTGAAATAACTTTCAAGTCTTGGGGAAGCCCTGCAGAAATCAATTTGATAGCAGTTGGGGGGAAATTCCCTTTTCATTGCTGGCTAGTGGAAAGAATGTGGACCTCGTAGTGGGGGTCACAATGCCACCCTTATGCCGCGTACACACGGTCGGAATTTCCGATGGAAACAGTCCGATGGGAGCTTTTCATCAGATTTTCCGACCGTGTGTATGCTTTTTCTGTCGGAATTTCCGACGGACTTTGGATTGAGAACCTGTTCTTAATTTTTCCGACGGAAAACCTTTCTATCGGATTTTCCGATTGTGTGTAGGCAATTCCGACACGCAAAATTCAGACGCATGCTCGGAAACAATTTGACGCATGCTCAGAAGCATTAAACTTCCCTTTTATAGTGCAGTCGAACGTTTTTTAAGGCATGGTGTTATTGACCGTCGGAATTTGGTGTGACCGCGTGTAGGCAAGACAGTTTGAACGAAATTTCGTCGGAATTCCGACGGGAAAACCATCAGAGCTTTTTCTGACGAGAATTCTGACCGTGTGTACGCGGCATTACAGACATCTAAAAAGATCATTGGTGTCGTCATTCCCGCTAGCTCTTCCAAATGGCGCTGGACCCAAAATAATCCAGTCACCGTCAGATGGGAGGTCATTCAGCCACAGCTCAAGGAGCTTTCAGCCACCTCTGGAGGAACCCTAGGGTGCCGCAGAACCCTGGTTGAGAATGGTTGTAGCAAAAAAAGGAATTTGGAGATTTGGAGAAGGCTGAGAGCAATAAAAGGATTTTTTATTTATTTGTTTTTTATTTTTTTAAACACATACCTGACTACAGTTTTATTTTTTTTAAACCAAAGTTTAGCTTTTAAAATCTAGCTTTGCAATTTGCCTTCCTTTCCATCAATAGAAAGTATGTCCTAATACACCCACTCCATCCGTGTCCTACCCATCTAGCCCTTCAGAATACCAGAATTCAAACCATGCAGAACTCTCTCCCGTCCCGCTATAATACTCGTATTGATATAAGACATGAACTCATATTTTCTCTCTAATATATTCCTACTGTGCTGCTCTGGAGACGTCCCCAGCAGATCTATGATCTTCTATTATATCCTTCAGAGTCCATTGAAATTACAGCTTTCTTCCAGACTCCTGCCATTCCTTGGGGACATCCTGTGACCTACGGAGGGCTCTCCTCAATATATCTAATAATCAGCCCCTTTATTTCCAGACAGTCCCAGAGTGGAGCCTGTGATATACAGCCAAAATTCCACACTCATTTTTTTTTTTTTTTTTTTTTTAGCAAAAACACACTTTTTATGTTGAATGAAGCCAGTGTATAACCGTACGGAGTATTTTTCCCCCCAAAGGTTTTTTTTTTTTTTTTTTTTTTTTACATTTCTAGTAAAGGAAAAATGTAAATTCTCAGCGACACCTCTGACTTACTTTCTGCTCTATTTCTATTAAGTCTTTTTGCTGTGTGTGCTTTTCTGAATAAATAGTTAAAGTATATAATTATTTAAATACTTAATTAAATATTTAATTAATTAAATATTTAATTCAATGATATTTCATGAAATATTGCATATACGCCTTCGCATTTTTAATATTACTTTTCAGTTCATTCTATTAGCTGTGTCTAGCCACAAAGGTCTATGTTCACTGAATACCTGTGTAATGTGTAGTCTCCATTGCAAGCCTATGTGACTGAATGACAACGCAGGAGCACAGCTGGGAGACAGGGATTGTCAGCCTTGTTCAGGCACTTCCTGTATAGGCTGACAATCCCTGTCTCCCAGCTGTGCTCCTGCGTTGTCATTCAGTCACATAGGCTTGCAATGGAGACTACACATTACACAGGTATGGCCCACCATCGTTGCCACCAGGAAACCCCGCCCTTAGAAATGCAGCCAATGCAGCCATCGCTGGAGTGCATGTAGATAGGAAGTGGCTGAAAAGAGGCTGCATGAGACCGGCCACACTGGGATGTAAATAGAGTGAAAAGAAAGGTACAAAATACGTATTTGTTTGAAATATTGCAGTGCTTTGGCAAACTAAATCTCATTCAAAGAGAAGTTTGGGATTTTTTTTTTTTTTGTTTGTTTGAATTATACTTATCTAGGTGGATGCCGCATCTGTACCCAGTTGGCTCTAACACTGAGAACCGAGCGATCAAACATGACCGATCACTCGGTTCTTGGTGCTCCCTGAATAGAAAGCTGGTGACCGTCTCTATGCTCTGCCCCTCCAGCACTCACTGGAGCGCTGGGCTGTGGAGGGTGCGGCCGGCTCAGGCTCTCAGTGGCTCTCTAAGAGGATGAGCTGGATGCTGGTCCAGGCATGTGGGTGGATCCTGACCATATGGTTGCGACTTTTCCTAAACCTGGGATAGGGATAGGGGGATATTTAAACGTATAGAAAGGGAAACAGACTGTCTAACAAGGAAGTCACATAGTGGGACACTCCGGTTAAAGTGGAGGGCCACCCTGAACAAAAAAAAAACTTGATAAAAATGTTAATAAAAATTTAAAATGAAAAAAAAAAACCTAAAAATTATTTTTTTTACTTACCAGAAATGGCTGTTGCTAGGCAGATCGTCCTAATCTGCCTCTTCCTGTTCCGCAGCGCTGTTCTGTCTTCTGCTCCTACGCCGTCTTCTAGTGAATGGGGCGCAGTGTGTTATGGGAACTGTGTGTCCCACAACACATTGCGTTCCCCATTCACAAAGCGCCGCGCGACGACTCGCGAATGCGCAGTAGGAAACGGGCAGTGAAGCCGTAGTCTTCGCTGCCGGTTTGCATTACTGAGGACGGCGGCGCTGGGACCGGAGCGCCGAGGGACATCTCGGCCTCCACGACCGACATCGCGAGCGCCCTGGGAGGGTAAGTGTACTTATTAAAAGTCAGCAGCTACCTTTTTTTTAGCTGCTGACTTTAAATTTTTTTTTTTGCTGAAACACCCATTTAAATAGTAAAAAAATCCCATCTTTATTTAGAAAAACAGCACATTACAAAAATACAGCAGCACGGTGGGAGGTGTCCAGCAGGCTCCACCCACTACTGGCTGCCTGCAGAAAACTAGGGGGCGGAGACAAGACCGGTCACCCTGCACGAGGAGAGAGAACAGCAGTAAGTGGTCTTTATTACAGGAAGCTCCTGCAAAAAGTTATCCAATGGATGATGACACAGATTTGGAAGAAATATATAAAGTGCCCCATGAAGTAAGAATACACAACTCTTGTAGTTATACAATATTTGCTTATCCCAGAGTTCAGTTTAATATTTTTTGCCCTAAGCTCCATTCTAAACTGGTGTAACATTGAGGTTGCGTGTGCTATGAGTTGATATTACATTGAGAGTACTGCGTTCTGGTGCAGGTTAAACTGTCAGCAATGTCTTTCAGCTCTTTGTAGGAAATTGTCCTGTTTGCAGACATCGGCCATTAGATCAGATGAAAGACAGAAAACTGTGTGCTAATTTTACAGAATGCTTTTCATTTAACACCTCCCTCCCACATCGATCTCCATGAAGTCCTTACACAGGATTAGTGACACGGATCAACTGCGTGGGTCACAGCTACCATGAAAGCCATCATACATATTGTACAACCAATTGTCCATGCATGAATAGAGGCCGTGGAATGTGTCGGTGAGAGTCGGGTGAAAGGCGGGGTGGGAGAGATGCAGCAGCTGATTTTATTGGTTGTGCAATATCTTCACAGAGGCATCCCTGACGTTGTACATTTTTTACATGTCTCCATTTTTCAAATGTAACTACAGTGCATCCGGAAGGTATTCACAGTCACAGCACTTCACTTTTTTTCACATTTTGTTATGTTACAGCCTTATTCCAAAATGGATTAAATTCATTATTTTCTAGACATGTGCACAATAGAAAAATTTGTTTATTTTCGTTTCGTTTCTGTTCGTTTCCGTTGATTCGTAACGATTCGTAATTTCGTAAGTCGTTGGTGTTCGTATTCGTAACGATTCGTAAATTCGTAAGTCGCCGGTGTTCGTATTCGTAACGATTCGTAAATTCGTAAGTCGTTGGTGTTCGTATTCGTAACGATTCGTAATTTCGTAAGTCGTTGGTGTTCGTATTCGTAACGATTCGTAATTTCGTAAGTCGTTGGTGTTCGTATTCGTAACGATTCGTAAATTCGTAAGTCGCCGGTGTTCGTATTCGTAACGATTCGTAAATTCGTAAGTCGTCGGTGTTCGTATTCGTAACGATTCGTAAATTCGTAAGTCGCCGGTGTTCGTATTCGTAACGATTCGTAAATTCGTAAGTCGTTGGTGTTCGTATTCGTAACGATTCGTAAATTCGTAAGTCGTCGGTGTTCGTATTCGTAACGATTCGTAAATTCGTAAGTCGCCGGTGTTCGTATTCGTAACGATTCTTAAATTCGTAAGTCGTCGGTGTTCGTATTCGTAACGATTCGTAAATTCATAAGTCGTCGGTGTTCGTATTCGTAACGATTCGTAAATTCGTAAGTCGTCGGTGTTCGTATTCGTAACGATTCGTAAATTCGTAAGTCGTCGGTGTTCGTATTCGTAACGATTCGTAAATTCGTAAGTCGCCGGTGTTCGTATTCGTAACGATTCGTAAATTCGTAAGTCGTCGGTGTTCGTATTCGTAACGATTCGTAAATTCGTAAGTCGACGGTGTTCGTATTCGTAAATTCGTAAGTCGTCGGTGTTCGTATTCGTAACGATTCGTAAATTCGTAAGTCGTCGGTGTTCGTATTCGTAACGATTCGTATTTTCGTAAGAGTTATTTTTTCGTTGATTAGTTTTTCCGTTAGTTTAATTTTTGTTTATTCGAAATTCGGACGCATTCGTATTTTCGTAGATTTAGTTACATTCGTACTTTCGTTAGATTGATTTATTCGTACTTTCGTAACATTGTTTTCGTAGATTCGTAATCGGAGCATAATTCATAATTTTATGTAATGTGTATGCTATTATTACATTGTAAGAGACACGGAAAATTACGAATCGAAAAAAAAAGTTACGAATGCACGAATTTTTTCGTTCAATCCATTCGAAGCACGTTAAGCAGCGCCATTGTAAGAGACACGGAAAATTACATAGCCAGAGTTCAGGAACCGGAACGGATAGTCAGACAAGCCAAATGTCAGGGAGCCGGAGAAGAGCGTAGTAAAACAGCAAGCGGGATCTGGAGCCAGAAGGGATGTCAGCCAAGCAAGTCTTTTAACAGGAATGCAGGAGAGCGTCTATGTGATGTTGACCATGGCGAAGGCAGAGATCCTCTTGGCTGAACGGCTTAAGTAGGCAGGACTGACGAGCAGGATATCATCAACAGCTGAGTACCTGTGGAGAGATAGGAGCTGGCAATTAGCCGACAGCTGAGCGGCCATCTCAGAGAAGGAAGGGCTGAGCCCAGCCCTGACAGTAACATAACAAAATGTGGAAAAAGTGAAGTGCTGTGAATACTTTCTGCATGCATTGTATGTGAAAAAGGACTTTGTATCAGAAACAATGGCTAGGTGCGACCACAGGCGGAGAGCTAAAAGCTGTTGGTGGAAGAGGTGGGAGGAACACTCACTTTTTGCCACGTTCACTAGGGATGAGCATCAGCTTCAGCTTGAGTCGACCAAAACAAAGGCTGTTTGCAGTTCACCGAACAGTTAATGACATCAGCCAGCTGGTTTCTTGATATTCAGCAGCCAGCTGGGGGATATCATTTAGGGTGAGAGTCCAGTGTCATTTTGGGTGAGAGAGGATCGTGGGTCAGAGTGTTTGTGTCACAAAAAAACAGGTCTATCAGGAACACTCACCATTTACAGTGTCCACTAAACAAACCCTAGCTGTTCACAGTCCACCAAATAATAGAACCAAATGGCCAGATTTGCCAGTTTTTCTTACCATCCAAACCCCTGGTTGTTGCAGCCAGAAGCCATTTTATTAAATTACACCTTCATGCCACTTGCCTGCGGGAGCGTGCGCACGGGTCGGGCAGACTCGATGTCCGCCGGCGACCTGCGATAGCCTAGTACAGAGGCAGAATGGGGATCTGCCTTTGTAAACAAGGTGGATCCCCATTCTGACAGATGACAGTCATCAGGATCTCTGTATTGTCCAAGGCAGCCCCCCCCCCCTACAGTTAGATCACACCTAGGGAACACAGTTAACCCCTTGATCGTGCCCCTAGTGTTAACCCCCTTCCCTGCCCGTGTCAGTTTTACATTGATCAGTGCATTTTTATAGCACTGTAGTAATGTCACTGGTCCCCAAAAAATGGCATTTGGGGTCAGATTTGTCCGCCGCAATGTGGCAGTCCCGCTAAAAATCGCAGACCGCCGCCATTACCAGTAAAAACAATAACAAATAAAATAAAAGTCCCTAAATCTATCCCATAGTTTGTAGACGCAATAACTTTTGCGCAAAACAATCAATATACGCCTATTGCGATTTTTACCAAAAATATGTAGAAGACTATATAAACCGGCCTAAACTGATGAATACATTTTTATTTTTTGGATATGTATTATAGCAAAAAGTTAAAAAAATATATATATTTTTTTTAAATTGTCACTCTTTGGTTGTTTATAGCGCAAAAAATAAAACCCGCAGAGGTGATCAAATACCGCCAAAAGAAAGCTCTATTTTTGGGAAAAAAAGGACGTCAATTTTGTTTGGGTACAGCGTCGCACGCCCGCGCAATTGTCAGTTAAAGCGACGCAGTGCCGTATCGCAAGAAATGGCCTGGTCATTAACCGCTTCCCGACCGCCCACTGCATATATACGTCAGCAGAATGGCACGGGCAGGCAAAATCACGTATATATACACATGATTGTGCATTTGCCTGCCTGTGGGTCACGCGCGCGCCGCCAGCGGCGCGCTCGCGACCCGGTCGGGAGCTCCGTGACCCCGGCCGCAGGGCCAGCGGACCCGATCGCCGCTGGTGTCACGCGATCAGGTCACAGAGCTGAAGAACGGGGAGAGGTCTGTGTAAACAAACCTCTCCCCGCGCTTCCTACTCTGCCTGTCATTGATTGGCTGTTCCCGGTCATCGGGAAAGCCGATCAATGACGTCCGACGTCAGCCCCGCCCCCTAATGTAAAAAAAACACACACGTCACAGCCCATAACCCCTCCCCTCCCCCTAGTGGTTAACCCCTTCACTACAACTGTCATTTATATAGCATTGATTGCTGTATAAATGACAATGGTTCCAAAAATGTGTCAAAAATGTCCGATGTGTCCGCCATAATGTCGCAGTCACAATAAAAATCACTAATCGCCGCCATTACTAGTAAAAAAAAAATATTAATAAAAATGCTATAAAACTATCCCCTATTTTGTAAACGCTATAACTTTTGCGCAAACCAATCAATAATCGCTAATTGCGATTTTTTTTTAAAAAATATGTAGAAGAATACGTATCGGCCTAAACTGAGGAAAAAAAATGTTTTTTTATATATTTTTTGGGGATATTTATTATAGCAAAAAGCAAAAAATATTGCATTGTTTTCAAAATTGTCGCTCTATTTTTGTTTATAGCGCAAAAAATAAAAACCGCAGGGGCGATCAAATACCACCAAAAGAAAGCTCTATTTGTGGGAAAAAAAGGACGCCAATTTTGTTTTGGAGCCACGTCGCACGACCGCGCAATTGTCAGTTAAAGCGACGCAGTGCCGAATCGCAAAAAGGGGCCTGGTCCTTTGGCTGCCAATTGGTCCCGGGCTGAAGTGGTTAAGGGGGAAAATTCTTCCGGTCCTTAAGTGGTTAAGCTGTAATAAAAGATCCTCTCCTCACTGAACGGAATTTTTTATTTAGTTAATTATTTTTTTTAATACAGGTACTTGGATAGCACCATCAATTTACACAGCACTTTGCATATATATTGCACATTCACATCAGTCCCTGCCCTCAAGGAGCTTCTAAGGTCACTAAAGGCCCATACACACGGTCGGACTTTTTCATGGATTCTGTCCGATCGGACAAGGTTGTTGAAAAATCAGACCGTGTGTATGCACCATCGGACAGTGTTCGTCGGTTTGTCCGACGGACAAAGTCTTATCTCCTGCTGGAAAGATTTGCCGTCAACACGGTCCGATCACACCAAATCCGATCGTGTGTACGGTTGTCCGACGGACAAAGTGCTACGCATGCTCAGAAGAAATTCTGTGACGGAAGCGCTCGGTCAGGTAAAACTACCTTTCCTAATCGACACAGCACATTCGTCACGCTGCAATGTTAAAATGTCTTTAATGCAGCGCATTCTCTTTTTCTTTACAATGCAACAAGAATGACATCTTTTAGCTGCTCCTATTCACCCGCACTTCTCACAAACTTACTTCTTTATTACTTTGCAGCATTTATACACTACATGTTTATTTTTACTCAGATTGTAAAAGAATCTTTGTTATTTTTTTACCATGATTTGTCTTTTTTTTTTTTTTTTTTGGGGAATACATATTTGAAGGATTTTTTTTTTTTTTTTTGGGAGGGGGGTTGTGTGTCTCAACTTACCAAAACCACATTATTAACATTTGTATTTCTTGCTTAAATTTACTAGGAGTTTGTTGGTTGTTGGTGCCCCTTGTTAATTTTACTTTAGGATTAGTGAAATGTACTTGCCTACTCAAAGAAAAACTGTCATTGTAGAAAAGTAAAACACAATAGTCAATGATTATTTCAAATCAAAAAAACCTTTATTTAGGTCACACCAACAAACCAAAGAGGAACGCAGCCATGGTGAAACTTGGGGAATTTGCAAAGCCTTGGCCCCCCACGGCAACCATCATTGTTCAAGCGTAGAAAATTGGGGGCCTGAGGAGTACGTATATTAAGGGGAGTGCAATCTGGTCGTGAAGTCCAAAGTATCCGGAACTGCAGCAGATGCCATCTAGGTCCCCAGGCTCTGGTACTACGAGAGGCTCCATCTTCTCTCAGACCAGACTGAATCCAGGTCGTCACTCTCAGGTCTTCCTTCCACGCTTCCTTGCACGCTGTGGCTGTCGTGCTGGTGGGGTGGCAGAAGGAGGAGGAGGAGGAGGAGGAGGCGGAGCATGGTAACTATGGCAAACATGTGTGAGTGGGGTCATCTCCCCAGCCCTACCCTTATTTAGGACATGGAGGATGAGCCCCTCACACATGTTGCGTTGCCTCACCTCCATACCCATCATTTTTGTGACAACCACCGAGCCAAAGGTCTCCTCGTCGGCGGGTGTGGCATGTAGGGAGTCTGAAGCCTCTCTTATCATGCGGAGCGCTGACTGTGCCGCATAACCCCCCCTTCTCGCCCTTTTGTACGGAAGGCGGAGGGGAGGGGTTTGGGTGTCAGTCAGGCTCCGAGGCCTAGCCCCCTCTTGGCTGCCACTACCCACCTTGTGGCTGCCACTAACCCCTGCCTCCTCCTGACTGCCACCTTCCACAGCCACCTCCTGGCTGAGGTCTTCCTGTGTATGAAAAAGGGACATAGTTTCAGTTATTTGTTCATCAAACACACACAATTCTCATCTAGTGACTGGTGCAAAATGTTTACAAATAGAAAACCATACAATTCTCAGCCCTGCAGTTTAGATTCTGGCCCCAAATGTCTCCAACACCACTGTCTGTTGATATGTCAAACACGTTAGGAACTAAGCAATTGGGGATCCTGAATTAAGTGAACATCATTCATTATTCCCATAAATGGTAACAAAAATACTATACCTGGAACAAGCTGGGCTCCTCCACCTCTTCCATACTGGAAGGCCCAGGTTGCTCCTCGGAAGCCTCATCAGGGGTGGGCTGCGCGCAAGGAAGCGTGGAAGGAGGAGTCGAGGTTGGCTCCGTGACATCAGCCTGGTCTTTCAGAAAATGGAGACTCTGATAGTACCAGAGCTTGGGCACATAGACCTCATCTGCTGAAGTTGCAGTTTCCTCAGACTTCACGACCTTCTTCCGCTCCCTGATATACGCACTCCTCAGGCTGCCAATTTTCTTTCTTAGATCATCAACAGTTGCCGTGGGGAACCTTGGCTTGACAAATTCCACAAGTTCCTCCAGGGCTGCATGCCTCTTTGGTTTGTTGGTGTAATGTGGGTGTTTACCCTGCCATAAAACGGGAAATTCCCTGAATTTGGCAATGAAGAGGGGGAGAAAACTCATGTCGTTGAATCCCTGCATAATCTCTGCAAGACACAACACCACACAAAACCCTCTAAATTATGTCAGGCTAAACTCTCCTAATCTTCTCCATAAAGAAGCCTCAAGTTCAAATCAGTCTAGGCTAGTTATGTACCAACGTCAAATTGTACCTTCGTTTGTAGCGATCGTCTCGTGTGTGAGTTTTCTCTCCCCTCGTCTCCCAGATCGTGGCTACGACACAGGCGTGTGACGTTTTATATACAGTGCGCATGCGTCAAACTCCGCCCGCCCCTGACGATCTTTCTCGTCTATTCCCCACCCCTTCTCTTTACAGCGCAGTGGGGAGAGCACATGGCGTGGACACAGCAGGTGCGCCCCAAATATCCCACCAACGAGGAGGAGGACGAGGAAAGTCCGGAGGCAGAAACGTCCCGATCCCGGAGCCTGAAATTCAAGGCCTCCAATATGTAATTTGGAGAAATGTTGGAGATGGTGGACATATTAAAGAGGAGCGACTATGATGGGAAGTATGGGCCTTACCTCAACCCCAATGTCCGCAAGGCCAAGATCATGTCTAAAGTTGTGAGAAGGCTGTACAATCAGTTTGGGGTACAACGATCCAAGGAGCAACTGAGGAAACGCTGGTCAGACCTGAAACTGAGGGAGGCCGATCAGTACAGAAAGATCAAGCGAATTCTTCAAAAAAGTAAGTAGTTGGGTTTTGTGTTTGATTTCTTGCTTGCATACTGCTCCATTGTGGTTTGATTTTTACAAAGTTGTACATTCCAAAATGGCCACTTTCAGGTTCGTCTGTGCATTTGATCGTACTCAGCCTCGATCTTTCTGCCACTGTCATGGTCGTGTGTGTGTGTCCATTCGATCGTACGCAACCTTGATCGTTCGGCCACTTATAATACGATGTTTGGTGTTTTTTTTTTGGGGAAAGGAAGTTTGTTCTCACTAGAAATGTCATCAAGAATGTAAAGCCAATTTATTCAATGTAAAGGAGAGGTCACCCAGTAGCTGTTTACCCATCTGGACTCTAGAGCACTAGTGCTGGGACACCCAAACCCCCTTTTTATTAGGCTTTTCCACACATGTGCTCCAGTGGATACTAGAGGGGTGTCTCCATCACACAAACTTCTACCAAAAAGCTAGTCAGTTTAGCACCTTTACAAAGTGACTACATTCATGTAGTTGGCATTTGTAACTGGCCAAACTAAAATAATGTCCGTCACTTTCAAGCAATGTTTGTCATTTCCTATTTCTGCCCTCAATCGATTGTGTTGCTAAATCTTCCTTTTGTACATTCTCATAGGGGAGCGAAAACTTGGGCCGTCTGAGGAAACCCCCAAACCAACACCTCCCAAAAAAGGGGAAAGAGCAGAAGCAGAGGAGGAGGAGGAGGAAGGAGAGATCATCGAACTTGGAGAAATTGTCACCACAACAGGTGAGTGTGGGAGAACACAGCTACTGGTAAGCTAATCCATGTATGGCTGCCTCATTTCCAACACCCCATTTTTGTTTGTTTGTGGTTTTTAGGTGACGTGGATGTTGTGGAAGAAAAATCGCACTTTACCACAGAGAGTGCCCACGTACTCATCGGAGAGATAATGGTCTGCAATAGAGATCTAGATTACATAAAGCAAAACATCAATGATGTTCAACAAAAATTGAAGAACATCATTGATGTTTTAGGAAAAATATGAAAACGCACCAAGTAATTAACACACATTTGTGCCAGCTTCTGAACACATTTGCAACTTAAAAACTGTGTGAAATTTGGAACATGCACACATTGTGTCCACATGTGCTAGCTCCCATCATGGTGGATGAATGCCAACGTTTTTCTGGGGGTGCAAACACTTTACGAACTACGAAAGTGGTTGTGGTGAAGGGGTTGCACCCCCAAAAAACGTCCATTCATCCCCATGATGGAAAATGGCACTTTTGAAGCTTCTAGGCATGTGTTTTACCATCTAATGACCATTTTCAGACCCAAATTGTGTGCATGTTCTAAATTTCCACTTTTCGGGGGTGACCCCCCCATGTGATGAAGGCAAGATCAAACACACTTTGAACATATAGTCATGTCTGATCTTGTCTTCACTTTACAAAGTTGAACTTTCCTAGTTCATAGGTTCTGTTTAGCTCCATGCCTGGTTTTACCAATTGCGGAATGTTTGTAAACAATGTTGTAAATAACCAAGATGTTGTCAGTTTTGGCGTGAAGATTGTAAACGCACTTGTGAATGTTTTCCTAGTAAACTTTTTTATTTTTCTAAATGTGTGGCTTCCTTATTTAAAAAACACAATGCATTATGTATGTAAAATGTAAAGGATATGGGGGGCAATGGGTGTTATTTACTAAAGGCAAATCCACTTTGCACTGCAATTTTCTTTCCCAGGGAACTTTTTCAATGCACTTGTAGAGCATAGCGGATTTGACTTATGTAAATGACACCCACAGTGCTTTGTACGAAAACACGGAGCACAGCATTTTTGAGAATACACACATGTCAGACCTGGTGATGAAAAGGAGTATTTTGTGTGTCAGTTATGCAGGACAAACCTTCTCTAGACCAAAGATTAGGTAGCAAACACACAACATGAGAATAATCTTTTTGGGAAGAAGAGACTGTTACCTCCTTTTGCCCAGAAAGTGCATTCCCACTGTCGAAGGCAAAGGGAAAAAATGTCAAGGTAAAATAAGCTAAAAAGAAGACTGAAATGACAAGAAATCATAGGTTGGTTAAAATATCAGATTTATTAAAAAATGCCTCTCACACATCGTCAGGCAGAGCAATGGCCCCCCTACCCACAAAGTACTCCATATATTGCTCGCGGACCACGCGGGCATTTAGAGGGGGCAAGCCTGGACGTGCCACTTGAAGGGCTGTGAGGTCCGCATTTGGAGGGCCCTCCACATCTGGGCCAACGGGCACCACATAGTTCCTGTTATGTCTTTTGAGGAAGTTGTGCAATATGCAACAGGCAAGAACTATGTGGTTCAGTTTGTATTCCGCCAAGTTAAATGCCGTCAGGAACAGGCGGAAGCGGCTGGCCAGGATGCCAAAAGTGTTCTCCACCACTCTTCTGGCTCTGGACAGCCTGTAGTTGAAGACCCTCTGGTCCGGGGTGAGGGTCCTCATCGGGAACGGCCTCATCACATGGGGAGTCAACGCAAACGCTTCATCTGCGACAAAGACGAAGGGGAGTCCTTCGGCATTCTCCTCTGGAGGTGGCAAGCACAGACTGCCACTTTGGAGACGCCAGTAGAACTCTGTGTGCGTAATGGCCCCACCATCCGATATCCGGCCGTTCATCCCCACGTCCACATACAAAAACTCGTATGTTGCCGACACCACCGCCAACATCACTACACTATTAAACCCTTTATAATTATAATAGTAGGACCCCGAGTTGGGCGGTGGGACGATGCGGACGTGTTTCCCATCAATTGCCCCTCCGCAGTTAGGAAAGTCCCAATGGCTGGCAAAGTGGGAGGCCACAGTCTGCCATTCCTGTGGCGTGGAAGGGAACTGTGGAGTGAAACAAGAAAAAATAATTAGTCACTTTGCACCTAAACATTGCAAGCAGATTAGACAATCAACATCTTGGAACAAGAGCATTGTATAAAATTGGAGGCTGGAAAGTATTTGCACAGAAAAGTAGAGGCTCCCCTTCACAGATTACTCACCCCCCATCAATCCCCCCACTTCTGATGGGCCATTGGCAATAACTAGGGTTTTGGGGGGGGGGGTGGACAGGTAACCCTCTGCACTTCATTGATTGGCAAATGGCTCAATAATGTGTGCTAATTTGGCCAGACCCTCTGTACTTAACACTATTGGCAGCCCCCAGGAAAGATAAAATAACATTTCAACCCCCCCCCCCCCCCCCCCAAAAAAAAGGCAGGCACATTGTGACATTATGAAATTACCAAGCAAGCTAATAGGAGGGAAAGAAGACAAAAAAATAGGAAATGGAAAGTATGGAGGCAGCCCCTTGCACTACATGCTTTGCTGAATTCATCCCTAAAGATGCCCACTATAAAGAGGTAGGTATATAGTGTGTATGGACCTTGGGAAAGCCAGCAGATAAAGGATTGGTACCATCTGACAGAGCAGTTGGGGGAGGGGGTTCCTAATGAGTTTGCCCCCCCCCCCCACCAAAAAAAATAAAATTAAAAAGGGGCTCTACATGAAGTAAACCACACAGCAAACATTTGTGCATATTTTAGGGGGTGTTTGGGGCAAACAATACTATGCAGCAGACAAAAGACATTGATTAAGTGACTAGGCCATAGGTGTCTATTGGGCTAGAAGAGCATGCTGGGGAGGTAAGTGAAGGGAAAAATGCATGAAGGAGAAAAGGGGCACAGCATATTAGAACATATTGCAATCATGGTAATTAGGGAAGGAGGTCAAAAATAGAAGACATTAGCAAACAGAGCATACATAGAAGGGAATAGTAAAGGAGAAATGTTACCTTAATATAGTCCTCCTGCAGGACCTGAATGATGGCAGAACAGGTCTCTGGAATAATGATTCCCAGGGCCTGGGGAGAGATACCTGAAGAGAACTTCAAATCCTGAAGACTTCTCCCTGTCGCCAAGTACCTCAACGTGGCAACAAGCCTCTGCTCCGGAGTAATGGCTTGTCTCATGCAGGTATCCTGCCGGCTGATAAAGGGGGTCAGCAAAGCCAAAAGACGGTAAAAATCGGGGTCCGTCATCCTGAGAAAGTTCCTGAAATCATCAGGATTATTCTCCCGGATCTCACGAAGCAAAGGCATGTGCGAGAATTGGTCACGCTGAAGCAACCAATTCTTGGTCCACATACTCCTCGTCACTCTGTTCATGGACGGGTCTTGGCTCAAAGCTAAAAGCCCGACACCAATTCCGCGTACAGCACGAACTCGGCGACGAGTACGCACGGGAAACATCGCTCAGAAGGTCACAAAAGGTCGGCTGGTCAGAACGGACAAACAGAAAGCACCGATAAACAGCAAGGCCTGAAAGAACAAAATGAATACCAGCAACGAGCAGACAATAAGCAGTGCAAATCAAAGCGTCCTATATCAAGATATAGGCCGCAATGACCAACAAATGCGAACTGACTACACGCACTAATAAACAGATACGCACGACAAGCACAAACTGAAGAGCAGTAACGATCTGAGTCAGAAAACTGAGAAGCGCAAATCTTAAGTCACCAAACTTCCACTAACTCTCGATAAACTCGGGATCAGCAGAAGGGGCCCAACGGGTGCCTGACGTGGTGCTGAACTTCCCTTTTGTAATCTCGTGGGCGACGACTTACGTCACGACGTTCTTGCAGACCGGATATTCCGACAACGTAGTCCGACCGTGTGTACGCAACACCAACATCGGACAAAGTACGACGGACAAAATCCGACCGACCTGGTCCGCGGATTGTCCGACCGTGTGTATGGGGCTTAACTCACATTCACACATACACATACTAGGGCCAATTTAGACAGGAGCCAATTAACCCCTATATATATATATTTTTTTTTTTGCATTGGTACCTGTCCCCCATGGCAGTGCCCAGCTACCAATGCCTTTTTTTTTTAATTTTTACCAAAAGCTTGCAATTTGACCTTTCAAAAAAAAACTTACAAGGTTAGGCTCCCATAGATTTTAGTGGGATCCAGGTGCTAAGTTCAGGGTTTAGGAATTTTTCAGATTTGGGGAATGTCCAGTGAACCGGACATCCACTCATCACTAATGTCCACCATTCCCTAAAGCACCATGGAACACTTTACATTTCTTTAGAAAAGCTATGCCCCTTGATAAGATCTATCTATCTATCTATCTATCTATCTATCTATCTATCTATCTATCTATCTATCTATCTATCTATCTATCTATCTATCTATCTATCTAATGTTCTGCCTGTCAATCTGTTTGTCTATGTATAACATTTCCCCCTTTTCTTTGGTTTCATATGCACCAACATTGCCGATATAATGAAATAACCTCAATAGCTCCAGCTTTCATTTCATCAGACATAATCCATATTTCCTCTATTGATTCCCTCTGTTCCTCTGGCTCCTGTTTTCATTGCTGTAACTGGAGAAGTCGGATTACTGGCATGTCAGTGACATCTCATGTTTCTATTTCCCAATCTCATTTAGAATTACATGAATCTTCTTCGACGTATAGCAATCAGCTTATTAGAGCCATGGGACTTGTATGCATGATAATACACCACGCTAATCATTGGCCAGATACTGTATGTTCAGGATTGCCTGTTTCTGGTTGGTAAACTTGAGAAGAATGTTAGTTTAGAGCCTGGATCCAGCCACAGCCATTTTCTTTTCTGTTAGCGAAAAGCCAGGGGAAATTGGTAGAACCTCTATCAGTCAGTCAAGTTCCTCCACCCCAAACTCGCTCATCCATGTCCTTATGGACCTTGCTTTGAGCACTGGTCCAAATCATTTGGTGGAGGGGGGATTATGGTGTGGGGTTGTTTTTCTTTTCATTGGTTGGGCTTGGCCCCTTAGTTCCAGTTCCCTTTTAAGGTGTCAGCATACACCAAGACATTTTGGACAATTTTGTGCTCCCTACTTTGTAGGAACAGTTTAGGGATGGCCCCTTCCTGTTCCAACATGACTGCGCATTAGTGCACAAACAAGGTCCATAAAGGCATGGAGAAGTGAGTTTAGGATGGAGGAACTTAATTGGCCTGTACAGAGTTCTGACCTCAACCCAATAGAACACTGTTGGGATGAATTAGAGCGGAGACTGCAAGCCAGGCCTTCTCATCCAAAATCAGTGCTTGACCTTACAAATGAGCTTCTGGAGGAATGATCAAACATTCTCATAGACACACTCCTAAACCTTGTGGACAGCCTTCAAAGAAGAGTCAAAGCTGTTATAGCTGCAAAGGGTGGGCCAAATCAATATTGAACCCCAATATTGACTAATGCCCCGTACACACGGTCGGATTTTCCGACGGAAAATGTCCTATCGGACAATGTTGTCGGAAATTCCGACCGTGTGTAGGCTCCATCGGACTTTTTCCGTCGGATTTTCCGACGGACAAAGTTTTGTCTCCTGCTCTCAAATTTTCCGACAACAAAGTCCTATCTGACTTTTTCCGATCGTGTGTAGCGAATTCCGACGGACAAAGTGCCACGCATGCTCAGATCACATTACAAGACCAAAGCTATTGGCTACTAGCCTCTACGTAGTCCCGCCGTATGCAACAAACGTCACCACGTTCAGAATGATTGGATTTTTCGACAACTTTGTCTGACCGTGTGTATGCAACACCAGTGTCGGACAAAATCCGTCGGAAAAAATCCGATGGATTTTGTGGTCGGATTTTCCGACCGTGTGTACGGGGCATTAGACTGGGATGCCCTTAAAGTTCATGTGCATGTAAAGGCAGGTGACTATATATATATATATGTGATGCTGTACCCAAACATAATTTACATCCTTTTTTCCCCACAAATAGAGCTTTCTTTTGGTGGTATTTGATCACCTCTGCAGGTTTTATTTTTTGCGCTATAAACAAAAAAAGAGTGACAATTTTGAAAAAAAAGCAATATTTTTTACTTTTTGCTATAATAAATATCCCCCAAAAATATATAAAAAAAAACTATTTTTTTCCTCAGTTTAGGCCGATATGTATTCTTCTACATATTTTTGGTAAAAGAAATTGCAATAAGCGTATATTGATTGGTTTGCACAAAAGTTATAGCATTATGGCGGACACATCAGACACTTTTGACACCATTTTGGGACCATTGTCATTTATACATCGATCAGTGCTATAAAAATGCACTGGTTACTGTATAAATGACACTGGCAGGGAAGGGGTTAAACACTAGGGGGCGATCAAGGGGTTAAGTGTGTCTTAGGGAGTGATTCTAACTATGGGGGGGATGTGCTACAACTCACATGACAGCGATCACTGCTCCCGATGACAGGGAGCAGTGATCTCTGTCATATCAGTAGGCAGAACGGGGAAACGCCTTGTTTACATCTCATTGCATCTCTCCGTTCTACCTCTCCACAACGCAATCGTGGGCCACCGGCGAACATCAAGTTCACGGGACCCGCGCGTGATCCCGTAGGCTGCAAATTTAAAGGGTCGTACCTGTACGCCCATTTGCCTGCCTGTGCCATTCTGCCGACGTATATCTGTGTGCGGCGGTCGGCAAGCGGTTAAAAGAGAAGTATGGAGTTTTGAATTTTTACCCTTTTTTTTCAAAATCATACTTACCTAGGTGGATGCTGCATTTGTCCTCCTCCGGCTCTAACACTGAGAACTGATCTATGACCGCTGATCGCTGGGTTCTCACTGCTCCCTGATGATGACTGTCAGTCTCCGGCTCTCTGCTCTGCCCCCCCCCCTGCTCACTGAAGCACTGGGCTGTGGAGGGGGGGCGGGTCCGGCTGGCTCAGGCTCTCAGTGGATTGCCGAGGCTGAGCAAGGTGCCGGCCCAGGGTTGTGGACGGATCCCGACTTTATTGACGCAATCTTGCCCATGGCCTGGACCGGCTCTGTGACATCACCTGACAGCGGGCTTCGGCCCGCTGTCTGCTGAAAATGAGTCACAGGAGTGCAGAATGAACTGTCATCCACAGGGGAAGTACAGCCAATGAGCTTTGGCTGTACTTCTCCTTTAAGTAATGCACATTCTCCTATGCTAAATAGCTGCATGGAGTGGATGGACATACAAACAAAAAGGTGTTCTTGCCCAGAATTTCTTCTTTAGCTTTTTCTCATACGACGACGTCCAAATACGGAGACGTTTCCATTTCCAGACTCCAGATCTTTTCAAAGCGGTCATCTTGCTTCCTACACATCATTATTATGCCAGGAATGACCGGTTATGTCTCCAAGCCGATTCCCAGCTCAGAGGCCACGGCAACAGACTTCTTACAAGTGAAACCATAAATAATATAAATGATTTTTGCCGGTCAAAGTGGCACGACCCAGATAAAGAGAATAGCTGTCGGCAGCTTTGATGCCGTGTCTTCCATTACTAGCTTGGGATTTTTAGATCTCGAAAGCTGAAAGCCAAACAAAACGTATTAATGTGTGATTACAGCCCTGTGTCTGAAAGAAAGAATTCTCAATGTCAGGATGACCCACAGTTTGAAATAACCAGGAGGGACTGCAAAGAAAAGCCAGGAGGGTCTGCAAAGAAAAGCCAGGAGGGACTGCAAAGAAAAGCCAGGAGGAACTGCAAAGAAAAGCCAGGAGGGACTGCAAAGAAAAGCCAGGAGGAACTGCAAAGAAAAGCCAGGAGGGACTGCAAAGGAAAGCCAGGAGGGACTGCAAAGAAAAGCCAGGAGGAACTGCAAAGAAAAGCCAGGAGGGACTGCAAAGAAAAGCCAGGAGGGACTGCAAAGAAAAGCCAGGAGGGACTGCAAAGAAAAGCCAGGAGGGACTGCAAAGAAAAGCCAGGAGGGTCTGCAAAGAAAAGCCAGGAGGGTCTGCAAAGAAAAGCCAGGAGGGACTGCAAAGAAAAGCCAGGAGGGTCTGCAAAGAAAAGCCAGGAGGGACTGCAAAGAAAAGCCAGGAGGAACTGCAAAGAAAAGCCAGGAGGGACTGCAAAAACAGACCCGAAGCAAAAAAAAATAAAAAATAGGCACTGGGCCTCCTGATAGGGGGACAGGGCATAACAGGCAACACAGGGTTAATGTCAACAGGGAGAGATCACTTACTTAGATTGGCTGGTGGTTTCGGTGGGTGGGGCTGCTGTTGGAAGGACACAGTGAGAAGATCCACATAGCTCCCAACTGTCCCTGATTTCGAGGGACTGTCCATGATTTGGAGTAATATCCCGCTGTCCCTCTTTTCCCCTCATTTGTCCCTCATTTTGGTCTGATCTATATAGTTGTATAAAAAAAGGAACTTTTTATCTTTCAAAAAGTGTTTCCCAGTGCTAAACCTTTCATCCAAATTCTAAATTACTGCATTTGTAAATTTTAAAAGCCAATATAAAGGAATAAAAGTGGTAAAAAAAAAAGCCCTTGTGGATTTAATGAACCTTTTTTTTCTCCTTGAAGGGGCAGGGGGTGTGTCCTATGCCTACCTATTTGCTAGTAGGTGTCCCTCATTCCCATCTCAAAATGTTGGGAGGTATGGATCCACATCACAGCAGACCCTCATTGCTGGAGCAGAAGAACTGGAATTCCCCACTTTTTCCGCCCTGGATTGTTGGTTGTATGGTGGTTTCCGTTGTTTAGAATGTGATAAATGGTTTTGGGGTCTTTGGAGGCATTACCAATTTTGGAACTGTAATCATAGGGTGACCCATCTAAGGTACAGCGTACTCTATGGGATCCCAGTTAATGGTGGATTAGCGGGAAGTGGTAACAAAGTGGTGTCTGTGTTAAAGTGTGTTTGTCCACGAGCCGGTGTTGCGCGGCTGGGGATAGTAAAGTATTAAAGGTGATACCCAATCTGAATGTGGTTATTGGATGATTTCCAAGACCGGAAACCTATATTATGGGTACTGGATTAACGATAGTTTCTGTTTTAAGAAAATGTTAATTGTTCATTTGTTAATAAATGGCCAACCAGACAATTTTCTCCAGATCAGTGTAATTGTCATTTGTCCATAGCATATGTGTGGGAGATTCAGGTCAGTACGTATGGCAGTTATACATCTGGGGCACCCTAGCCAAGGAAAGCCAGGAGGGACTGCAAAGAAAAAGCAGGGGCTGTGCCCGCACTGCATGGCTTAACCGATCATTTTGGTCTAGGGGTTCGGAGAGCGGAGATATACTCTCCTAATCAGGTTTTAAGGGAGATGCGCCAATCAAAGAAAGATGTGTATATCCTTAAGCACCTTAAAAAACTCAGTTTAAAGGAACTTGTGGTATGTTACTGCTTATCAACTGTGGATCCCTTTAGGGTCAAGTCAGTCCTCTAGCGGGTGGGGTGAGATAAAATGACGATTAGCATCAATTACTATGCTATGGTGCTAGATACTCCTATCCAGACGGGTAGATATTTTTAAACACTCCTTTCCCTTACAAAAGAGTCTTTACAACACTATCCTAATTCCGTGGAGGAAAATCAAATCCTCTTGGTCATATAAAACCCAATCCTGTGAGGAAAAAGATTTTTACAAAATATATATAAAATTTTTTTGCAAAGTATACATGTATGTGTGTCTATAATCCTGTGAAAAAAAGACAAGCTGTGTAAACAAACTACTATGCGTGTGTATCTAAACTCCTGTGAAGGAAAATTTGGTAAAACCAAACCACACTCTTACCCAAAAAAACAAAGAACAAAAACAAGCCAGCACGCCAAATGATGTGTTTTTTGTATAACGTGATAGAATTCCCCCCTCCCCTCCTGTGATCCCACTCCTGTAAAGGAAAGTTCAGAAAATGTCCAGATTCTCAAATTCAATGTGCCATAAAAAATTAATATGCAACATAAAAAGAAAAACGATCTATTGTATATAAAGAAAGTTCATGTGCTGACACCACTGTTATTTAAATCGATCCGTGACCCATCAGTTCCACTCAAATGCACCACTGGTGATTGACTCCTTCGCAGATAATATATATCACCCTTGTGTGAATCCACCACCGCTATAAAAATGGCCACTCACCAGATTTAGGTGAGTTTTTGGCGTTTGGTTAATTTGTCTGGATAACCACTCCTTTGCTCAGATTTGTCCTCTCTCAGGAATCCAAATTAGGTTTATTGCAGGGAATGGCCTCTGTGCTCCAGGGAAATAATAATAAGAAATGCTCCCATAGCGTAATACGTTCAACGAAAATTTATTCAAACAAAGAAGGTTTAAAAAACAAGCAAGCTGTTCACTCACATTCTCCTGTGCCCTCAAAGCTGGCACTGAGCCTCTCTAGCCGTGTAAAGGGGGACCTCCAATCACAGAAAAGACCGCAATGTTGTGTCACCTGTCCCCTCGTTCACCCGCCAGCTGACCTGTAGTAGAATTACCCAGCAGCCTCTACGCGTTTCGCATGAAGATATGCGTCATCAGGTGTCAGCACATGAACTTTCTTTATATACAATAGATCGTTTTTCTTTTTATGTTGCATATTAATTTTTTATGGCACATTGAATTTGAGAATCTGGACATTTTCTGAACTTTCCTTTACAGGAGTGGGATCACAGGAGGGGAGGGGGGAATTCTATCACGTTATACAAAAAACACATCATTTGGCGTGCTGGCTTGTTTTTGTTCTTTGTATTTTGTTTTTTTGGGTAAGAGTGTGGTTTGGTTTTACCAAATTTTCCTTCACAGGAGTTTAGATACACACGCATAGTAGTTTGTTTACACAGCTTCTCTTTTTTTCACAGGATTATAGACACACATACATGTATACTTTGCAAAAAAAATTTATAAATATTTTGTAAAAATCTTTTTCCTCACAGGATTGGGTTTTATATGACCAAGAGGATTTGATTTTCCTCCACGGAATTAGGATAGTGTTGTAAAGACTCTTTTGTAAGGGAAAGGAGTGTTTAAAAATATCTACCCGTCTGGATAGGAGTATCTAGCACCATAGCATAGTAATTGATGCTAATCATCATTTTATCTCACCCCACCCACTAGAGGACTGACTTGACCCTAAAGGGATCCACAGTTGATAAGCAGTAACATACCACAAGTTCCTTCAAACTGAGTTTTTTAAGGTGCTTAAGGATATACACATCTTTCTTTGATTGGCGCATCTCCCTTAAAACCTAATTTCAATAAGTAAACGGACATCTGGTCTCTTCTTACTTTCTAGAGTGCAGCCTTCATAAAACGCATATCAGTATAACAGTTGGCGCCGGTACCCCCTTTCTCTGTTTTTTATATACTCTCCTAATCCTCCAATCCTCCCTGGTCAAGACCAGTCCCTTCAGCTCCTGCCCCCCCCCCCCCAAGGTCCAGCGGTCTTGTGCGGTGGTCTGTTCTTGACGTCATCACACCCAAAGACCAGGTCTGGACGTAAATATGTCAGAAAAAGTCCACTGCTGGCCGTGGGGGAGTGCTGTTTTCCGGAGGCTCGAAGGATCGGGTGAGTATTGGCGCTGTGTTCGAAAACGAGAAAACTAGCAGTTAACCCATGCAGTGTGGGCACAGCCCCACTGCAGAGGAAAGAAAAATTTGCCCGGAGTTGGGCTTAGAGTAACTGATTTAATTTTTATCTTATAATCCTTGCCTACGTTCCAGTTTAAGCTGGTGCCATGACTGCTGCCCCAAGTTTCCTGTTTCAGGGTGGCTCCTTTCACTTGCAGTGCCCTATGGAGCGACCCTTGTATGCAGGGACTAGAGTTGTGTCTTCCTACACTGTGTGACTCAACAGAAATCACAGCCCTGTAGCCCAGGATGGATTCCTCTGCTTCTCCTTCCTCCCATCCTTTCTCCAAGCTAACAAACTGCCCCTAGACTGCACTGTCCACTGTTAACTATTTCCTGTGAAGACAGGTTCAAGCTGCTGTCATCTCCGACTGACTCACAGGGTCTTCCTTGCTGCTCATGACCTACTGTCAGGCTGAGTCTTCCTCCCAGGGCACTCACCGATCACAGGGTTGCCCACGATCAGGGAGGATAGTGCATCGCTGTGCCTTGTTCATACATGCCTGACACCGGCAAGGCTGACACCTCTTCTCCAGGTGATGGTGTACCCTATCCTGACATCTACACCAAGCAAGCTTCTGATTTGTCACCAGCTATCTCAGGCTGCCCAGGAGCTCTTCTCTTCGTCCTCCTGCACAAGATTGGGATAGGGTACACACACACACCTGTAGTTAGGAAAAACTCCTCCAGCTTAGGTTACTCACATTCTCCTGGCTTGATATCCACCTACAAAAATAAAGAATGTCCATCCATTCAGGCTTTTAATGATTTCTACTGTGGTGGAAACATAGGGAGCAGTTCTTTACATCACAACCTTCACCTCCACATTTTCAAGCCCAAATTAAGTAACTCTGCACAGTGTAAATTGGAAACTTACAAAGGATGGCTGACTAACTCTTCCCTAGTCCTTTCCATAGGTTCCCCATAGGGGGATTCTTACTCATTCAGCCTACCCCAAAGGGTTCTTTTACAAAAGCTATAGGCTTGCATATTAGTATATCAGTGGTAGCCTTCATCCTCTGCTCCATGGTTACATAGTTACATAGTAGGTGAGGTAGGAAAATTTGGGCAGTTGAAAGTCCAGAGATAGTAGTTGCACAATTTCTCAGCTGAGATAGTATATTTAGGCTAATATTCCGCCATTAGGTCAAAATGGTCCATCTCTGGTATATCACTGGTCCAATGCTCAATGCTCAATAACAGAGTGATAAGGGTGTAGCAGTGTGGCAGATGGAGTTGCAGGCAGGTATGTGGAATGCCTATACAGTCCTCCCCGAACATATGTTACATAGCTACATAGTAGGTGAGGTTGAAAAAAGACACAAGTCCATCAAGTCCAACCTATGTGTGTTATTATATGTCAGTATTACATTGTATATCCCTGTATGTTGTGGTCGTTCAGGTGCTTATCTAATAGTTTTTTGAAACTATCGATGCCCCCCGCTGAGACCACCGATAATAAGTTCAGTGCTCGCATCCTTTCTTCATAATTAATATCCTCCAGACCCTTTATTAGCTTTGTTTCCCTTCTTTGTACTCGCTTCATTTCCAGTACATCCTTCCTGAGGACTGGTGCCCAGAACTGGACAGCATACTCCAGGTGAGGCCGGACCAGAGTCTTGTAGAGCGGGAGAATTATCGTTTTATCTCTGGAGTTGATCCCAATATTCTGTTTGCTTTGTTAGCAGCAGCTTGGCATTGCATGCCATTGCTGAGCCTATCATCTACTAGGACCCCCAGGTCCTTTTCCATCCTAGATTCCCCCAGAGGTTCTCTCCCCAGTGTATAGATTACATTCATATTTTTGCCACCCAAATGCATTATTTTACTTTTTTCCACATTAAATCTCATTTGCCATGTAGTTGCCCACCCCATTAATTTGTTCAGATCTTCCAGTCCTAGATTATATATGACAGACTGGTTCCATCCACTATATTCATCCAGGGGAGGGACGTTACTATAAGGGGTACTAACCCCTGCTTACATGCTGCTTCAGGTTCTGTTCAGTGCTGGGTAGATTAATAAAAATACAGGCATTTGGTCATGTGATCTTTGTTAAATCGATCATATGTGGCCAATCCACCCATTGTACAAATATCAGGCAGAGCTCCCAACTGTCCCTGATTTTGAGGGAATGTCCCTGAATTGGAACAAAGCCCTCTGTCCCTCTTTCCTTCTCATTTCTCTCTCATTTTGGTCTGACCTATGTAGTTGTATATAAAATGCACTATTTATCTTTCAAAAAGTGTTTCCCCAGTGCTAAACCTTTCATCCAATTTTAAATTGCTTCATTTGTAAATTTCAAAAGCCAATATAAAGGAATAGTAGTAGTAAAAAAGAAATCACTGATGGGTTTACCTAATATTTGTTTTTGTTCATCTCTCCTTAAGGGGGGCATGGCAGGGGGTGTGTCCTATGCCTACATACTTTTGCTAATAGGTGTCCCTCATTCCCAACTCAAAAAGTTGGGAGGTATGTATCAGGTGATCAAAGTCTTAAGCTTGTGGTTTTGTAATTAGCACTAAAGGGAGCCTGGCACAGCACTTTCTTCTGATAAGGTTGGTTTCAGCCTTTGCAGCACATTTCAGTCCCTTAATTCTGCCTGGTTTCTTGACAGTTCTGATCGGTCAAAACTCTAAAACTTCCAGGTCATGCTGGAGTTTGCATTCTCCTCCTTTCCTTATATATTCCTACTCGCATTACTATGATTGGCTGCCCCACTAGCCAGTAGGGATGCTTGGACAATGGGAGGGAGTAAAGCTTTGATGCTACAAGGAAGTGCCAATGTTTTGCCTACTGCCTGGCCCTTGGCCAGACCAAAGAGACTGAAAACGAAAACTGGAGGCATCTGGAGGCAAGTCAACAGTTTTTTTTTCTTTGAGTATAACTCCCTTCTAAGCAGAGCTGGTACAAGGGGTGGGCGGGAGCCCTGGGCGGAGTGTGAGAGGGGGCGGGTTGTTTTCAGGCATAAGAGTATCATTATCCTATGCCGGGCATCACTAAATGGCGGCCCTCATCCGGCCCGAGCTACTGCTCTTTCTGGAACGCTGCGATCGTGCCATTTAATTGCCGCTTTTGTGCCCAGCCTTCTCCCCTATCATTAGTAGAGTAGAGAGGAGCGGACGGCGGGAGGCGGGACAATTCTGCACTGGGGGGCATGACCAGCACTGCCTGTCACGTTAATCGGGAGGTGATTGGCTACTAGAAGGTGGTCCTAGCAGCCAATCACCAGTTCGCTAATATGAAAAGTCAACCCGGCAGCTCCGGTGCCCCGCCCAGTGCTGCTGTGCCTTCAGTTTAGGATTGTCCCGCGGCTCCCGCCTCCTGCCCTCTGCTCTGTGAAAGGTAGGAGAGTGAAAGGAGGAAAATACATGGAACTGTGAAGGATGGGAAGCGGGGGATTGGGGGCAGTGCTGTGTGGAGGGGTCATGTAAAGGGGCAATACTGTGTGGGGGGTGATATGTAAAGGGACAATGCTGTGTGCGGGTAGTCATGTAAAGGGTGAAATACTGTGTAGGGGTCATATGTGAAGGGGGGCAATACTGTGTGGGGGTGATATGTGAAGGGGGCAATACTGTGTGGGGGTGATATGTGAAGGGGGCAATACTGTGTGGGGGTGATATGTGAAGGGGGCAATACTATGTGGGGTGATATGTGTGAGTGATCTCTGTTTCTATCGCATTAAACCTAATTGAATTTGCATTGTTTTAAGTATATTCCTGTTTTAAAACGACATTGATTCTTTCTTAAAAACGAGGGGGGGGGGCACAGTTTGCCATCTTCGCCCTGGGCACCAAATGGCCTTGTCCCAGCACTGTTTCTAAGGAACATAGAAACATAACTATTTAAAAGGGATTCAACTAATTTTAGCACTGCTTGAGATATCCAAGTCACGGTCAACACCAGTGCTGCCAACCGTCCGTTAATTTACCGGCAGCCCGTAAATTTCAGCCCGTTAATGTCCGTTACGGGCAGCTCTGCCCGTAAAAAAGATGGCTGTGGGCCGACAGCGCAACTGCGCATGCGCCGTTTCCAAGCCTGCCGAGCTCGGGAAAACCCGTACACACTCGGCCGGGCGGGCGCATACGCAGTGACGTGATGGCGCCGCTTTTGAATGTCAGGCACCGCTCTCGCCGACATCTCGCCACAGTGACAGCAGAGGAGGAGGTTGGTCGGTCTGTCTCTGCCTGGAATGGGGGGAGTGCTGAACAGAGCGCCATCCACTCCAGGTCAGTCAGCAACTGATTTGTATTGTGCTGATCAGCCTCAGCCAAAGGAGTAAGGACAGCTAGAGCAGAGCTGAGCCATTCAATAGGAGAACACTACACACGCAGCCTCTGACCCCCGTACCATGTCCATGCAGCCTCTGAACCCTGTACCATGTCCATGCAGCCTCTGACCCTGTGTACCATGTCCATGCAGCATCTGACACCCGTACCATGTCCATGCAGCCTCCGACCCCCTGTACCATGTCCATGCAGCCTCTGACCCCCGTACCATGTCCATGCAGCCTCTGACCCCCTGTACCACGTCCATGCAGCCTCTGACCCCCGTACCATGTCCATGCAGCCTCTGACCCCCGTACCATGTCCATGCAGCCTCTGACCCCCGTACCATGTCCATGCAGCCTCTGACCCCCTGTACCTTGTCCATGCAGCCTCTGACCCCCGTGCCATGTCCCTGCAGCCTCTGACCCCCCCCCCTTACCATGTCCATGCAGCCTCTAACCTCCCTCTTACCATGTCCATGCAGCCTCTGACCCCCTGTACCATGTCCATGCAGCCTCTGACCCCCGTACCATGTCCATGCAGCCTCTGACCCCCTGTACCATGTCCATGCAGCCTCTGACCCCCGTACCATGTCCATGCAGCCTCTGACCCCCGTACCATGTCCATGCAGCCTCTGACCCCCGTACCATGTCCATGCAGCCTCTGACCCCCTGTACCATGTCCATGCAGCCTCTGACCCCCGTACCATGTCCATGAAGACTCTGACCCCCGTACCATGTCCATGCAGCCTCTGACCCCTGTACCATGTCCATACAGCCTCTGACCCCCGTACCATGTCTATGTAGCCTCTGGACCCCTGTACCATGTCCATACAACCTCTGACCCCCGTACCATGTCCATGCAGCATCTGACCCCCGTACCATGTCCATGCAGCCTCTGACCCCCTGTACCATGTCCATGCAGCCTCTGACCCCCGTACCATGTCCATGAAGACTCTGACCCCCGTACCATGTCCATGCAGCCTCTGACCCCTGTACCATGTCCATACAGCCTCTGACCCCCGTACCATGTCTATGTAGCCTCTGGACCCCTGTACCATGTCCATACAACCTCTGACCCCCGTACCATGTCCATGCAGCATCTGACCCCCGTACCATGTCCATGCAGCCTCTGACCCCTGTACCATGTCCATGCAGCCTCTTACCCCCGTACCATGTCCATGCAGCCTCTGAACCCCTGTACCATTCCGTGCAGCCTCTGACCCCCTCTCGTTACCATGTAAATGGAGAAATATGTTTTTTGACTTTTGCTTAAACACATTGCGAATAGCACTAGCAACATGTTTATAGTTTAAATATTGATATTTGCACTGTTTAGCACTGAAAACAGGCATTTTGGGTGCTTTTTTGCAGTGCCAGTAAAAAATGCATCTCTGTCAGTAAATTTCCTGATTTCTGCCAGTAAAAAAATTGGTGCCATTTGTAAATTTTGGCGTCCTGCCAGTAAATTTCACTTCGGGGGGTTGGCAACACTGGTCAGAATGGCAGGTCTGTAATCTGATTGGCAGAATATAAAGGTACTTGGCTTGGAAGTAAGTAAAGAGAGATCAAGATCAGCATGACAAATGTGATGAAGTTCTCTAGCAGTCCAAAAACTAGGGAGGAGAAAAGACTGTGGTACACAATGTCTGAAGAACTGCTGATTGTTATGATTATTTTCCCTTTTGCAAAATATTTATTGGTTACCCTACACCACGTATTAAAGAAAATCTGTATTTCATGATAAATCATTTTCTTTTAAAGGTTCCCAGAGGGCCTAGGGTGTCCAATCCTCATTACCTCACCCATCAGGAATGCAAAATATCATTACATCAATCACTTTCTTCTGAAGAACATTGCCAGATTTGCCGGTGGCAAGAAGCCGCAACTCAGTATCAACACGGCCGGATAATACAATGCGCTACAAAGTGACAGCGGGCCCCACCCAGTGGGTCGCCCTACCCGTTGTGCTTCAGGCTAAACCAAAATTTAGAACAATAAACAGGAAATTGATCGGTAGTTAAGGTACAAGGAGCTAATTGGTTTTATGGCCAGGAACTTCATGAAACTGGCTCAGTGAAGATAAATATTTTTCTTTAAATGTTTGAGGACTGGGCTCTGTTCATTCCCGATGGAAGAGAATGTACCCTTTGTATTGATGGGATTTAATGATAAACTCACAGGTTGTAAATATATACTTTTAGAATAAGTGTGTTGCAATGTGAAACCACTTTACATTGGTTCCATGCAGTCCTCCAATGATGTTCTCACAACAGACCCCTGTCCCACCAGTCAACTGTTTTTTAATAATGTTGGATGTGTAGTGAGTACATGGGACACATAAGTTTGTGTGTGTATGTAGAGTGTATTTACTGTACATATATTTATATATACAGTATAAATATATTACCCTCCTAGTTTCGTAGGCTGCTAGGTAAATTGAACCAAAAAAACGAAATACCACAAAGGATTTAGCACCTACTGATGTCACGTACACACGATCGGACTTTTCGGCCGGACAATCCGCCAGACTTTCCAGCGGAGGTCCACCGGACTTTCCAGCAGAGGTCCACCGGACTTCCCGAACGTGCGGACTTGCCCACACACGCCCAGACTTTTCCGGCGGACAATCCGCCAGACTTTTGGCGGAGTTCCGCCGGACTTTTACACGGAGTAAAGTCCCTTGATTTAAAACGTGACTCCAGGTAGACGGGACTAGTGAAGGAAGTCAATGCCCCCGCCTCGATCGGCGAGATTGACACCTCGCTAGCCCCGTCACCTGGTATGGATTTAAAGGGGAATCCCTATGCCGAAAAAACGGCGTGGGGGTCCCCCCCAAATCCATATCAAACCCTTATCCGAGCACGCAGCCCGGCCGGTCAGGAAAGGGGGTGGGGACGAGCGAGCGCCCCCCTCCTGAGCCGTACCAGGCCGCGTGCCCTCAACATGGGGGAGTGCGCCCCCTCCCCCCACCCCAAAGCACCTTGTCCCCATGTTGATGAGGACAAGGGCCTCTTCCCAACAACCCTGGCCGTTGGTTGTCGGGGTCTGCGGGCGGGGGGCTTATCGGAATACGGGAGCCCCCTTTAATAAGGGGGCCCCCAGATTCCGGTCCCCACCCTATGTGAATGAGTATGGGGTACAATGTACCCCTACCCATTCACCTGGTAAAAGAAGTGTTAATAAAAAACACAACACAAGTTTTTAAAATACTTTATTACACAGCTCCGGGGGTCTTCTTCCGTCTTGGGGGGTCCTCTCACCGGACTCCTCCGCTATCTTCTGCTAGCTCTTTTACTAGCGGAGGAGCCTGGCTTTCTCCTTAGTCGCCGCCGCCGTCTGGGGGTCTTGTTCCGACTTTGGGGGTCTTGTCCCGCTCTTCTGTTCTTCTTGCCGTGCCTCCGCTTTCTTCTTGCAGCTCTTTTCCTAGCATTGGCCCGGTCTTCTGTCGCCGTCGCTGTTGCTGTTGCCACCTTCTGCTTCTTCTTCTTCCATCATCCGATGTGCTACACTATAACTATGTGAAATTTTTATAATTTTCTTCACACAAATAGAGATTTCTTTTGGTGGTATTTAATCGCTCCGTTTTTTTTTTTTTTTCCAAAAAAAAGATTTTTTTGAGAAAAAACTTTTTTCTTAGTTTCTGTCAGTAAATCTTGTAAATAAGTAATTTTTCTCCTTCACTGATGGGCGCTGATGAGGCAGCACTGATGGGCACTGATAGGCACTAATGAGGTAGCACTTATGGGCACTGATGAGGCGGCACTTATGGGCACTGATTTGGTGGCACTGATGAGGAGGCATGAATATGCTGCAGTTATGGGCACTGATAGATGACACTGATATGTGGCACAGATGAGCACTGATAGGGGGCACTGGTGGGCACAGATAAGCGGCACTGGTGGGCACAGATAGGCAGCACTGGTGGGCACAGATAGTCAGCACTGGTGGGCACAGATAGGCTGCACTGATGGGCGGCACTGGGCATTGATGGGTGGCATTGATGGGCAGCAGTGATGGGCATTGATGGGCAGCACTGATAGCCAGCTCTGACTGGCATCACTAATGGCCACTGATTGCTGGCACTTTTGGGCACTGATTGCTGGCACATATTGGTGGCAACTGTGGGCACTGGTTGGCACTTATTGTTGGCAGTGGTGGGCACTAATTGTAATCAGGGCACTGATGATCAGTGCCCTGATTACATACCTAGTTGTCCCCTGTGAGGAGATGCCACTGATCGGCTCTCCTCACACTCTCCAGCATCTCTGTATTTACATGTGACGGGCCATGTTGTCCGGGCAACACGGCAGTGATCGTCGCGCTGCCCGCCGCCGGGTGTGCGCGAGAGCGGTCGTTCTGGGAGGCCGTCATATGACGTCCACCCAGAACGAGAGCTGCACCGCCCAGCCGTTATTTGGCGGTGGGCGGGCGGCAAGTGGTTAAGGATGTTTTGCCTATTTCATTGTAACCACATTTCCCTTGTATTGTTGATAGTTTACCAGGCCTATCTAACGTCAGCATCTACTTCTAGGGCTGACTTGCTGGCTCAGGGATGACACGCTGTGCCGCTTACAAATGTCTGACACAGATCAGCCCCTCCTCCAGCCTCTTGTGACTTGCTACCAATTTACAATATTGCAGGCTGATCACCGGGGAAAGTGAGACTGAAGAAATGCTTCACCCTGCCTGCAGCAGACTGATGACATCATCTCAGCCTAGGCAAAGTCGCTCGTCTGAATCGCAGGGATGGCATTTTAATGATAAAAGGTGGAGCTTTTCTAAAAATTTTTTTTACCATTGCTGTATATTGTGATGCATCAGGAATTTATTCATGTGGAATTTTAATATTCATCCAGCCAGAATTTTCCTGTATAGGCACCTTCATCAAGTAGGCAACTGTTTCATCTACAGCTGATTATTATTATGATTCGACATTCTGAGACCATGGGACGTTCCACAGTATGCCGGATTGAGCAGCGACCGTTATCCGTTCTCTGATCTCACCTTAGAACTGAGCCCCAGCCAAGCCAAAGATCCGCAGGGAAGATGTCAACCACGGCTGTCCCTGGGTGGTCTTGTCTGCTCCGGATAGCTTACAGCATCGGCCCCCGCTACCAGACAAAGACGCGCTTGTAATTTTGTGGCTCTGTGCAGCGCTGGAAACATCAGCGCAGTCAGATCCCTGTATAATTTAGACACACGCTCGGCGTGATTATACACCGTGGGAAAAAAAAGAATAACAGAGCGGGGCCCATGGTTTACAGAACCACACTGAAATACAAAGGAGAGTGTTCTGGGTGCCAAGGTCGAAGCCTGAACATGTTCTCTATTTGGCTCTTCTGGTTTTAATTCATTGCTTTAGTGATATCATTTAATAGTCAAAGTAGGAGAACCTCGCGCACAATCATCCTGCAAAAAGAAACACTGATGCCGATTTATAAAAGTCAGGGAACTTTGGCAGCATTTACTGTATATAAACCCTCTGCAACTTCATTAGCTTTTGCCGACATGGCAAATGTTCTCGTTGGGTAATAGAAAAGGAAGAGTCTGGGGCAAAAGTGTGGCGATCCCTCTAACCTAAGCTAATTCTTATTTTTTGCAGTAGACAAATGTAGGATGTGAGTAAAAATTTGTTCAATTTTATTCAATGGCAGCTCAATTGAATTTTTTTTCCATAAAGATATTTATTTACAGTATCTCATAAAAGTGAGTACACCCCTCAAATTTTTGTAAATATTTTATTATCTACAGGGGTGGCACAGTGGTGTAGTGGGTAACACTCTCACCTAGCAGTAAAAAGGGTCACTGGTTCAAATCCTGACCTCAACACTACCTGCCTGGAGTTTGCATGTTCTCCCGGTGCCCGCGTGGGTTTCCTCCCACACTCCAAAGACATACAATATGAATGTGAGTTGGGGACCTTGGATTGTGGGCTCCTTGAGGGTAGGGAGCGATGTGAGTGTGCGTAATTTGATGGTGCTATATGGGTACCTTAAGTAATAATATACCGTATTTATCAGCATATAACACGCACCCCAAGTTTAGAAGGAAATTTTAAGGAAAAAAAACGTTTTAAAGGAAAAAAAAACTTACAATTAAATGCCCATCAATGCAGCCTTGCACAGTGTCCATCTGCATGCTCGTCAGTGTCATTTGCAGCCTTGCCCAGGCTGCAATTAAACTGCAGTGACATATCAGAGGAAGCCTCTTCTAAAGATGATGCACAAGAAAGCCCGCAAACAGTTTGCTGAAGACAAGCAGACTAAGGACATGGATTACTGGAACCTTGTCCTGTGGTCTGATGAGACCAAGATAAACTAATTTGGTTCAGATGGTGACAAGCGTGTGTGGGGGCAACCAGGTGAGGAGTACAAAGACAAGTGTGTCTTGCCTACAGTCAAGCATTGTGGTGGGAGTGTCATGGTCTGGGGCTGCATGAGTGCTTCCGGCACTGGGGATCTACAGTTCATTGAGGGAACCATGAATGCCAACATGTACTGTGACATTCTGAAGCAGAGCATGATCCCCTCACTTCTGAGACTGGGCCGCAGGGCAGTATTCCAACATGATAACAAACCTAAACACACCTCCAAGATGACCACTGCCTTGCTAAAGAAGCTGAGGGAAAAGGTGATTAACTGGCCAAGCATGTCTTCAGACCTAAACCCTATTCAGCATCTGTGGGGCACCCTCAAACGGAAGGTGGAGGAGTGCAAGGTCTCCAACATCCACCAGCTCAGTGATGCCCTCATGGAGTAGAAGAGGACTCCAGTGGCAACCTGTGAAGCTCTGGTGAACTCCATGCCCAAGAGGGTTAAGGCAATGCTGGAAAAGAATGGTGGCCACACAAAATGTTGACACTTTGGGCCCAATTTGGACATTTTCACTTAGGGGTGTACTCACTTTTGTTGCCAGTGGTTTAGACATTAACCACTTCCCACCTGGCCTATAGCAGAATGACGGCCGGGCGGTGGTTCTGTTATCCTGACTGGGCATCATATGACGTCCTTCAGAATAACATGTTGCCGCGCTCCCGTGGGGGCGCGCACCGCAGCGATCGGTGGAGCGGTGTGTCAGTCTGACACACCGCTACACTAATCTCGGTAAAGAGCCTCTGGCGGAGGCTCTTTACCACGTGATCAGCCGTGTCCAATCACGGCTGATCACGATGTAAACAGGAAAAGCCGGTGATTGGCTTTTCCTCACTTGCGTCTGACAGACGCGAGTAGAGGAGAGCCGATCGGCGGCTCTCCTGACAGTGGGGGTCTGCGCTGATTGTTTATCAGCGCAGCCCCCCCTCAGATGCCCACACTGGACCACCAGGGACTCCACTAGGACCACCAGGGAAGTGGGCAACATGTGGATGGCCAGGTATGTACCCCATGGCCATCCACATGTGCAAATGATGGCCAATCTGTGCCAGTCAGTGCCCACAAATAGGCACTGACTGGCACCATCATGTACCAAAAAAATAAGTGATGCCCAGCAATGCCACCCATCAGTGTCATCAGTGCCACCCAGTGTCCAGCAGTGACAGCTATCAGTGCCCTGCCGTGCCACCTATCCGTGCCACCCATAAGTACCCATCAGTGCTGCCTATGAGTGCCCATCAGTGCCGCCTATGAGTGCCCATCTGTGCCGCCTATGAGTGCCCATCTGTGCCACCTATGAGTGCCCATCAGTGCTGCATACCAGTGCCACCTATATGTGCCACCTATCAGTGCCCAGTGGCCATCAGTGCCACCTCATCAATACCACCTCATTGGTGCCACCTCCTCGGTGCCTATCAGTGCAGCCATATCAGTGCCCATCATTGAAGAAGAAAACGTACTTATTTACAAAATTGATCAAATACCACCAAAAGAAAGCTCTATTTGTGGGAACAAAATGATAAAAATTCTGTTTGGGTGCAGTGTTGTATGACCGCGCAATTGTCATTCAAAGTGCGACAGCGCTGAAAGCTGAAAATTGGCCTGGGCAGGAAGGTGTATAAGTGCCCGGTATTGAAGTGGTTAATGGCTGTGTGTTGAGTTATTTTGAGGGGACAGCAAATTTACACTGTTATACAAGCTGTACACTCACTACTTTTCATTGTAGCAAAGTGTCATTTCTTCAGTGTTGTCACATGAAAAGATAGAATAAAATATTTACAAAAATGTGAGGGGTGTACTCACTTTTGTGAGATACTGTAAAACGATATACAAAATTATACAGTGTGTTCCAAAAAGAATGCCCCTATTTTAAAACCTTATATCTGTGAAGCCACACACCACCAATGAATGAAACCTGTACTACTTGAACGGGCGTGGCCGAGAATTTCAAGAGTCCGTAATAACGGAGCAGCGCGCTTTTCAACAGCGTTTCTAGATTGATCCACCAGCGGCAAAGAACATTCGTATTTGGTATAAAGAATATCATACAGTGGTGTGAAAAAGTGTTTGCCCCCTTCCTCATTTCCTGTTCCTTTGCATGTTTGTCACACTTAAGTGTTTCGGAACATCAAACCAATTTAAACAATAGTCAAGGACAACACAAGTAAACACAAAATGCAATTTGTAAATGAAGGTGTTTATTATTAAAGGTGAAAAAAAATCCAAACCATCGTGGCCCTGTGTGAAAAAGTGATTGCCCCCTTGTTAAAACATACTATAACTGTGGTTGTCCACACCTGAGTTCAATTTCTCTAGCCACACCCAGGCCTGATTATTGCCACACCTGTTCACAATCAAGGCATCACTTAAATAGGAGCTGCTTGACACAGTAAGGTCCACCAGAAGATCCTTAAAAGCTACACATCATGCCAAGACCCAAAGAAATTCAGGAACAATTGAGAAAGAAAGTAATTGAGATCTATCAGTCTGGAAAGGGTTATAAAGCCATTTCCAAAGCTTTGTGAATCCAGCGAACCACAGTGAGAGCCATTATCCACAAATGGCGAAGACATGGAACAGTGGTGAACCTTCCCAGGAGTGGCCGGCCGCCCAAAATTACCCCAAGAGCGCAGCGACGACTCATCCAAGAGGTCACAAAAGACCCCACAACAACGTCCAAGGAACTGCAGGCCTCACTTGCCTCAGTTAAGGTCAGCGTTCATGCCTCCACCATCAGGAAAAGACTGGGCAAAAATGGCCTGCATGGCAGAGTTCCAAGGAGAAAACCACTGCTGAGCAAAAAGAACATCAAAGCTCGTCTCAATTTCTCCACAACACATCTTGATGATCCCCAAGACTTTGGGGACAACATTCTGTGGACCGATGAGACAAAAGTGGAACTCTTTGGAAGGTGTGTGTCCAAGTATATCTGGCGTAGAAGGAACACTGCATTTCAGAAAAAGAACATTATACCAACAGTAAAATATGGTGGTGGTAGTGTGATGGTCTGGGGCTGTTTTGCTGCTTCAGGACCTGGAAGACTTGCCGTGATAAAAGGAACTATGAATTCTGCTGTCTACCAAGAGATCCTGAAGGAGAATGTCCGACCATCTGTTCGTGTACTCAAGCTGAAACGAACTTGGGTTCTGCAGCAGGACAATGATCCTAAACACACCAGCAAGTCCACCACCGAATGGCTGAAGAAAAACAAAATGAAGACTTTGGAGTGGCCTAGCCAAAGTCCTGACCTGAATCCTATTGAGATGTTGTGGTATGACCTTAAAAAGGCCGTTCATGCTGGAAAACCCACTAATGTAACTGAATTAGGACAATTCTGCAAAGATGAGTGGGCCAAAATTCCTCCAGGACGCTGTAAAAGCCTCATTGCACGTTATCGCAAACGCTTGGTTGCAGTTGTTGCTGCTAAGGGTGGCCCAACCAGTTATTAGGTTTAGGGGGCAATCACTTTTTCACACAGGGCCATGATGGTTTGGATTTTTTTTCACCTTTAATAATAAACACCTTCATTTACAAATTGCATTTTGTGTTTACTTGTGTTGTCCTTGACTATTGTTTAAATTGGTTTGATGTTCCGAAACACTTAAGTGTGCCAAACATGCAAAGGAACAGGAAATGAGGAAGGGGGCAAACACTTTTTCACACCACTGTATGTGTAAGGGGAAGAGTTCAGGGCGACCACGCACTTCAGAGGAAAATGTGCAACGAATTCAAGAGGCTTTTCAGTAAAGCCCACGCAAGTCCGCTGGTCATGCTAGCCGAGAACTTGCGATCCCTCATACAACTGTTTAGCTTCTAAAGACACACGGATTGCAACTGGTGCAAGCGCTTTGTGTAAGTAACAGAAGAAAATGTTCAGATTCTGTCATATGTTCAACAGAAAATCCATACCAGACCTGAGGGCCTGGTATGGACTGGGGGGTGGGACCCCACATTGTTTTTTTTTTTTTAACATTTTTCTATTGCCGGCAATATTATATTTCTATATTTTTCTTTAGAAATTTAATTTTTGCTGCAGCAGGTTCTATACATGCTACAGATGCGCCACTTTACAGGCAGAGTAAGGGGTCCCCAACCAGGCGCACTATTTAAAGGAGTTTTTCATTTTTATTGTTGCACTTTAAAGCGGACCTTCAGCCTTTCCATCTATTAAATCTTCTGCCCTTGTTGTTTTAACTATGGATAGTAAAAAAATATTTTTTTCTGCCAGTAAATACCTTATACAGTCCACTCCCTGTTTCTTCTCTGGTCATTAGCCTAGGCTTATGACATCATGCACAGCTCTCTTGTGAGGGTTTGCCAGGAAGGGATGAGTCATAAGAGGGCCAATGAAAGCTGCAGGGTTGCAGAGCTGGAGGTGTGCCCCTGTGTAAAAGACCCCCATACCCCTTCTATGGGCAATAACTTGGATCTAATGCCCCGTAGACACGAGCGGATTTTCCATCGGAAAAAACATCCAATATTTTTCCAACGGAAAATCCGCTTGTGTGTATGGGGCATTAGAAGCAAGTTATTGCCCATAGAAGGGGTATGGGGGTCTGGATACTGCCCTGGCTTGTCTTGCATACACACGGCACACAAAAGTTCGCTGAACTTTCGACCACCAAGAACGCGGTGACGTACAACACTACGACAAGCCGAGAAAATTAAGTTCAATACTTCCGAGCATGCGTCAAATTGTTTCCGAGCATGCGTAGGAATTTTGCGTGTCGGAATTGGTACAGACGATCGGAATTTCCAATCAAAACTTTTTCCAACCGAAAAATTGAGAACCTGCTCTCAATCTTTTGCTGGGGGGAATTCGGCCAGCAAAAGTCCGATGGAGCCTACACGCGGTCGCATTTTCCAACTAAAAGCTCTCATCGGTCTTTTCCTGGTCGAATTTCCGATCGCGTGTACGCGGCATTAGCCTTCAAAATGGGGACTTTGATTTTTCAAGTTAGGGTCCCATAGACTTTTATAGGGTTTGCGGTTCGGGTCAGAACTTTTCCTTTGTTCGGGAGTTCTGGTGCGAACCGAACGGGGGGGAGGGGGGGGTTCGGCCCATCCCTAAGCCCCCGTCGTACACACGGTCAGAAATTCCGACCACAAAATCCATCGGATTTTTTCCGACAGATTTTGTCCGATACTGGTGTTGCATACACACGGTTGGACAAAGTTGTCAGAAAATCCGATCGTTCTGAACGTGGTGACGTTCGTTGCGTATGACGGAACTACGTAGAGGCTAGTAGCCAATAGCTTTGGTCTCCTAATTTGATCTGAGCATGCGTGGCACTTTGTCTGTCGCAATTCTCTACACACTATTGGAAAAAGTCCGATCGGATTTTGTTGTCGGAAAATTTGAGAGCAGGATCTCAAAAAAAAAAGTCAGATGGAGCCCACACACGGGCGGATTTTCCGACAACATAGTCCAATCGGACATTTTCCGACCGTGTGTACGGGGGCTAATTGTGAATACGTGTCACAGAATTCAAGGAAGTAAATGTGTGGGGATCTTCATAAAGTAAGTTTAAAGACTTCAAAATCATTCAGGAAAAAAATGAAATACGATGTAGAAATGAAGATGTGATTTTACTTTGTGACCATAGAGATGCTTTAACGTGCGTCTTGGCGTTCCGTTTTAGGTGGTAATCTCCGTTCCCAATCTATCAGCAATGAAATATTCCTTTATGGGCGGACTGACCCTTCTCGGTGTGTGATAAATCCGGTCTGCTTTCTAAAAATTCTCCGGTATGAAGTTATGGGATACGCAGCGAGATATAATAAGTGCTGCCCACTGCTAAATATAACGCCAGCGTCTTCAAGGGGGGGGGGGGGGGGGGGGGGGGAGGGGGGGAATGGGCTATTTTTACTGGGAAACACCCATCGATGCAGCACTTGTAACATCTGCATTGCTGCAAGACGACCTTGTCACTTCTATTCAGGGAAACAGGCTGAAGCAGAGGCACGTGCTCCGGACTGCTAAATGAACATTAAAGGGGAGGAAGATGGGCTCAAATGGAAATGAAAATCCGCTGTTTCTACCCTCATTCATTCTTCCGCTCTATTTTTAGCCCTCTGCAGTGTAATGTTACTGAAGATCGCACTTCGTACAATGCACCCGGGACGCCAACTAATATTTCATTAAAGGGCGATGGGAAGCGTTTCTTTTTTTTTTTTGCGTATTTGTGTTCTCTGCTATTTACTATGTCGTTTCAAAATGAAAGGTGAAAGTGGATGTAAACCCAATTTGCTAAAATGTCACAAAATCTTTAACATGTTGGTGGCATTTTAACCACTTCAATAATCGGGCACTTTCACCCCCTTCCTGCCCAGGACAATTTTCAGCTTTCGGCGCTGACGCACTTTGAGGCTCCATGCACACTGGACGTTAAAATAACGTTATAAAAAAACGCCAGTAGCTTTGCAGTGAGTCTTTCAACGTTTCTTTAAAGTTTTTGCAAAAGAATTCATTAGCGTTTTTAAGCGTTTTTCCGCGTTATTGTTTTTTAGTGTTTTTTTTTTCAATGTATTTTTTCAATGGATCAAATAATGTTTAAAAATGTTTATCGATGTTTATCAGCGTTTGGCGTTTTTTGGTGGTCAGAAAAACAACTCCTGAACGCGATTTTATGGCGTTCAGAAAACAGCCCATACACTCCACTGTTGATAAAAGTTCAAAAACGTCCATGTGTGCATGGAAACATAGGATAACATAGAGTGGAGTTTAGAGCCCTTTCACACTGATAGCGCCCGGGCATCGGCCGCTTTAGCGTCGTTTTAGCGGCGCTATTCGGTTTTAACCCCCGCTAGCTGCCGAAAAAGGGTTAAATCCGGCCGCAAAACGCCCTGCAGCGGCACTTTGCCGGTGCTTTGCCAGTGGTTCGGTGGCGCTGCCCATTGATTTCAATGGGCAGGAGCGGTGGAGGAGCGGTGTATTCACCGCTCCTCCACCGCTGCAATGAAGCTGCTGGCAGGGCTTTTTGTGATGCCCTGCCAGCGCAGCGCCCCAGTGTGAAAGCACTTGGGCTTTCACACTGGGATTGCAGCTGAGGCTTTTTTCAGGCGATTTACAGTCGCTATTTTTAGCGCTAAAGCGCCTGAAAAAACGCCTCCAGTGTGAAAGGGGTCTTATGGGCTGTTAAAAAAAAAACACCCAAACTCCAAAAAACAGCAGTTTATGAGCGCCAGTGTGCATGGAGCCTCAACGTTTTTTAAAAACGTTTTTGCAATAGCGTTTTTCCGCATATTTTTTTTACATTTTTTACATCAACGTTTATCAGTGTTTTTGAGCGTTTGGCATTTTTTGTGGTCCGAAACACGACTCCTGAACGTGATTTTATGGCGTTCAGAAAACAGTCCATAAACTCCACTGCTGATAAACATCCAAAAAAAACATATGGACACATAGGATAACATAGAGAGGAGTTTATGGGCTATTAAAAAAAAAAAAACGCCCAAACTCCCAAAAACGTCAGTTTATGAGCTTCAGTGTGCATGGAGCCTGAATAAGAATTGCACGGTCATGCAACATTGTACTCGTGACATTTTTATAAAAAATTATTTTTCACACAAATAGAGCTTTGTTTTGGTGGTATTTAACCGCGAATTGCAAATCACTGTAGTTGTACGTCGGTCCATTTTAACAGCTATAGCAGGCAGGTCGCCGGAGCCGATGCACGTGGCCAGCAGCCGCCAGGCCACCCGCGATTGCTCCACAGAGAGCCAGAACAGGGATCTGTCAATGTAAACAAACAGATCCCCGTTCTGACACCTCCCCAGGGAACACTTAACCCCTTAATCGCCCCCTAGTGTTAGCCCCCTTCCCTGACAGTGACATTTATACAGTGATCAGTGGCTATTTTTAGTCAATAAAAAAACACACTAGACAGGTTTATAGGGGTGGGGTCACCGGGTGATGTCAAACGGTGACCCCGCCCCGTATGACGGCCCTTATGACGTCACCGCCCCGGGCATGCTGGGACTGTGATGTCATAAAGGACGGGGTCACATCACCCGGTGACCCCACCCCTTATGCCTATACAAGTCGATACGCAGCGTGTCCACAGCATTACAGCGGGAGAGAGCGTTGTGTCAACATTGGAAGAAGAGAAGAAGGAAGAAGAAGAAGAAGACGAGGGCGATGACGAAGACCGGGCCAACGCTAGTAAAAGAGCTGGAAGAAAGTAGCGGAGGAGCCCGGCAGAAGAACCAGAGAGTGGGAGAAGAGGTCGGAAAGCACAGAGAAATTGGAAGAGACCCCCGGAGCTGCATAATAAACTACCTTAAAAACCTGTCTAGTGTGTTTTTTTACTGACTTTCTTTCCCCCAGGTGAATGGGTAGGGGTACGATGCTTATTCAAATAGGGTGGGGGGGCTGGGATCTGGGGGCCCTCTTGTTAAAGGGGACTCCCGGATTCCGATAAGCCCCCCGCCAACAGACCCCGACAACCAACCGACAGGGTTGTCGGGAAGAGGCCCTTGTCCTTATCAACTTGGGGACAAGGTGCTTTGGGGGGGGGGGGCGCTCGTCCCCACCCCCTTTCCTGAGCTGCCGGGCTGCGTGCTCGGATAAGGGTCTGATATCGATTTTGGGGGGACCCCCACGCTGTTTTTCCGGCGTAGGGGCTTCTCCTTTAAATCCATACCAGACCAAATGGCCTGGTATGCCCTTGGAGGGGCATTCCCTCTTGCACTCGCTGCGATAGGAAAATGTGTTTTTCCTATTGCAGCCAGCACGAGATGTACAGTACCCTGTCGCCGAGAACCAGCGCGATAGGATCGTGTTGGAAACATTCTCGCGGGCAGGTGTTGTAGCTTCCCTTGCGTCATATTTGGTCCGTCGGACCAGCATACAGACGAACAGTGGAATTCCGGTAGGACAATTTAAAACATGTTCTATTTCTAAAGTCCGTCTGATTTTTGGCATGCAAAGGTCCGATGGATCCCACACACGATCGGAAATTTCCGTGTGTATGAGGCTCCTCTCTTCTCTTTTATACTCTGTAGCTCCTGCTGGATTTTGCTTCTAATTCCCCTGTGAAGGCTTCCATTTGTGGATGGACATTTTATGGTTACACAACCTGGTCACATTGCTAGAATCTTTTTATATGGACTATAAACTGAAGGACTTAAGAATAAATGGTTGTGGAACGAATCATCTGAGTTTCCATCATTTCTTATGGGGAAATTCGCTTTGATATACAAGTGCCTTGGATTACAAGCATTCTTCCGGAACGAATTATGCTCGCTATCCAAGGTTTTCATGTAGATGTAATGATGCTGCATTAATTCTGTGACTTTTCTATCTGGCTGGAGTTCAGCTTTGGGTGGACATAATGTAAAGGGTTGGATTATCACCAAATAAACCGTTTTCTACACAGTGGTCTCATTGCCTCTCCATGACACCCTCTCATCAATCTTTCTGCATGTTCACAAAAGCTGCAGGGGTGACCTCCAGTGATTGGAAAACGCAATTCTCCGACACTTTCCGAAAGAGACGCTAAAGATAACCGCGCCAGCAGGTCTTAAAAAATTAGCATTGCATTGAGATCCATTCTATTCTTTATTAAAAATCATTGTGCAGGGAAGCATACATCATTGTTGGCGGTAATAGAAGATCGTTATATATTTTTTATAGTTCTTTATACAGTTACCTTAGAGAGCTGTGGGGAGACGTAGGCTGGCTCTGGAGGAATGGTAATAGGATCAAACTGAAATACGGATTGTCCAAAGTGCAAAGTGTCAGCGATAATGTATGGATATGCCTCTCTTACTTAAAATATAGAGAATCCGTATTTCACAGTTGGAGGGGTTAAGCATTTTTGGTTTATGGCTTCAATGAATAAAATCTGGAGGGCATGCATGAATTATGCAATATTATAACAGGGGGGGAAAAGTGATATAAATAATAAAATCGTAATCTGTTCTTTTACTGGTACAGTATGTGCCACCATCAATATATCTAAGCGCCTATTACATAGCTTGAATATTATTTTGTATTCATATTTTATGCAGCCGACAATCTCACTGTGCACTTTTGAAATGATAGTATTTAATCTTTAAAGCGAGTCTTCCACGTGCTGTAGAGTAGACTGAAGCATTGCAGGAATCTCTTTTTTATTTTTTGAATGCATGCTGAGATTGCCGAATAGTCGGCGGTGGAAGAACTGTGTTCTGGCTCCTTTTAAAGTAGTTGTAAACCCTTACAGACCACTTTAACCTAAGTCTAGATTAAGGCTTACCTGTAGGTGCAAGAAATATCTCCTAAACCTACAGGGTTACGGAGATATATTCCAAAAAAAACGGCACCAATGTCTTAAGTAGACAGCGGCGCAGGCACACTGAGCGTGCCGTTGGTGAAGACGATGATGCCGTCACTGCCGGCTCCCGCGCGCATGTGCCGGAGTGACGTCATCGCTGCTCCAGCCATACTGTAGGGGAGATCACACTAAATAAGCAGCTATTGCTTGGGGTACAAGGTCCACTCTTTAACACTTAACCCCTCCTCCCCCTTCCAAACACTTTAACACTAAAAAAGCAATACAAATATAAAAAATGAAAATAAATCTTTAACACGTAATCCTAAAATTTAACCCGGCTTTTCTTAAACTTTTTAACATGGAGGAACTCATGAAATAACTTTCCGCGCTCAGGTAAATGTCTACAGCTTAGAGTACTTTTGTGTGATGGTCATCAGAAAGAATGCTTCTTACATTTGTGGTCATTGGGAAGAACCTCCCCTTACAGACAGGTAAAAAAATCAAAGGTGTCCGTGGTTACTAATCTGAGAAGCAGAAATTATTTGTTGCTCAAGAAACCTTGAGCAACTTCTGCAGGAACCCTAGTTGAAAAAGGCTAATTGAAAGTAGAACTAAAGTCACAATACTTATGCCGCGTACACACGCTCAGACTTTCCGGCGGGATTGTCCGCCGGACCTAGTCCAGCAGACAAACCGCCGGACTTTCCAGCGGAGGTCCGCCGGAATTTACGAGCGCGTGGACTTGCCCCCACACGCCCGGACTTTTCCGGCCGACAATCCGCGGGAAAAAGTCTGCGGGACTTTTGAAATGAATGGACTTGCCGACACAAGATCGGAAAGTCCGTTCATTTAGAACGTAACTGCAGGTAGACGGGACTAGTGAAGGCAGTGAATGCGGCTGCGCTAGCCCCGTCACCTGGCATGGATTTAAAGGGGAATCCCTACGCCGAGAAAACGGTGTGGGGGTCCCCCCCAAATCCATCTCAGACCCTTATCCGAGCACGCAGCCCGGCCGGCCAGGAAAGGGGGTGGGGACGAGCGAGCGCCCCCCCTCCTGAGCCGTACCAGGCCACGTGCCCTCAACATGGGGGGTGCCCTGAGGAAAGGGGGCCCTACGGCTCAGGGGGGGGGCTCGCTCGTCCCCACCCCCTTTCCTGGCCGGCCGGGCTGCGTGCTCGGATAAGGGTCTGAGATGGATTTGGGGGGGACCCCCACGTAGGGATTCCCCTTTAAATCCATGCCAGGTGACGGGGCTAGCACGGCAGCATTTACTGCCTTCGCTAGTCCCGTCTACCTGCAGTCACGCTCTAAATGAACAGACTTTCCGATCTTGTGTTGGCAAGTCTGTTCTTTTAAAAAGTCCCGCGGACTAGCACACAGACCGCGGGGGTGTCCGCCGGACTGCCGAGTCCAGCGGACAATTTTAAGTCTGAACTTAAAACTTAGTCCGCCGGACTTTTTGGAGGAAAAAGTCCGCCGCCGCCCACGCACGGGGGCGGATTGTCCGGCGGACTCTAGTCCGGCGGACAATCACGCGGGAAAGTCCGCTCGTGTGTACGCGGTCTTACTTCTTCTCCAATGGTCTATTGTCCATTAGGGGTTTCTTCTGGCTTCTCCGGGTGCTAGTCTAAGCTTGGGACTGTCATCCCGGGACACAGGGACCAATCTGGCAATGTACTCTGGTACACTTGGTGAAGACTGCAAAAAGGCAGGCAGGTTTATTTTATTGCAGAAGACACATTGCGTGTCTCTTCTGCTATAAATTGCCTGTCTGCTTAAAAAAGTATTTTTGACTGTAGTTCCTCTAGGGGCAGTGGCAGCCCGTGCATTAAGGGCGCACAGGCGCCACCCCCTCTAGCACAAATAGATATATCTTTAAACTTCTATATTTAATGCTAGCTATATAACAAACACACTGCTATAGCAACATTACTGGTGATTGATTCCCCACCCCATTTGGCTTGAGCGATCAAGAGGGGTAATTAGCTTTATGACCCTAGCCTGTGTCTGGTCTGGTATTGCCCATCTCCTCTCCCATATTCAGGTGCCTCATATCTGACCCTATAATGACCAATTGAGAAATGCATGCCTGCTCAGTCTCCCTATAAATGTAAAGCATCATATGGGGTGGCGCAGACATGGTGGCTCTTTCCTGAGTGACTCTGTCACGAGTGATGCGCAGTTTCACCAACGCAGTTTAACGAAAGCAGGATAACTAAAGCTAGATGAAGATACAACAAAAACTCTGTTCCACCCTGTGACTATAAGCAAGCCAGCACTTGATATTAAGTTAGATTTCCACTCTCTATCATGTTCCTTCTTCTCTTCCTTCTAACATCCGTGTCTTCTATCCTCAAATTTTCCTTACTCTACCCCTCTTCTCTACCCTGCAGTATGCACATATCTCCCTCACTCCTACCCTCTCCCTACTACTCCACCCATCATCTCCTGCATTTGCTGTACCCACATGCTGACATAAACACCAGGACCACTAAACACGCGCGCTTATACACATCCCACTCCCATCTTGCCTTCCTCACCCTCCTCCTTCTCCTGGTCTCGGGTGACATTTCACCTAATCCTGGTCCGCCATTTTCCAACTGCAAGCCACATACCCTATACCCCACCCCCACTGGCAACCACCGCAATCCAGTCAGCTTAATTTCTATACCCTTGCTTCCTCAAAGCAGCCCACCAATCTCATGCGCCCTCTGGAATGCCCGTTCCATCTGTAACAAGCTTACATCTATACATGACCTCTTCATCTATCATGGCTTTAACATACTCGCCATAACTGAAACCTGGCTTCAAAATTTGGACTCAGCTTCTCCTGCTGCCCTATCCCATGGTGGCCTCCATTGGACTCCCCCAGACCTAATGGACAGAAAGGAGGTGGAGTTGGATTCCTTCTATCCCCACAAAGCACCTTCCTATCCCTCCCTCTCTATCCCTCCCTTCTTTTGAGATGCACTGTATCCGTCTGTTTACTCCTATTTCTCTGAGGATTGCAGCAATTTATCGGCCTCCCGGACCTGTATCGCGCTTTCTTGATGACTTTGCTGCCTGGCTACCCTACTTTCTCTCCTCTGAAATACCCACTATAATTCTTGGCGACTTCAACATTCCTGTCAATGTTAACAGCCCAACTACAGCTAAACTTCTCAACTTAACCTCTTCTTTTGACCTAACCCAATGGACACATACTTCCACCCACTCCAATGGTAATACCCTTGACCTTGTATTCTCCCATCTCTGCAATCCCTGCAACCTCATCAACACCCCCTTTCCTCTCTCTGATCACAACCTCATCAGTTTCTCTGTTTCCTTGCCTCCAACCAACCATCCCTCCAAGCAGCAAACAATTACTTGTAGGAACCTTCGCCACTTTAACCTATCTCTTATCTATTCTGCTACTGACCATCTATATGACATAATATCTCCCCTGTCCTGTCCTGACCTGGCCACCTCTGTCTACAACAGTTCACTCTCATCATCACTAGATGCACTTGCTCCTCTAACCACACGCAGAATCAGGCCCCGACCATTACAACCATGGCAAACTGACAACACTAGAAATCTCAAGAGACATTACCGTGCTCTTGAACGACTGTGTCGTAAAAGCAAATGCCTGCACAACTTCACCCTATATAAATCTGCCCTTCTAAAATACAATTCCTGCCTCCATGCTGCCAAACAAACCTACTCTGTCTCTCTTATTAATACCTTGTCATCTAGTCCCCGTCGGCTCTTCTCAACCTTTAACTCTCTGCTTCGTCCCCCACCCCCTCTACCCACTAACTCACTCACTGCCCAAGAGATTGCCAATCACTTCAAAGACAAGATTGATGCAATTCGTGAGGACACCTCCACTGTGCGTACACCTTCCCCACCCAACATACCTTGCCTAACGACACTTTCAACACCCTCCTCCTTTGAATTGGCTACTATTGAAGAGGTTACAAAACTTTTCTCAGATCTCACAACTACTATGGTCACCCCCTTCTTCTATCCTATGCTCCCTCACTCACATCTTCAATCTCTCCCTCTCTAGTGGCACCTTCACCTCCCCTCTAAAACATGCGCAGATCACTCCCATACTTAAAAAGCCCTCTCTGGACCTTTTCTCCTCTAAACTTCTAGAGCGCTTAGTCTACAACCGTCTTGGCTCCTACCTTAGTGAAAATAACCTTCTTGACCCCTTACAGTCTGGCTTTCGCTCGCAGCACTCCACCGAAACTGCCTTACTAAAACTCACTAACGATTTACTAACTGCTAAATCTGACAGCCAGTACTCCATACTGCTACTACTTGACCTCTCTGCAGCCTTTGATACTGTTGACCACCCGCTCCTTCTCAATAAACTACACTCCCTTGGCCTCCAAGATTCTGCTCTATCCTGGTTCTCTGCCTATCTATCACAGCGCTCCTTCAGTGTTACCTACAACTCTGTCTCCTCCTCTCCGTTGCCCCTTTCTGTGGGGGTCCCCCAAGGCTCTGTTCTTGGACCCCTTCTCTTCTCCATCTACACCTCCTCCCTTGGTCACTTGATAACCGCCCACGGCTTCCAATACCACTTATACGCCGATGACACCCAAATCTATCTGTCTACTCCTCACCTCACTCCTTCAGTCTCCTCTCGCATTACTAACTTACTAACTGACATCTCAGCATGGATGTCGCACCACTTCCTTAAATTAAATCTCTCTAAAACTGAGCTATTAATATTCCCCCCCGCCCGTGCCCCCCTCCATGACTTTTCCATCAAAATCAACAATGCAACCATCAGTCCCTCCCCTCACGCCAGGGTACTCGGTGTAATCCTAGACTCGGTCATTTCAGCCTCAAATCCAATCATTGTCAAAAGTTTGTAGACTTCACCTCCGTAACATCTCTAAAATTCGCCCCTTTTTAACAAATGACACCACCAAGCTCCTCATTCACTCCCTTGTTATCTCTCGCCTTGACTATTGCAACTCCCTTTTCATTGGCCTGCCTCTCCATAGGCTCTACCCTCTTCAATCTATCATGAATGCTGCTGCCAGACTTATACACCTTACCAACCGTTCAGTGTCTGCCAACCCTCTACTCCAATCCCTACACTGGCTCCCAATCACCCAGCGAATTAAATTAAAAATTCTTACCACAACTTACAAAGCCATCCACAACTCTGCCCCAAGCTACATCGCCAATCTTGTCTCCAAACATATCCCAAACCGTCCTCTCCGCTCTTCTCAAGACCTCCTCCTGTCAAGCTCTCTTGTTTCCTCCTCCCATGCTCGTCTCCAGGATTTCTCCAGAGCCTCTCCCATCCTCTGGAACTCGCTGCCTCAACCTGTCCGGCTATCCCCTACTCTAGCTACCTTCAGGCAATCCCTGAAAACTCATCTCTTCAGGGAAGCCTATCAAGTCTCCAACTAATCTTTTACCACTTCCATCAGCTCATTCCCCACAGTTACAACCTTTTGTATCACCTCCCCCACCCTATTAGATTGTAAGCTCTTCTGAGCAGGGCCCTCTTAATTATCCTGTATTTTATTGTATTATAACTTTATTGTCTCCCTTTTATATTGTAAAGCGCTGAGTAAACTGTTGGCGTTATATAAATCCTGTAATAAATAAAATAAAAATAAATATTCATGCAATGCATGAATCTATCTATGGCCGCAGCTGCCACCCCCTATTGGTTGGTGGTTTTGAAGCACCTGATTAGAGCCATAGGCTCTAATAGGCGTCAAAAAAGGTGACCTGCGAGCGGCATGCTGGGCGCTCGCAGGTCACTCAGCTATGTTAGAAAAGCGAACGAATATTTTTGTTGTCTGACTTTCCAATCATGTGTACACAAGTCCATTGGACAAAAGTCCAAACATGCATGCTCAGAAGCAGAAGCAACCGGTCTTGTAAACTAGCATTCGTAATGGAGAATGAACATTCGTGACGTGGCAAATTATAAAATCTCGAAATGCAGCGCACAATTCTATTCTTCTTTAATGGGATAGTAATGAAGCTGCTTTGCTGGTGATACTGATGGAGTTATTGCAAACAAATTTTCAAAGGCTTTTTTTTTTTTTCAAGTGATATCAAGAATAATAATAATAATAGCGCTAAATGAAAAACGCAAAAAGAAAAGCGCGAATCAACACTCACCAAACTTCTACTAACACAAAATTAGAAGGAGGAACCCAAAGGGTGGCGCTAAAGATCTGAAAAAACACATAGTATGTCTAGTACGTCACTACAAACGTAATTGTTGGCCAACATGTGTGTGACCGTGTGTATGCAAGACAAGTTGGAGCCAACAACCTTCAAACAAAATTCCATGGTTTTGTTGTCGGAAAGTCTGATCGTGTGTACGGGGCATTAGCTGCCAAGAGAGGAATCAGAGTTGTACAGACTGAAGAAGAGGATTAGTGCTGCACAGAGTAATGGAGAAGAATCAATGCGAGTTGTACATAGGGAGGAAGTTGTCCCTGGTTTTGTTACTGTCAACATTAAGCATCCCATAATAGCTATTACCTATCAGAATTATTACCCCTAATAAAACTTAAAAAATAAACTCAAAGACTGTTCTTTGCGTCCGGAATAAAGCTGGAAAATGCTCTTTGCCTGGCTGTGTAGGAGTTGGGAACCCAGTCATCTGCAACCCTTGTGGGGGTAGTACTATATCTGCAACTCATGATACATTAGTGCGATGGTCATTGGGAGGAATGCTCCTTACACGTGTGGTCATTGTAAGCATTACCCCCTTACAGATAGCTAAAAAGATCAATGGTGTCAGTGGGAACATATTGGAGGGGCAGAAATTGCTTATTGTTCAAGGAAACCCCATCAACCTCTGCTCTGGAAGTCTGTGAACAGGGAGCGAAGGCCACTAGCGAGTGACTACACTTCATTGTATTCAGCTGCTGCTTAGCCTTATAAATCTTACATACAGTCTGAGAAAAAGAATCTCATTGCTTTCCCGCATGGGCGTAGCATAAGGGGTTGCAGGGGTCACAATTGCAACCCTGCCCTTAGCTCCAGGGGGCCCCAGCAGCCTCCCTGTCATATTATCATATCCTCCACAAAGTCCAGCTCTGATCTGCCCTAGGGCCCCACGGCCACGCTCCAGTACTGGGCTTCTACTTTGCCTTCTACAGTCCACATCCCTCCAATCTCATTGGCTGGGGAGAAGCTGTGAGGCATTTCCTGAATGGAGAGGAGCATGAGGTGAGAACAGCCCAGGATTGGGAAGTGTCTGTGCTGTGTGCTGTCAACATGGAATGGTAACCGTGCTTAGCGAGGCCAGAGGAGGAGAGTGCCGTCCTGTAGCCATGAAGGGACCAATGTTACTGGTGAGGTAAGACACCGCTCAGTGTCTTCTAGTCACCAGCTGGGATTCTCTGTACCCCCCACTCGGGATGTCCGCTTACCCCACTTCCCTGACAACTGGGGAAAAGACACACACCTCCGGGAGGTGACCTTCCCCCAACAACTGCCAACAATGACAGAAAAACCTTCAGAAATTGCTAAAACAAATCCCTTAACACCTCATCAGGGGGCCCCTGAAGGGCTACAGGCTACATATTTTATGTCACATGGCTTTGCCCTTCCAGATCTAAGTTGCACCCCCCCCTCCCGAACGCCCCCTAACCACCCCCTCTACCCTGGATACTATGGCCGACTGCTGAGCTCCTTTCTTATTACAGCACTCTTTACTGCTCCTCCTCTGCAGGGCTGAAATCACATTCCTTAAAACACAACCAGTCAGCCACAATCTGCACAGGGTGTATCTGCCTACTGCAACTACACTGCCGTTCTGACCAGAGAATTACACAGGTCAGAAGGGCAACATAAAAGACAGAAACACCCTGTGAAGGCTGACAGACTGTGTGTAAAGGAATGTGATTTCAGCCTTGGGTAGTGTGTGTGTGTGTGGGGGGGGGGGGGGGGATAGGAGCTGTATACAGTGCTGGTATGGGAACGGAGCTCTGCCAAGTGACCTGCCAGGGGTCCCTGTCCTCTGATTCTCCAGCAGTGATCCCTGTCCTCTGATGTAAAGAGGAACTCTGGGAACTGAAAACTCTTAAGCCACTTTGAGTATCTTGGCGTGCAGTGGATGTATCTGCACGCACGGTGGAAGTGGTGGGTGGTAATGAGAGGGGGGCAGGTCATCTTTTCCATCGGGGGCCCACAAGCTTCAAGCTACACCTCTGCTCTCCTCTGTGACGTCTAGAATTGGTCTATCCTCAACGTTTACTCTAAGAAATCAAAGCCTTGTACACTCTGTGAAATTGGTATTTCCCATCATTAGCAGACAAGTGCGACTTTTGAAATAACTGTGATGAATTTCATGTGAACCATTTCTCAGTTCAGCTCCAAGAGGCCGGAGATGGGTGTAATCCCTGATGGCAGCATCTGTCAATTTTTAAAGGTGAAATGTAGAGGCCAGTGGAGGACCAAGATGGGGTGCTGGGGGTCAGCACAGTTAACATCCGTTGAGCTGGTGGCCTTGAGTGGTCATACGCTCCCTTTCAGACCTCAGAATGGGTCCTGCAGTCAATAACAGCTGTTGGGTGTTATATAGCTAACTTCTCCCTGTTCAGACCTATGGTTCCAGCCTCCTCTGGGATGTTGTGTGACTGATTGAAAGAAAGGCAATGCTGGAAGAAGGCAATACTCTAAAATGTGCTGCGTTTGTTAAAATCTGAAATCTAAAGATCAATTGTGTAATGGAATGGTATTTTATTTAGGTGAGCCTATATAATTTTCACAAAGCAGTGGACATCTTGTTTAGCTCATATAGTACGTTGTATTCCCTGCTCTACAATTCAGCCCTTACAATTCTTCTTCCTCCAAAGATGTGTCATGTTCTTTAACCACTTCCTCCGGGTAGACGTCATATGACGTAATTTACTTTGAGCAAAGATATCTGAATGATGTCTGCAGCTTCAGGCATCATCCAGCTTTCTTTTTTTTTCCAGCCAGCGATTCCCTGCAATGTAAAAGCCATCCTAGCAGCTGTTTAGCCGCTTGATTGCTTTTACAGGAGGTGGGAGGGGACGTCCCCCGTCCCGCCGCCCTCTGGTGCTTCTCCGGTCTTTCCCATGCGATCAGGGAGCTGGAGAATGAATCGGCTAGCAGCAGTGGTTTACCATAGAGCTGACAGTGGACCAGATGGTCCCCAGCCATCTCTATGACCCTCAGTGGCCGGAAGCGACATCATCACGTCACTTCCGGCTCTGGCAGATGTAAACACTGCCATTGTTTTTGCTGGAAAGCCTGAGATTACATAGTTACATAGTTAGCTAGGCCGAAAAAAGACACAAGTCCATCCAGTTCAACCATAAAAAAAAAGAAATAATAAATAAAAATAAAATATATCGTACAATCCAATAAACCCCATTCTATACCCACAGTTGATCCAGAGGAAGGCAAAAAAAACCCCCAAAAGAGCATGCTCCAATCTGCTACAGCAGGGGAAAAAAAAATCCCTTCCTGATCCCCCTAGAGGCAATCGGATTTTCCCTGATTTATCTCAGGCTTTACAGCATAGAGGAGAGATGTGAAGAGTACCTGTCATGCCTTATTCCTATTACAAGGGATGTTTACACAGGAATAAAAGTGATCAAAAAATAAAGAATTAAAGGGACAGTGTAAAAAAATAAAAATAAAATCCCCTCGTGCTCACAGAAGCAAACGCATATGTAGGTCGCGTCCGCATATGTAAACAACGATCAAACCACACATGTGAGGTATTGCTGCAATCATGAGAGTGAGAGCAATATTTCTAGTGCTAGAACTTCTCTGTAACTCTAAACGCGTAACCTGTAAACATTTTTAAAATGTTGCCTATGGAAATTTTTAAGTACTGTAGTTTGGCGCCATTCTACCAGAATGCGCAATTTTAAAGCGTGACATGTTTGGTATCTATTTACTCGGTGTAACATCATCTTTTATATTTAAAAAAAAGGGGTTACCTCTTGTTCTTTCTTGCATTAAAATTCATTAAAGTGTATTTTTTCGCCAAAAAAATGCGTTTGAAAAATTGCTGTTCAAATACCGTGTAATAAAAAAAAATTGCAACAACCTTCATTTTATTTTCTAGGATCTCTGCTAATAAAATATATATAATGTTTGGGGCTCTGATAAATTTTCTTGCAAAAAAAATATTATTTTTACATGTAGGAGGCTTTTGGCTTTGGCTTTGGTGGTCAAGATAATATCCAGCATTCACCATGGGCACCAATCATTGCAGAACACGTTGTGTGATGTATGTTCTTAGTTGTGTTTGCCTCCGAGGCTAAAAGTTCCTAGTCCTTCTCTGAACATAAGGACTAGGAATAAGCAAAGCAGTTTTGGTGCAACTGATTTTGTTAAGGCCCCTTTCACACTGGGGCGGTTTTCAGGCGGTACAGCGCTAAAAATAGCGCCTGTATACCGCCTGAAAACACCGGCCCCATTCACTCCAGTGTGAAAGCCGGCGGGCTTTCACACTGGAGCGGTGCGCTAGCAGGACCGCAACAAAAGTCCTGCTAGCAGCATCTTTGGAGCGGTGAAGGAGCGGTGTATTTACCGCTCCTATACCGCTCCTTCCCATTGAAATCAATGGGAAACCGCGGGGATACCGCCCGCAAACCGCCGCTACAGCGGCGCTTTGCGGAGGTTTTTAACCCTTTTGCGGCCGCTAGCGGGGGTTAAAACCACCCCGCTAGCGGCCGCATACCGCGGGTAAAACGATGGTAAAGCAGCACTAAATATAGCGCTGCTTTACCGTCGCCGCCCCGCACCGCCCCAGTGTGAAAGGGGCCTAAAAAGGTTTCACCACTGACGAAATTTCGCCAAAGTAGAGGCTCTCAATTTTGAGATATTTAGATGAAATATTCTTTTTAAACTTGAATATTCTTTATATTTATATTACTTTTTTACGTTTTGTTTTTTCTTTCTGTGAATAAAATGTAAACGAATGAAGCTAATAAGGGGCTTTAATGATATTTAGGCTCCAATTAATGCTCTTTACACCTTTAAAACCCACCAAAAACATCTTACATCTACCTGGCCTATTGTCCCCAATACAAATGGCAAACTTTGTGCCAAAATCTCACAATCTTCTTTTACAAAATGTTTATTGAAACTTTGAAAGAAACAAACGTAGGGGTCTCCCTGACCTCCAGAGGCCTAGTGGTGACCCCCAGAGTCAGGGAGAGCTGACATTTCTCCTCAGGGTGCAGGTTACTAGGCATGGTGGGTGTTGTGCAAGGTGGAAAGATGGGCGCCAGAACAAAGAGAGTTTTATTTCTCTTAACGGGAACAGGGGGAGAGAGGGGTAGGGCACAGGACACCCTTAGGAAAATGCAATAGCAAATTGGCAGACTCCTTGGGCAAAAATAGAACTAGACAGACAGCAATACAGAAAAAGGGCATTTAAGCTGAATGCAGCGATCTATATCTTGTAGGCAACGGCTGTCTCCTATAGCAACAACTTCACTCACAGTATCCCACTGTAGATCCTCAACTCACAGTATTCCACTGTAGATCCTCCAGCTTAGCTCCCAGCTACCTGCTGGACTTCTCAAGCTTCACTCACAGCTACCCTCTGTATTCTTCAAGCTTCACCCACCGCTACCTGCTGGGTTCCTCAGACTTACAGCTACCCACTGGATCCCTCAAGCTTTACTCACAGCTACCCACTGTACTCCTTTAAGCTTTACTCACAGCTACCCGCTGTACGTCTTGGATGAGCTCTCTCCTGAAGCTTTCCCAACACTTCACATTCCCCGGCTGATGAAGAGTCTGCTCTGGTACTCCTTCAAAATTTCGTCCCTTTGACACCTGCCTCCGGCAACTAGAGTGGTTGCCCCTCTGGAAACTTCTTCTCCTATGCCTCCTGGCAACTATCAGGCTCCCCTCAGGCTAAGCCCCTTTACATGTGGCAAAGACTCAGGCTTTAGGCCTACACCTCTGCTGCTGCCTGGGTGGAAAGAACCCCAATCACCTGACTCTTCCAAATAGACTATCCCAGCAGCCTCAGTGGCCAAAAAAACTCCTGCTGGTTGGCTGAGAAAAACATATTCACTCGTCCCTTTGACACCTGCCTCCGGCAACTAGAGTGGTTGACCATCTGGAAACTTCTTCTCCTATGCCTCCTGGCTGACGGTAAAAGATAGAATCACATTCAAGACCCTCTGCCTCACCCACAAATGTATACAAGGAAATGCTCCTCAATACCTTTGTGAGAAAATAGAAAAATACATACCAAATCGCAGCCTTCGATCGACAAACCAGAACCGCCTTCTCATCCCCAAAGCTCGATACAAATCGAAGGGAGACCGTAGATTCGCAGTACAGGGACCTCGGCTATGGAATGCTCTACCAAACAACATCCGCTTGGAAGAAAACCATCAGGCCTTCAGGAAAAAACTTAAGACCCACCTCTTCTAATATCGCAGGACAACAAGAGCAGACAAGTGCCTTGAGGCGATTCAGTTCGCATTTGCAGAGCTATACAAATCATTCATTCATTCAACGATCAGGCTCCCCTCAGGCTAAGCCCCTTTACATGTGGCAAAGCCTTAGGCTTTAGGCCTACACCTCTGCTGCTGCCTGGGTGGAAAGAACCCCAATCACCTGACTCTCTCCAAATAGATAGACTATACCAGCAGTCTCAGCAGCCAAAAAAACTCCCGCTGATTGGCTGAGAAAAGCATATTCACTCATAACCTGAATTCACTATAATCTATCATTCTAATGCCAAAGGCAACAGTGCCACCTATTGACAGAATAGAGAAATCACAGTTAAACTCAAGCTTAAGAGAAAACCAGTTGGTCAAGAATACAAATTAGCCAGGCTAGGTACCACCTAGCACAACTATATTTACTAGCAGCCCTGTTTAGGACAAGGGTGCTACACAAAGATGCAAATAGACATAAAATAGACAAAACAAATGCCAATGAGACTATAAAATACAAAGGGATGAAAGAAATGGGACCAATTGGCCCACTGTTACAAAGGCAGTGCAAAGAAAGATGGGCGGCACAACAGAAACTGTCAGCGTAACAAATACATCCAGAACATTACTTTTTAATATCTTTTTAAATGATATAGGGTCTGGAATTAAAAGTACTATTTCAGTCTTTGCAGATGACACCAAGCTATAGAGTGGAATAACGTCCTTACAGGAAGTCTTTAATTTACAAGCTGACCTTAATGCACTGTTTAATTGGGCAACTATGTGGCAAATGAGGTTTAATGTTGATAAATGTAAAGTTATGCACTTGGGGGCTAAGAATATGCATGCATCATACATACTAGGGGCCTGCATAGAGCGATGAAGACATGGTAAATGAAATGCTCTGAGTCGTGTCAAATAAATACAGTTGCAGTCATCAAAGCTTTCACAGTCTGGTCCACTGCTGTAAACTAGCGGCACATTATACAGTACAGCAGTATTCGCAAAGAACATCAAGTACAAACCTCGCCATCAAAGGCTCTGCTGTTAAAAGGTATTTCATTCTTCTGAGTTGCACAGTGCTGCAAAAAACGAGAGAGAATGCCAAATGGGACCTTTCTGTAACAAGAGCATAACCCCTGAACAATTTTTTTTATCGAAAAGGAAACTTAGTTCAATGTGACTTTTGTTTCAGCTGCTCTGCAAGGGCTGCCCATCCTTTGATATATCTTTTTATGACAGCCGATCTATAGTATTGACCAACATTATGTATCTGATAAGACATGTTATATATCATTCAATGGAGCTGATGCACAAACAAAGTGAATGTTAACCCAATCACTAGAACTTCATAGAAACTTTAACTTGTTGTTTCAAAACGTATTTCAATGAATTTATAGCCACATCTTTCATTAAGCAATGGCTAGTGATCCTGCCCTGAAGATACTCCAAGCAGGCCCGTCGCGACAGGACAGGCAAACCAAGCAATTGCTTGGGGCCCCGAGCTGGCTCGGGGCCCCAGCCGCGCCGCCGGCCGCTGCTTCCTATAAGCAGGGCCGTCTTTAGCGCAGGGAAAATGGGGAACATGCCCTGGGCTGGGCCCAATCTTTGTAGGGGGGCCCGCGCTACCCGTGAATTGGGGCCCCGGCTTTTCAGAGTGCACAGAGGACACGGGAGGCTATATTCCCGATTTAGTCAGCAGAGAGGGGGCGGGGCTGGGAGCTCCACTGACCCACGCCCTATGTAGCCTGTATGCTTGCTTAGAGCAGTGATCGAAGTGGGCGTGTCAGTGGAGCTCCCGGCCCCGCCCCCTCTATACTGGCTGGGAATACAGAGGTCTGGGGGCGGGGCCGGGAGCTCCACTGACACGCCCACTCCAATCACTGCTCTAACTACAGCAGTTCTGTTCCGAGCGGAGCTCCCGGCCCCGCCCCCTCTCTGCTGGCTAGCGCGCGAATACAGCCTCCTGTGCCCTCTGTGCACTCTGCAAAGCTGTCATTGGGGCCCAATTTACAGGAAATCGGAATCTCATGCAGTATATCAGCAGTCTGGTAATCTCGTGCAGTATGTCAGCAGTCTGGTAATCTCATGCAGTATGTCCGCAGTCTCTGGTAATCTCATGCAGTATGTCCGCAGTCTGGTAATCTCATGCAGTATGTCCGCAGTCTCTGGTATCTCATGAAGTATGTCCACAGTCTGGTAATCTCATGCAGTATGTCTGCAGTCTCTGGTATTCTCATGCAGTATGTCCGCAGTCTCTGGTAATCTCATGCAGTATGTCCGCAGTCCCTGGTAATCTCATGCAGTATGTCCGCAGTCTAGTAATCTCATGCAGTATGTCCGCAGTCTCTGGTATTCTCATGCAGTATGTCTGCAGTCTCTGGTAATCTCATGCAGTATGTCCGCAGTCCCTGGTAATCTCATGCAGTATGTCCGCAGTCTAGTAATCTCATGCAGTATGTCCGCAGTCTCTGGTATTCTCATGCAGTATGTCTGCAGTCTCTGGTAATCTCATGCAGTATGTCTGCAGTCTCTGGTAATCTCATGCAGTATGTCAGCAGTCTCTGGTAATCTCATGCAGTATGCCCGCAGTCTCTGGTCATCTCATGCAGTATGTCCGCAGTCTCTGGTAATGTCATGCAGTATGTCAGCATTCTCTGGTAATCTCATGTAGTATGTCCGCAGTCTGGTAATCTCCTGCAGTATGTCCGCAGTCTCTGGTAATCTCATGGCTATGCGTGTGTGCGGGGGGGGGGGGGTGGGGGGGCCTCCATGTCCATTTTGCTTGGGGCCCCCAAATTCCTTCAAACGGCCCTGATTCTCAATATGTCTTTTCACCACTAATATCAGTGAAGTGCAGGACGGGCATAAAGAACTGAGCACACCTTGTAATAGCTTTATGAAGGAACCTAGGATTTGTTCACACATAGTGCTTTATGGTAATGCATGTAAATCCACTCGCTTAAGACCCCTTTTAACATTACATTCGCGGTAAAGTGCCGCTCGTTTTAGTGGCGCTTTTTGGCCGCTAGCGGTGTGCTTTTAATCCCAAAGAAGGGGTTAAAAACTCCCATGTTGTGGCGCTTTCGAATCGCTTTTCAGGTGCTTCGGAAGCGCTGCCCATTCATTCTAATGGGCAGGGCATTTTGGGAGCGCTAAATACAGCTTTCCCAACCCGCCCCAAAGATGCTGCTTGCAGGACTTTTCGGAACGTCCCGCAAGCGCACCGCCCCAGTGTGAAAAGTCACACTGCAATGAATGGGAGGCGGTTTTCAGCAGGGGCTATTTCCAGCGCTAAAGCGCCTGAAAACCACCCCAGTGTGAAAGGGGTCATACTGCAAATCACAGCAACATGTTGTCTAAAAATGCACCTCAATGCACATACACAATGCAATGTCGTTTCCGGTGTTGTAAAAAAATTTGCGACTTATGAAAAATCCTCACCTCGTCACTTTCGGTGCGGCTCCGTCACTGAAACAGCTGATGGCGGCCTTTACTGCGCATGTGCGATGTCACGGCCCTTGATCGCGCATGCGCGCGAGCTAGCGGCAGTCGAGAAATGTTATGTTCTCGAGTGGGCGGGCGGGCGGAGGCGGAGAGATGGTTAAACGTCCGAAACAGCCCCGCCCACCACCCTAAAACACAGCGATTCGCGCATGCGCGAACCTTTTGGACGTCCAGGGTCCAGAAAAATGATGGACTCGAGGGGGCGGGCGGAAAGTTGGTGGGAGGGGGAGACAGAGCGAAGCTTGGAGAGGGGGGCGGGCCCCAATGCATAGCACTGAGTACATTGTTGTGCCATCAATTATGCTGCCACTGTGCCCAGCAAACATCTCACTGTGCCCAAACATCTCACTGTGCCCGTCAAACGCCTCACTGCGCCCGTCAAACGCCTCACTGCGCCTGTCAAACGGCTCACTGCACCCGGCAAATGCCTCACTGCGCCCAGCAAACGCCTCACTGCGCCCGTCAAACGCCTCCACTGTGCCTGTCAAACGCAGCCACTGTGCCCGTCAAACGCAGCCACTCGACCCAAAAATTTACGCCACTGTGCCATCAAACGCTCCCTGGGGGTATGCTGATCGCACATCCCACTCCATCTTCCCTGAGGGCAGGGACCACTCCCCCCATCAAACGCCTCACTGCGCCCGTCAAACGCCTCACTGCGCCCATCAAATGCCTCACTGCGCTCGTCAAACGCCTCACTGCGCCCAGCAAACGCCTCACTGCGCCCATCAAACGCCTCACTGCAGTGTCAATGCCGCAGGGCAGTGAGCCGTTTGACAGGCGCAGTGAGGCGTTTGCTGGGCGCAGTGAGCCGCTTGACGGGCGCAGTGAGCCGCTTGACGGGCGCAGTGAGGCGTTTGATGGGCGCAGTGAGCTGTTTGATTGGCGTAGTGAGGCGTTTGACGGGCACAGTGAGATGTTTTTTTGGGCACAGTGGCAGCATAATTGATGGCAGAACAATGTACTCAGTGCTATGCACGGGGCCCGCCCCCCTCTCCAAGCTCCGCCCCCCTCTCCAAGCTCCGCTCTGTCTCCCCCTCCCACCAATTTTCCGCCCGCCCCCTCGAGTCCATAATTTTTCTGGACCCTGGACGTCCATGAGATTCGCGCATGCGCGATTCGCGGTGTTTTAGCGTGGTGGGCGGGGCTGTTTCGGACGTTTAACCATGTCTCCGCCTCCGCCCGCCCACTCGAGAACATAAAATTTCTCGACCGCAGCTAGCTACCGCGCATGCGCAGTAAAGGCCGCCATCAGCCGTTTCGGTGACGGTCCGGAGCCGCACCGGAAATGACGAGGTGAGGGTTTTTCATGAGTTTTCAAATTTTTTTACAACACCGGAAGCGGCGCTTGTTGGATCGGGCCCTTTTGATCAAACGGGAGGCCCGGAAAGAGCGTCGGGAGGGACGTCCCCTCCCGCTCCTCCGGGATAACAACCGAGCGGCTTTTAGCCGCATCGGTTGTTATGCTCGGAAAGCCGATCGCCGGCTCTAAACAACAGTACCGGGATGATGCCTGCAGCTGCGGGCATCATCCCGGTATAACCCCCGAGAGCCGAGGCCGCGGATGTGCGTTACGCTCGGCGGGGGAGGGACACTGAACGTCATAGTAAAGATCACAAGGGATCGTACGATCACAGCACACACTACAATCCAGCAGAACATTTTTCCAATGCATCTCCTTGGATTTGGATAAGCTGTATAGTTATAATAACATTATCCTGTATCGGGGCCACACACAGGATTTGTGTAGTTTGATCAATGAATCGTTGATTCTACAATCAAATTGTATGGTGAATCTGCTGATACGGAACAGTGACTACTTACTTACTACCAAACAGCAGTGTCAGCAATTTAATGATATGATTACCAAATGAGCCAGTAATTTCTTGGGCGGCTCAGTGGTGTAGTGGTTAGCACTCTCACCTGGCAGTACTAGGGTTGCGGGTTCGAATCCCAGCCTCTGCCTGGAGTTTGTATGTTCTCCCTGTGCCCGCGTGGGTTTCCTCCGGGAACTCCGGTTTCCTCCCACACTCCCAAAAAACATGCTGGTAGGTTAATTCGATAGACCCTGTCTCAGCGCGTCATAAACCTGCAGGGTAGATGGCATACGGGGTCGCCCCCTGTCGTAAACGTGTCATAAACCTACGAGGTAAAGGATGCGCAACGAGGTAAAGGTCACTCTGTAAACAGTTCCTGACCCTGCAAGGTAAAGGACGCGATATGGCAGCTGGTCGCCTGTCCTGTCTGCGTCACCCCTACGGGGGAAAAGGGCGCGCTATGGCAGATGATCCCTGTCCAGCCTAAATGCGTGGCATAAACCCGACTCTACGAGGTAAAGGGCCAGGCCAATGGCGGACGCTCACACCGGCGGCAAAAAGCACGTGCGGTGTCCCTTAATATTTAATTTTTTTTTTAAAAGGAAGCTGCGCTCAATTAGTGACCACACAATATATATATATATATATATATATAGCCAAACCCGTGACTTGTATATCAATCTAGTAAAATTTGGAAAAAATACGTGAAAAATAAATAATAAAAAGGGGAAAAAAATAGAGATACGGGGCCCCAAAGTCGGGTCGGAAAATGTCAAGCACTTTCTCTAGTCATCTTCCAGGACGGCACACCTGAGAGGATGACTGGTCACACCTGGCAGGAAACACAATTAACAAAGTTTAAAAAGCCCCACCCCTCCCTCTGACCCTCAGTTATTGATTGTGTTTCCCACACGCTGATGGCTGCGAAACCGTTTGTTATTTTTTTCTAAGACCTCAGGTCTGGGACCATGGTGGGGTTCTCTGTTCAAGCATTTTTCAAATGCCATTAAATTAAGGGGTTTTCCCTCTGCTCCCTAGAAAGCTGAGTGGGAGAGGCTGGGGCACTAGGACAGGTGAGTTGTCCATAACCCCAGGGGCCACCTAACCTTCCCTCTTTTCCTCCCCTCATACCTGACAGTGGTGGACGGTTGGGGGGGGGCGCTGATACACCCCACGTCGGCCGGAAGCTGGGCTCCAATGGCCGAACGTTTTCTTCCCCTTAGGGGGCCGTGCCATCCTTAGGGATAGACCGCGGCGCAGAGTGGCGTCGGTAGCCGCTAGTGCGCATGTCCGGAAGCCGCCGGGCGCCGGTGTGACGTCATATCCGGCGCGCCGGGGCTTCAACAAAATGGCGGCGAGCGCGGCGGTCAGAGCATGAGGCGGCTGTTTGGAAAGAGGGGGCCCAAGGTCCACAGCCTTCACAGTCGATCCATCTACCGGTGTAGAGGCAGAGGATGGAAGGCGGACCAGAGCTCGCGGCATCAGAGGTCGCCACAGGGGGTGAGTGACTCGGCTGGAGCGAGGGGGGGCAGACATTTGGGGTGGCCCTATTGTCCTTGCCCCCCACACTGTATGTGTATGTGATGTGGCTAATGGGGTGTCCCTTTCTTACAGAGACCGAATGCCCTGCTCAGGAGAGAGCCAGTAGGTCTGGGAAAGCCACATCCAAAACTAAACGCTGTGGGTCTTGTAGCTCTAAACTCCCACAGGACCACAGCAAGCCTTTTTGTTACAAATGTATTTACAAATTGGCAGGCAAAGAGACAGCAGAAGTTGCGAAGGAATGCAGGGCACTTCAGGTTGAGATGCTAGCTACCCTTCAGTCTTTTAAAGCCGTACTTGATCAGCGTCAGGGGGATGCCAGATCAGTAAGGGAAAGCTCTCCCTCACAGGAAGATAGATCTACCTTTACAGGAGGGTCTCAGGAACCTGCCCCATACTATTCAGAGGAGGAGGTTTGCAGCTCTGACCTGAGTTCCCAGGAGGGGGAGGACTCAGATCAGGATAGCCATGTAGAGACCAGATCTGGGGGACACCTCTTTTCAGCAGAGGATATGGAGGGTCTCCTCAGGGCAGTATATGCGTCAGAGGACATTCAGTTACCTTCCGCCCAAGTGTCGGCTCAGGATAAGGTCTATAGAGGTTTGGGTAAGCCACAGGCCAGATCCTTCCCAGTTCACCAGTCCCTGAAAGATATTATCTTGAGGGAATGGAAGGAACCTGAGCGTAAACTCCTCAGACTTAAAACTTGGAAACGGAGATGTCCTTTTAAGGAGGAGGAGGAAGAAAAATTTTTCAAAGTCCCACGCTTAAATGCGTCCTTGGCGCAGGTTTCTAAACGGTCGGACTTATCTTTTGAGGACGCGGGTAACATTCAGGATCAGATGGATAAAAAAATCTGAGATCCTGTTGCGTAGAGCTTGGGAAGCGAATGCATCGGCCATGAGCCCTGCATTAGCTTCAGCTTGTGTAGCCAGGAACGCGGACGCATGGCTCAACAAGCTGATGGACCATCTCACACGTAAGAAGGAATCCAGGGAGATAGTAGAATCCCTGGAAGTGGTGGGGAGAGCTATCGCCTTTTTGGCGGACGCGGCAGTAGAGACAGTAAGGACGACTGCTAAGTCAGCGGCATTACTGAACTCAGCCAGGAGGGCCCTTTGGGTTAAGACTTGGGACGGAGACTTCACTTCTAAGTCCCGACTCTGTGGTATTCCCTTTGAGGGCTCCCTACTCTTTGGTTCGGGTCTGGAACAGGTCCTTTCCCGATCCACAGAAAAAGGTAAGAAATTTCCCTCCAAACCCAAGAAGGAAAAAGGGAGGAAATTTTTTCGTGGCCCCCCTGCAAAAGGCCAGTTCAAGGGCAAAGGGGGACAAAGGAAGAAATGGGGGATCGGAAAGGGCAAAGAAAAAGGTGGAATCCTTTTTTCTGGGTCCGGACCGTCCAGCAAGGATTCTAAATGACGCCATAAAAGTGGGCGCAAGGCTCTCGTATTTCCTTCCCCAATGGGAGAAGATCTCAGAGAGCCCTTATATTTTAGACCTAATAAAACTAGGTTACAAGCTGGAATTTCGGTCACTCCCACCTCAAAATTTTTTGGTTACTTACCTTCCCAAAGATTCTCTGAAGGCAAGGGGCTTGCTAGACAGCGTTCGCATGCTCGCAGAACAGGAAGTGATTATCCCGGTCCCAGTGACTCAGAGGGCTTTCGGTTTTTATTCCCACATTTTTGTGGTCCCGAAGCCATCGGGCAAGTTTCGGTTGATTATCAATCTACGGAAACTGAACCACTACCTGTTGTACAAGCGATTCAGAATGGAGAGCATCTACACGGTCAGAAAACACCTCCAGAAGGGAGTTTTCATGATCACATTAGATCTCAAAGATGCTTACCTGCATGTACCCATTGCCCCGGATCATCAGAAGTACTTGCGTTTCGCAGTACGGACAGAGCAGGGGGTGCAGCATTGGCAGTTCAGGGCACTTCCCTTCGGCCTTGCGGCCAGTCCAAGGATTTTTACCAAAGTCCTGGCAGAGGTAGTATCCTTTCTACACCTTCAGGGGGTAGCTCTGATACCATACCTCGACGATCTGTTGATCTACAGTCCATCCAGAGACCAGCTCCTGAGAGATCGAGAGTTGGTCTTGTCGACCCTGGATTCCCTAGGTTGGATGGTGAGTCAGGAGAAATCCTCCCTGGATCCCTCACAGTCGAAGGTATACTTGGGGTATCAGTTGGACTCAGTAGCCCAGAAAGTGTTTCTTCCTCCCGAAAAGGTCGAAAAAATTCGGGGCGCAGTGACAGTGTGTCTCGAAGCCCCGGAGGTATCTTTGAGAAACATCATGAGGGTGTTGGGCCTGATGGCCTCTTGCATCCCGGCAGTTCCCTGGGCTCAGCTCCACTCACGAGTCCTCCAGGGCTTCCTTCTCTCCTCTTGGGGCGGGAGAAGAGAAACCCTGGAGGAGAAAGTTCCTCTGTCAGAGGAGGTAAGAAGCTCCCTAGTTTGGTGGCTCGATCCCGTCAACCTATCGGGAGGTCGGACGTGGACACAGCTAGACCCAATAGGCATTACAACAGACGCAAGTGCCTGGGGTTGGGGGGCTCATTTAGGAGACCGCTACGCCCAGGGTCCCTGGGATCAGAGTCAGAGCAGAGCTTCCTCAAACTTCAGGGAGCTTCTGGCAGTCGGGAAGGCATTAAGTGTCTTCCGGGACTTGATCCAATGAAAAGGGAAGTCCAAATTTTCTCGGACAACCGGGTGGCAGTATCCTATTTGAACCGTCAAGGGGGAACAAGGTCAGTCAGTCTAAGGGCACTGACCCAAGATTTCCTGGGAGAAGCAGAGAAAAACATTCTCTCAATCTCTGCGGTCCACATAAAGGGATCCCTCAATATACAAGCAGACTTCCTCAGCAGACAGCCCATTCTTCAGGGAGAATGGGAGTTGAACGAAGAAGTTTTCGCTCTGGTAAAACGTCATTTCGGAGTACCAGAGATAGATTTATTCGCTTGTCAAAGGAACGCAAAGGTGCGGAGATTCTTTTCTCTCACGAGAGAACAGAGATCCTCAGGAGTAGACGCTCTCGCTCAGAATTGGGACTTCAGCCTGGCATATGCCTTTCCTCCCCTGGTACTCATCCCACGAGTGCTTCAAAAGCTGTCACAGTCGGATGGAGACCTTATCCTGATTGCACCCTGGTGGCCGAAGCGGGTCTGGTTCCCCACCATGTGGAGGTGGTCAGTCGGGCCTCCGCTGCATCTCCCGGTCAGGCGGGATCTTCTCTGCCAGGGCCCAGTGCTGCTTCCCAACCCGGGGTTTCTGTCCCTGACGGCCTGGCTCTTGAGAGGGAGATCCTCAGGAACAGGGGATGCTCGGAGAAGGTAATTGACACTCTTCTCCTTAGCAGGAAGAAGGTTACCAGACAGATTTATGCAAAGGTCTGGAAGATCTTCTCTAGATGGGCTCAAGCAAATCAGAGAACTATCCAGACGATTCCAACCGTGCTGGATTTTCTCCAGGAAGGGGTAGACCAAGGGTTAGCGGTCAGTACCCTTAGGGTCCAGGTAGCAGCCCTGTCAGTGTTCTTTGACACAAGGTTAGCTCAAGACCCTCTTGTTAAGAGATTCTTGCTAGCCAGGGAAAGGTTAACCCCGGTAAGGACAGTTAGTTTCCCGCCGTGGGATTTGTCCCTGGTTCTGGACGCCCTGACGAAAGGGCCATTTGAGCCGTTGGATCAAATTTCATTTAAATTTCTTTCCCTTAAAATGTCCTTTCTTCTAGCCATCACCTCAGCTAGAAGAGTAGGCGACCTACAGGCCCTGACAATAAAAGAGCCTTTTTTGTTGATCCTAGAGGACAGGGTAATCCTTAGACAGGATCCTCTTTATTTACCAAAAGTGACCTCGGGGTTCCACAGGTCACAAGAGATTATTCTTCCATCATTCTGCCAGAATCCGAAGAATGAGAAGGAAGAAAGATTGCACCTTTTAGATGTTAGACGCTGTCTTTTAGTCTATCTAGAAAGGGCAAGGGAGTTTAGGAGATCAAATCATCTTCTAGTTACTTTTGGGGGCCAAAGAAAGGGTCTTCAGGCCTCAAAACCTACGATAGCCAGGTGGATTAAGCAGGCAATAGTTTTAGCCTATAAACACTCGGATAAACCGGTTCCATCCCACCTTAAGGCTCATTCAACCAGATCTCTGGCGACCTCCTGGGCAGAAAGGGCAGGTGCTTCCATAGATCAGATCTGCAAGGCAGCAACATGGACGAGCCATAATACCTTCCTGAGGCATTACAGAGTGGAGCTGTTGTCCCCTCAGGACTTGGCTTTTGGCAGGAAGGTCCTACAGGCGGTGGTCCCACCCTAAGGTAGGCCTTAACTTCTTGCTCATCGTCTCAGGTGTGCCGTCCTGGAAGATGACTAGAGAAAAATACCAGTTACACTTACCGGTAACGGATTTTCTAGGAAATCTTCCAGGACGGCAGGCCTACTTCCCTACCCTTAAATGTTGGTGATGTTTTATTCTTCACAGAATGTACCCTCTGACACTGGTGTGGGTGTTTACTTTGTCATAACTGAGGGTCAGAGGGAGGGGTGGGGCTTTTTAAACTTTGTTAATTGTGTTTCCTGCCAGGTGTGACCAGTCATCCTCTCAGGTGTGCCGTCCTGGAAGATTTCCTAGAAAATCCGTTACCGGTAAGTGTAACTGGTATTTTTTCTGCAGCAAAAAAAAATACATTTTCCAACCCGACTTTGCGGCCCCCTATTTTGGGGCCACTTGGGGCTGGGAACCCCAAATTTTGATATGTTGTAATGTTGGTTCCACTGGGTTTGCGCTCCAAATTTGGGGTTCCTAGCACTAAGTGGCCCTGAGATACGGGGCCCCAAAGTCGGGTCGGAAAATGTCAAGCACTTTTCTGCAGCAAAAAAATACATTTTCCAACCCGACTTTGCGGCCCCCTATCTTGGGGCTGGGAACCCCATTGGAATTTGGTGTGCAAACCCAACATTACAACATATCCAAATTGGGGGTTCCTAGCACTAAGTGGCCCCGAGATACGGGGCCGCAAAGTCGGGTCGGAAAATAAAAATATTTGCTACAGAAAAGTGCTTGACTCCAGTATAAGCCGAGGGGGGCACTTTCAGCACCAAAAAAATGTGCTGAAAAACTCGGCTTATACTCGAGTATATACGGTATGCAAGTCCTTCAAAGTCCGTAATGCCAAATAAAGTGACACTAATAAGTGAGAGACCTCCACCACATGAACACACTGCGGCTCACCAGGACTTGGTGGTCCCTTATTACGGGGGACCACGCAGCGCAATTGCCTATAAACCCAGCCTCAGGTAGTAATGGCGGAACCCGGAACTCCTCAACCACAGAATGGACAAGACAGACCAATGACAGATCACATACTGCTTGCTGTGCATTTTATTAACCACTTCAATACCGGGCCTATTTTGGCCTATTCTGCTTCATGTAAACATCATCATTTTTTTGCTAGAAAATTACTCAGAACCCCTAACATTATCTACGGCGGTCATTGCAACTTTTTATCTGACACGGTATTTGCGCAATAATTTTTCAAACGCCTTTTTTTTGGGGGAAAAAAACCGTTTCATGAATTAAAAAAATAACAAAACAGTAAAGTTAGCCCAATTTTTTTATATAATATGAAAGATGATGTTACGGCGAGTAAATAGATACTAGGGGTGCAACGGATCGTCGCCGATCCATGATCCAAACGGGTCACCCAGTTCGGATCGTCGCACCCTGCGGAGCTCCGGAGCGGCGGCCATCTTGGTACACCCAGCCGCTGTTTACAATGTGATCGCTCCGTCAAATGACGGAGCGATCAATTGTAAACAAACTCTGCATTACCCAGCATATACTCTGCATTACCCAGCATATACTCTGCATTACCCAGCATATACTCTGCTACTCTGCATTACCCAGCATATACTCTGCATTACCCAGCATATACTCTGCATTACCCAGCATATACTCTGCTACTCTGCATTACCCAGCATATACTCTGCATTACCCAGCATATACTTTGCGATACTCTGCATTACCCAGCATATACTCTGCTACTCTGCATTACCCAGCATATACTCTGCATTACCCAGCATATACTCTGCATTACCCAGCATATACTTTGCGATACTCTGCATTACCCAGCATATACTCTGCTACTCTGCATTACCCAGCATATACTCTGCATTACCCAGCATATACTTTGCGATACTCTGCATTACCCAGCATATACTCTGCGATACTCTGCATTACCCAGCATATACTCTGCATTACCCAGCATATACTCGGCCATACTCAGACAATATTACAGTGGGGACTATATGGGGGCGGAATTTTCACAGGTTTTTTTCAAATTCAATTATTATTTGCTGATCCGAAAAATGATCCGATCCGAGGATCAATCCGATCCGTGAGTTTTTTGATCCGTTTCACCCCTAATAGATACCTAACATGTCACGCTTTAAAATTGCGCACAATCATGGAATGGCGCCAAACTTCGGTACTTAATAATCTCCATAGGCGACGCTTTCATTTTTTTTTACAGGTTACCAGTTTAGAGTTACAGAGGAGGTCTAGTGCTAGAATTGTTGCACACGCTCTAACGCACGCGGCCATACCTCACGTGTGGTTTGAGCGGCGTTTACATATGTGGGTGGGACTTGCGTGTGCGCTCGCTTCTGAGCGCGAGCTACCGGGGACAGGGGCGTTTTAAATTTTTTTTTTTATTTATTTTATTTTACTTAATTTTTTTTATTTTGACACTTTTTAAAAAAAATAAAAAATTTGGATCACTTTTATTCCTATTACAAGGAATGTAAACATCCCTTGTAATAGGAATGTATGTGACAGGTCCTCTTTATGGAGAGATGTGGTGGTTAATAAGACCCCACATCTCTCCTCCAGGCTGGAAAGCATGAGATCTGTAAAAAAAATTCACCGATCTCATGCTGACAGCCGCGACCGCGGCTTTGTTTACTCCCGGGTACCGGATGTGACGTCATAACATCGCGCCCGGGTCTCCGACGGTCATAGAAGTTGACCGGAAATCTCTATGCTCGTCATCCAGCAGCAGGCGATTCTTTCTCCGGGCCCCCGATGGCACGGGAGAGCCCGGAGAAGCACCGGATGGCGGCGGGAGGGGGGGGGGGGACGTCCCCTCCCGCTGCCTACAAGAACGATCAAGCGGCGGAACTGCCGCTATGATCATTCTTATCGTGTACAGAATCGCTGGCTGGAAATATTGATATCTGAATGATGCCTGTAGCTGCAATCATCATTCAGATATCCCCACTCAGTGTCAAGGACGTCATATGACGTCCGTGGTATTGAAGTGGTTAAATAAAAGGCGTAACATAAATGTCGTGTTGTCACTGTATTAGTCGCGTCATCTGCTGCATAAAAGGAGGGAAAAAAAAAACTGGACAGAGAATAAGAGAAGAGCTTAATTCCTCAGGTGACTGGGATGGGTTTCTGGTCTTCTTGCTGAAGTGCCTCGCCTTCCTCTCCACACATTTCACAACTCCCACAGCAACGGTTTGCTTCAAGTCCCGAGCTGCAAATCTCCCTGCAAACCAAAATGCATTACAATAGACCGACACACAATTCAGAGACCTCAATCCTTCGGAGATCAAAGAGTGGAAAGTCAATTCCCAGCTGGTGGTTGTGGCAGCGCCATCTTATTGTGAAGGTCAGTAGAGAATGTTCTGATCGTGGTCGATTACCATCCATCTCAGAAGATCTGTGTGACCCCCCCCCCCCCCCCCCATTCCTAGTTCACAAAGAACTGAAGAAACTCGTTTTGGGTAACCAATCATCAACTTTAGGAGTCAGTCTCAGTTAAAGGTTAAGAACACAACTAGTCTTTATACAGAAATGTAGTTCCTTCCAATAATACAAGTCCTCTGTTCACTACTCATTCTCCACCCTCAACTACCCATAGATGATATGAAAGAGAATGGACACGTTGGAGCAGTCAGAAAGTCATGGGGGGGCGTGGTTTAGAATCACTGCAGTAGAGGGCGTGGCTATATTCTTTAAAATCTGAACTCTGCCAATGAATGAACTTGGAGACTATTGTTACTTCTGGTTGGAGAGCCATCATTCCTGGGCTCACTATGTACACAAAGAAATTAAAGCGGACTTCCACCCTAAAGTGGAACTTCCGCTTATCGGATTCCTCCCCCCCCCCTCTGGTGCCACAATTGGCACCTTTCACGGGGGAGCAGGGTGCAGATGCCTGTATAATACAGGTATCTGCACCCACTTCCTGGACTAGCTGCCCCGCCCCTATCCGAAGATGCCCGCCCATATATGAGGGTTCCCGTTGTGTCCTGGGAAACACACAGTTCCCAGGACACAAAGGGGACCAGTAAAGATGCGCATGCGCAGTAGGAAACTGGGCACGCAAGCCGTTGCGTCTTCACTTCCTGATTCCCTGACAGAGGATGGCGCAGTCGCTCGTCACATTCTGCCAACACCGCTGGAACCTGGGACAGGTAAGTGTCCATTTATTAAAAGTCAGCAGCTGCAGTATTTGTAGCTGCTGACTTTTAATATTTTTGGTGCGGGTGGACCACCTCATTAAGGTTGCCGCATCAGGCTCTAGTAGGTCCTTATATGCTGTCAACTGCTACGAGGACATAGGGAAGGAACATAACTCCACTCCATAGAAGTCAGTGAGGAAGGAAAAGTCACAGGAGCCACAAACACACACACACAATATATAAAACCCTCATGTAAAGAGGGTAAGCAGCCTCAACTTAGACTCAGTCTAGGCAGATTGCCCTTTACACGAGGGTTGTGGCTTCTGAGACTTTTCCTTCCTCACCATTCCCAGGCTGTAATGGCCAGGGGAGTCGCCAACTGATGACAATCAGTGCCCAGTTGCTTTGAAGGGCAGGGGAAATATCAGGGGTCCAATACACATACATTAAAAAAGGTATCGCAAACATCTGAGTGAGAGCAGCAATTCTAGGGCCCCCCCCCCCCCAATTCAAGATAAACTCTAAACTGATAACCTGTAAAAAAGCATCACCTATGTTCGGTGCTGTAGTTTTACAGGCATGGGGGGGGGGGGGCGATTTACGAAAACTGGAGTGAAAAATCTGGTGCGGCTCTGCATAGAAACCAATCAGCTTCCAGGTTTGTTAAGCTCAGTGTTATTTTGGGCTAACAAAGGGATCCTGTTCCCTTAAAAAAGGTAGTACAAGTTTTTTTTATTTTTTGCCCATTCATACTTGCCTAGGTGGATGCCGCATCGGTCAGTTGCTGCGCCTGGCGCCCCGGCACTGAGCACCGCAGACGGCTCGGCTCTCACAGCTGCCAACTGTCAATCACTCCCTGAGCTGTGGAGGGGTGGGAATCGGCCGTCTTAGGGGTTCGCTGAGACGGGTGTCAGTCCACCTAGTGGATCCAGACGGTCGTGATAACGCAGTGCCTGCACAGATTCCTGTCATGTCAGAACGGACTTCAGCCCGCTCTCTGCTGAAAATGGTCACAGGAGTGCAAAACAAAAAATTGCACTCCTGTGACCTATAGGAGAAGCCCAGCCCAAAACGAGCTCAGGCTGAACTTTTTTTTTTTTTTTTTTAAAACCATGTTCTATAGCACAGTGCTTGTGCTGTGTGATTTGGTCCCCTGTAGCACCTGAACTACCTTGCTGATCCTGTCTGGCTATGCCCTTCCCCCTGTAAACTGACCACAGTTTATCATGGCTGCTGAGCCCTGACACCATGGTCAGTTTACATGCCTCAGTCATCAGCAGCTCCTCTGTGTTCTCCTCCCTCCCCACCTGTCAGCTCCGTCCACTCCACAGCCCTCCCCTCACCATCATAATACAAGAACCTTGCTACAATCTCCTCTGCTTTATGAAATAATGTCCCTAGTGCATTTTTTAAATGCCGCTGTGTACCCAATTTCAGAGTGCCAATCGGCACCCACATGTCTGGCCACCTCTCCTCGGCTGACATCAGTGGGGGTTTCTCAGCCCCACCCGCTTTGCTGTCAGCTCGACGAGAGAGGCAGCAGATTGAGTGTCAATTGGTGCTCTGAAATTAGGTACACAACAGCATTTTTTTTTTATAAACAAACAAGATATTTAACATAGCAGAGGTGATTGTAGCAAGGTTATTGTGTAGCTTAACCACTTTAATTGGACAAGCTGAAGTTAGAAGCAGATTGGCTACCATGTATAGCTACACCAGATTTTGCACCCTCTAGTTTTAGAGAGTCAAAATCCGCCATTTTATCAAAAAATTTTATGATTGTGGACAAGGACATTCATTTAAATCAGGGGTGCCCAACCTTTTGAGGAGCGAGGGCCACTTTAGCGACTTGGTAACCGGTCGCGGGCCACAATGAGCGTAGCGGGCGGATGGCAGGTCTGTGTCCACTCCGCATATGTAGAGCAGACACAGATGCAGCCCGCTCTACCCTAAGGGCCCTCCAATCTGCCCAGACAGAAGGGGACAAATCCCCTTCTGTATTTTTAAGCAGATCGGATTGCAGATAGGCGGGTGTATGCAGACACGAGTCCGTTTACATCTGCCGCTCTATAGGAGGTGAATGGAGGGTCCGATTGGGTTCACCTGAAAAACAGACAGGCAGACCCCATCGGACCGATCGTGTTAAAGGGGACTAAGGCCCCTTTCACACTGAAGCACAGCGGTTTACCTGCATCTCAACTGACCTCAATCTTCACTTCTTCCTTAGGATTCCTGCAGCTGGTTGCTGCTGTCCCCCAGGTGGTTATAACTGGTGGCTGCTGCTGGCTGTCCTCCAGGGCTGGTACTGCTGGCAGATACCGCTGGCTGGTACTGCTGGCAGATACCGCTGGCTGGTGCTGCTGGCTGGTAATGGTGCTGCTGGCGGGTACTGGTGCTGCTGGCGGGTACTGGTGGCTAGTACTTCTGGTGGGTACTGGTACTGCTGGCGAGTGCTGCTGGCTGGTACTGCTGGCGGGTACTGGTACTGGTGGGTACTGATACTGCTGGCTGGTACTGCTGGCGGGTACTGGCACTGCTGTCTGAGATCTCAGGAAGCATGCGGCTGCAGTAGAGAGCAGAGCCGATGCTTCCTGTCACAGGCGGAGTACATTTGATATCACTCCGCCTGTGAAGGAGCCGGCGCTATACAGGAAGCATCGGCTCTGCTTCCTTTAGCGGCGGCTCCGTTGTTCGCGCTGATGCTCAGAGATGGCGGGTCAGGAACCCACGATCAGGGCTTGCCGACCCGCCATTTCAGAGCAAGACGTGGCGGGCCACCTCAGATGGCGCCGCGGGCCACCGGTTGGGCACCCATGATTTTACTCTTCAGGACCCTCGCTTTCAGATGGGTCCTGTACTTTTGACATCAAAATTGTCCTGACAAGTCATTAAAACCAGAATTTAATGTAAAAAGTTAACCATGTCAACATGCAGTTTAGAATTTGCCCTTACAATAGCCCCCCCCCCCCCCCCCAAATGAAGTGCGATAGCAGTAGGATACGTTTCAGTGCATATTATTCAATCAGCAGGCTAGGCGTTTGTTCTTGACCTCACAGTGCAGGTGAAGCGCCATTATACATAATCACATAGCCTTAGTATTTAGCAGTTTTTAATCAGTTTTGTGCCAAATGCTTTTCCTACACCACAAGTTGGCATAGTACAGAACGGGGTACTCACCTAGTGGAGGATAGTCATAAAATCTCTCCACACAGAATGGTTTGATGGGCTTCAGCTTAACAATTGCAGCATCTCCCGATTTCAGCATTGCCGGGTCATCTTCCAGTTTTTTTCCTGATCTACGGTCAAGCTTCACCTGCAACTCTGAAAACTGTCAGGTTGTGTGGGCTGTGTGGCAGTCTATGACTGGGGAGTAGCCAGCTTTAATATGACCAGGATGGTTGAGAATGATCACCTACAAAAACACAATTTAGGACTCGCTCAATGAACTGTAATATACAGAGGAGAGTGGTTTGTGGGTTTATATACTGGAAAGGTTAACCAATTTGTGGTCTGTATCCATTTGGCAACATTTCCCTTCACTTTCTGTCCCAGAGATGAAAGTGGAAAGAAACTAATCTTCTAAAAAAGGTCACCGTTGAGATACTGAACCTGCGATTCAATATACTTGGAGTGGTGAAAACTGACACTTCCCCATCATGGTATATGCGAGGAGTCCCAAGACAAAGCATGGATCTGTCCAGCTAGGACAGGGACACACTTGACAAGAGTTCTGTTCCTTGCAAACTAACAATTTGGCTACACACCATGTTAGTGTACAAGTTAGGGGGGGGGGGGTGTCACCAGGACCCTCCCTTTCTACATTTGAGTGACCCTCACCATTCCCTGCTTTGCAAGACCACAATCAGCACTTCCAAGTACGCAGAACATGTCACCTTCACCCTTGTGCTCCAATCTTAGGCTCGATTCACATCAATGCATTTTGCTTGAGCGTTTTTGCAGTGCTTGCCGCGTTTTTGGACCCACGTTTTTGCAGCGATTTGCGTTTTTGTATTTTTTTATTTTAATTTTTTTTACACTGTGGTTGCTTAGCAACCAGCTATATACAGTGTAAAAAATAAATAAATAAATAAAAAACGCAAATCGCGGCAAAAAGGCGGTAAAAACGCGGTACTTGCGTTTTGGATGCGGGTCCATTGACTTCGATTACATGCAAAACGCTGCATTTTGCATGAAAAAAAGTCCCCGACCCTTTCCAAAAACGCAGAAGCACAAAAATGCATTGATGTGAACATGTTCCATAGGAACCCATGTTAAAAAATTTCCGTGCATTTCTGAAAAATGCAAAATGCATCAAAAAACGTGCTAGTGTGAATGGAGCCTTACGGCCCAGAACAGCCAATGACCAGGGAGTGATTTCCCCATTCTTGTCAATGCAGGTTGCATAGACACAAGGGGGTCCTGGTAAGACAAATACATGGGGGGGGGGGGGGGTGTTCTAGGTTGTTGTGTCTTGCTTGAGATTTTTTTGCTTCCTGCTCTGGGACTCAAAGTGCATAAATCTCCCCAAAAGTGGATTCCTATTCAAGTGGTCACCAGAACATTTGTGCCGATTAGTAGATAGACCCTCATCTTTTTTCCACAACTAACAATTTAGATTTCCTTGCCCTTTAGCGTGAAGAGTACCAAAACAAGGTGACACTTCCCAGGAGGGACCGACCACAGTACATACCTTTGAACCTTGCAGCAATCCAACCAATCCTTGCCAAGCAAAAATCTAAAATTAAGGTTATACACCCAACTACTACAGTTCCTGTAGCTACATTGATCAGTAAAGGAATGTTTTAAATTAGTAAAAAAGGTGCAAAATGTATTGATTCTCCATAACAGACCACATCAAGACACAGCTTAAAACGTGTTAGCATTTGCTGTATGGATATTGTGTCTTTTATGGATTATCAATAGATTCAAGAGAAAGCAATGAGTTGTGGATTTTCCATTCATGATGGTTTTAAATTATATTTACAAAGTAGTAATTGAATGAGTATAGCTTGGCTACCATGCTTTTTGCATTCTTTGTGAACAAGTTATCTTTCAATTTGGCATTTGACAGTGTCTGCATGGCCTGAGGGAATGAAGCACCATGTAGTCCCCTTTGAGATCACACTACATCCATGCCTCTTGTCCCTCACATGGGTGTTGTACACAAATCATTGTGGGGTACCGGTTAAAGTTTTGGCATATGGGATACATTTTCAGGAACTCAACACTGCAGCATACCTGTGCTATGAAGCTGGTGGCCTCGGTAGGTGGGTCACTCTTCGAGTTCCCAGCAACATTTCCACGTTTCAGACTCTTCACAGCAACATTCTTCACATTGAAGCCAATGTTGTACCCAGGGAAGGCAGTCTCCAGAGGCTGATGGTGCATCTCTATAGATTTCACTTCTGCAGTGAAGTTTGAGGGTGCAAAGGAGATGGTCATCCCTGGCTTCAGAATCCCAGTCTCTATTTTGCCCACAGGAACCTTACCAATGCCTAGGAGAGACAGGAGTGCAAGTGTTTGATCTACAAGCAATTTACAAAGGAAGTGGGTACAAAAAACAAAAAACCCCTAAAGACCCCTCAGAGGCAAAGGCCTAAATTGCAAGAGCCTGGAGACCAATATGAACCCATTAGTGAAAAAAGCACTCGAAAGTGGCCACATGACTAGTACATACAGTAGTTTCCTTGCTTGACATCTCACCTCCTATTTTATAGACATCCTGTAGGGGTAAGCGAAGTGGCTTGTTGGCTGGACGCACTGGGGGAACAAGGCAGTCAATGACCTCAAGCAGAGATTGACCTTTTGAAAATGTCTCTTTTCGTTTCACCTTGCAGCCTTTAAACCAGACCATCTGAAAAAGAGGAGAGTTGACTATAGCTACATAGAACTGGAGAATATCTAAAAAGACCAAGTAAAACATTTGAAATGAAACTGAGCACGTTATGCAAAGATAGGACACTGAAGGGGAAAAGAAAAATCCGAAACACCAAGTCATCCCCACCCCCATTACAAAAGGCTTCATTCTGGCACTAGCCTTTGATAGGCCTGCTTAAGTCCATAGGTGGATAGCTCAGCTATCGTTAGAGGAGTGTTGTATGGTACACACACATGGTATTTTTTAAGAATATTCATGAGAAGCCACATTGATTATGTGCAGAGCACACAAAAGTAAGCCTACTCACCCTCCATTTTCTCCCCAGTTGCAATCACACTTCAGATTCATACATTACCTACTGACTGGGAGCAGATATGTTCTCTCCAGTCCACCCAGACACAGGGATAAAGGGAATGGTGGCTGGGTTGTAGCCAATCTTCTTGAGGTAGACTGTCACGTTCTTGACCACTTCATTAAACCTCTTTTGGCTGTACGGCGGGTCGGTCATGTCCATCTTGTTCACACAGACAATGAGCTGTTTAACACCCATGGTGTAGGCCAACAAAGCGTGTTCTCTGGTTTGCCCATTCCTGGAAACTCCAGCTTCAAACTCACCTGTTGCAGCAGAAACCACCAGCACAGCCACGTCAGCCTGAAACCAAGCAGACCATTAAAGTTTAAACTGATGAGGTGGCTCATCCATTGTGACTGAATGGGCCACAATGGATGAAAACCACACATAAATACCCCCCCTCCCCCTTGCCACAGAAAGGAAAAAATATACTGTATGTGCGCTACCATTTAGTTCCTTTAAATAATTCACTAATTTGACTGGGGCCCTAGCGTATCCAACTCACTTTTGGATAGGAGGGGGGAGGTTTACCATATGTTGGAGAAGTCTGCCCTCACTTACTGTCCTAGGGACATCTTTTCACTAGACAAGTGAAGGTTGTACGAGAACGTTAGAACTCCCATTAGCTTTTTGCTGTTCTCATTTCAGATTTTCCCTCATTACCTGTCTGGTAAACAAGTGTAAAGGGGCAGAGGACACAGGACTGTTATAAAGGGGCCACTCATAAAACACCAATAACACCTAAAAATTAGTACATGGGCATTTTATTCTGCCAAAGGGAACTTTTTTTGAAGCCCAGTGTGCATGGAGCCTGAGACATCAATGAAAACACCAAAGTTTGGCTAGCACAAGTGGAAGCATGCCATGTAGAGGACCCGAGAATTGAACCTAGGACCCTAAAAGGTGAAATCAAGGGAGACCAAAACTACACAAAGGTTTCATCCTTTCCTCACTATGCAAAACTAAAGGTTTTGACTATAATTACACCTTTGCAAAATAAACTCATCTGTAACATCTGTTGCTGTACAGTCACAATTTTCCTTTGCATAAAAAAAAAATATTTATATGGACTCTGGATGAGATATTTAAGCTTTGGAGCGCCAATTCTGCCACAGCCCACTAGAACTGTCACGGGGCATTCACAAAGCAAGAACCTGAATAGAGGTTTATTTCCAAAACTTCATCAAGGAAGAATTCCAGGTACACAAGTTTTGATTTAGGGGGAAAAAATAACAGTGTCAGACACCTACAACCAAGCCAGAAGTTTTTAGGTTCATGCACACTGGCTTAAATGCCACTACAGGAGTTGTGTTTTGCCTGGGTCCATGCACATTAGGCGAATGGTGGCAAGGAAGCTGGGCAGATCTTAGCAACCAATCACTAGCTTTTTCATGTGAAAAGTTAACTCTTGCAGCTCCCGTCCTCCATCCAGTACTGACACTTTTCGCTCACTGTTCTGCTGCACAGGCGTTTACCAGTGTAGGGTAGGAGACTGCCGCCTACACTGTGTGAGGGGGGGGGGGGGGGGGACTGTTATAAAGGGGGCACTCATAAAACACTAATAACACCTAAAAATTAGTACATGGGTATTTTATTCTGCCAAAGGGAACTTTTTTTTGAAGCCCAGTGTGCATGGAGCCTGAGACATCAATGAAAACACCAAAGTTTGGCTAGCACATTTGGAAGCATGCCATGTAGAGGACCCAAGAATTGAACCTAGGACCCTAAAACCTTATTGCCATGAAAACCACAAACATGGGATGTGCCAGTGATCATATTTTTAATGAAGTCCCTGTGTCCAGGAGCATCAATGATTGTGATTGTATATCTGTTTGTTTGGAATTTCCAAAGGGAGATATCAATGGTGATTCCACGCTCCCTCTCCACCTTGAGCTTATCCAGGATCCATGCAAATTTGAACGAGCTCTTGCCGATCTAGAATAGATTTTCTGGAGGTAATTAAAAAAAAAAAAAAGTTGCAAGCATCCCCTACCCTCACTCCCAATAATTTTAGGGACCTTTTTACTAAGTAACACATACCCCACTTGTTCACAGATACCAAATTAACTCCCGTTACTTATGTCTGATTTGAACGCTGAAAATCTTGAAGCCTGCCCAGGACAGCCTTACTGCATCTTGCATCACTCTTGCAGAGGCCCAATTTATACCCATGGTTAGTTAAGGGGGGGGGGGGCAACAGACCACCCCTAGGATTTGATTCATAGAAAATTTGATGCTATGCCCTTAAGTCCCAAGAACAGGAAATATTGGAATCCAGTCTAAAGGAAGTTTAGGATATTACCCCCTCATTACAAGTTCTGTCTGCCACCCATCAGATGTTTGGGTACATTTTTTAGAGAGAGACACATTCTCCCTTCCAGTTGTGTCTACAGGACAGGAAATGAACGCAATCTAGCCAACAGCCAGCCCCAGTTACATTCCTTGTAAAGTGAATATAAAGCAGTTTTTATGCATAGAGTAGGGAAAGATTAAAACCTCATGAATGCGGTCTGTGTTCCCACCTTGGAACGTTCAGCCTCCATTTGCCCCAGTGACCATAGTCACTAGAACTGAAAATGAGCGGAAAAGCCAAAACTAAAAATGGTCACTGGAACAGGAATGTAAAGCTTACAATGGGAATCATTCCAGTGACAATCTTATATGTTGGATAGGCTTTCTTCCTGTGAAGTTAATTCCCCCACTGGTACATACTGTAGAAACCAAAATAGTCTATTAGAACCAAGCCCTAAACTGACATTAGGTTGAAATTGAGCTGAACAGTCATTTTACTTTAAGTATAGCCAAAAGATTTTCACTTTGGCTAAAGGTTAAGCCGCCCCACTAAATATTCCAAAGTACGGGATGTGCACCTCAAGACAGCTGTACCTGGAATAGATGTCCCCGGGTCAACTCACATTTTGGTCTGGTAGTAACTAATGTTTTGAATTTCCCCGTTACTTTCCAGGTGACAATAGTCACCAGTACCAATATAAAAAAAGAATCTCAAAGGGGGCACAAACCAATATAATTAAGTATACCCAGAAGCAAAAAAACTTGAGTGAGTATTAGAGTGGAGGGGATTAGAACACTTTGCTGTCTGTGTCCCATTTAGGGAGATTCACCCTCCATTTGTCCTGGTGGCCATTATCACAGAAAGTAAATGAAAATCCCAAATTTTGCATGGTCACATGAACAGGAATAGCTGGGAAACCTTCCCTTAGGAGACACTAGTCCTGGTGACAACCAGGAATTCCCTCACTTCCCATTTGGCTATGGGACAAGTGAAGGGAAATCTCCCCAATGGGGGGGGGGGGGGGGGACAGAACCAATCCAAAATAGGATTAGATCCTTGAGTAGATTTTCTAACTAACCAAATCAACAGTTTTGGCTAAAAAAAAATACTTTAAAAGACAGTGGTTAGAATAATAATAAAAAACTCCCTAGTAAAAAAGACACTGGGTTTTGTGTCCTCAGACAGAATGGGGACACACACACACACACTTTGTCAAAGCTTAAGTGTGTAAGCCAATTGGTTTCTATGCAGAGCCAGACCAGATTTTGCACCCTCCGGGTTTAGCAAGTTTCTCTCACAGCCCCCCCCCCCCCCATTTAGATGGCAAAAAAAGTCATGATAGGAGAATGCAGCATGTCCCAGACATCTGTCACTAGTGCCAACCTCAAGCCAGAGCACAGATAAAAACCCATAGTCTTGCTTACCTGGCCAGCAGCAGCTTCCAGCTTCTCCAGGGATCTGGGATCAAACCCACCACACTTGTAGATGAGATGACCAGTGGTGGTGGATTTCCCAGAGTCTACATGGCCAATAATGACAATGTTCAGATGAGTCTTTCCCTTGTCAGACATCTCCGTTTCGCTCTACAGCCTCACAATACACACCTTACCTCTATTGTGAGACTGATTGCTGGATACCTGGATGGCTTATATGGCATCAGCTGCTGATAATGGGGAAGTAAGATACCAGCTGAGACCTCCTGGTCTGGGGAAGACCCAGGTTATTACGATTATCAAAATAATGACTATATGTTAACCCATTCAGTATGGACAGGGAAAAGTGTGCTGAAGACTTTGCACTGATGAACATTTGCTTGGCAACTCTGTAGCGCTCAAACGCTTTCCCTATTGGGGAACCTGCTGGGTGAGTGATGGAAGTCAATGGGCCTGCAGCATCCAGCATGAGAGGAAAGGTGGTGCAATGCACAGCAAAGCTAAGGCTCCTCTAACATTTGGTATGTATTCAGTCCTTGTTCATACTTGTGTGATTTGTCATGGGACAAGAGGAAAACCATTATTGTCTATGGGGCCCATTCACACCTAAGCAATGTGCTTCTTGGGAAATGGTACATGTGATTCTTTTGGCACAACATTTCGCCCTATAGATTTCAATGGGAGCACTTAAAAAAAAAAATCTAGACCACATAAAAAATGCATGAGAATGCAGATAACCAGTGTGAACCTATCCATATTCTCAGCACTTCCTGTGATGGGGGACCACTGTCTCAATCCATGTCAGAGTATATCCTCAATTTATACATCTTCATCAGAATTTCCATACAGAAATGTATTGGCAGTTGTATGAGTAGCACCTTGATGTTTAGGCAGGGCTGCTATTAAATGTAGTTGCCAGGCAAAAGTTGCCTTGGCCAATTGTTTAGGAGATAAATTGATTTCTTCCTAATTATGGCATTGCTGCACTTTTCTCTTCTGTCACCAGGTGGCTGGTGACATTAGATAAGACAAGGGCATAGCTAGGACAGATTAGGAATGAATGGGGTGTCTTAGCCAATGTGCAGGGGTTTTCTTGGGTCCCTTGGCCTGCTGGCAGTGCCTATTTATTTGGATGGAGTCAGGTGATCAGGGTTCTGTGCCACCTGGACAGTTGTCTGGGTGGACATGTGTTGCAGTGCGCCGGGCTGCTAGGCCAGATACCTAAGGCCTATCCCGGGGACATCTGGCTGCTAGGCTGTCTGAGGGCCTATCCATAAGCAGGAAAGGCAGCGTTAGGTTGGGCCTGTGGGCTTGTAGTCACACCAGAAGTAACGCTTCCGCCGGCCGGGGAACCAGTCTAGGTCGGAGGTAGATGGGAAGCTGTCGCCACTAAGAGATCATATACCTTGCTACCGGAGACCATTGTGAGTAAGCTGAGGCCAGTACCAGAGCAGACTTCTCACCAGCCGGGGACAGTAAAGAAGTGGGAAAACTTTAGCAAGTGCCAAGTCAGGGACCCAGCTGGACAGCTGAGGTGACGCTTGTGCAGCATCAGTGACTGCCAAGCCAGGGACCTAACGTGTCAGTGGGGGTGAAGCTTGTGGAGTATCTGTAAGTGCCAAGCCAGGGACCCAGCAGGGAAGCGGGAGTGACGTTTGAGGAAGATACTGAGTTCTATAAGTGGAAGAGTTTGGGGGATCCAGTGGCTATTGGATCTGAAGTCTAGTGAGAGAGACTGGGAGCTGCAGACCCACAGTGAGTGAGTGTGGGGAAAGCTAAACACTGTTTATGTTGCAAATAGTTGAATACAATTGTCGTAAGTATCAGCTACAAGATTATTGCCATAGGAGACAGCGGTCCTACCATTACAGAAGTGGTGTCCAGCTGGAGGCCTTCACCTGTATAGCTGTCTACCTAGAGAAGTCTCAGCATCTGCTAATTATCTTTGCATCTACCCAAGGGTGTCCTGGCCCTAACCCTCTCTCCTACAGTTCTGTTTAAGAGACAATAAATCTCTTTGCATTCAAAACGTGTCTGGTGCCCACTTGTTTATCTTGCATTACACTTACCATGCCTTGTAACCCACTCTACATTGAAGGATGTTGTGACGGGAGGGCCCATGGAACCGAGAATCCCTTGGAAAGGTTGGGAAACCCATTTTTCAGCTCCCCATACACCTCCTATGTCTAAGTCACTCTGGGATGGCTTAGACTAGACTAGTGAGAAATATACCTTGGATTACTTAAAATGGGACAGTAATATTTATCCACAATATCTCCCAGGATATATGTAAAGACTATTCTTAGTTTGTTTAATTCTGAACAATACATGATCATTGAAAGAGCTGATCACATTGACCTCCGGAGACAAACTGTCTGGTCACCTAGGCTGCCTTAAGTGCTGTGTTAATTAACATGCTAATTATATAGTTGTTGCTATAGGGGAGGGGGGAGTATTCAGGAGCCAGCCCTACCTCTTTATCTAACCCCTTGTGTTAAAAGTGTATAAAAAGACTTGTATTCTTGTTCTAATAAACAGTCCATGTCAGCAGCTAAACAAGTCTCGTCTTATTTTGTGCTTGGGAGCGGTTGGAATATCTGATATCTATAGTCAGACTGGGAGGAAGTGGTATATGACGAAAGCACCCAAGCGGAGTGTAGGGACGTTTCGTCACAGATGTCAGCTGTCTCTAACTCTGGAGATCACCATTAGGCCTAAAGAGGCCTGGGACTTTGCTACATATGTTTGGTTTACAGGATTATTCCAAGTTGTATTAGTGAAGAAATTATTATACCAATATAACAGGACATTTTATTCCAAAAGGTCATTGGGATATCAAGGATACAGCAGTTCAATATGAACAGATCATCCTAAAATGCTGTTAAAGCGGTTCGGCACACATTTCATTTAGTAAATCTCTTTGCCTTCCAAATCAGGCAAAGAGTACTAAATGAAATGTGTTTTTTTTTTTTTCACTTACCTTGTAATCGATGACTTCCTGTCCTCTGTCTCGGGGGTGGGCGGGGTCTGTGCGGGGATCCTCGTCACACCGCACTGTCTCCTGGGATCTGGTGTCATTGATCCCAGGAGTCTGTGCGGGCATCTTCCGAAATCTCGCGAGATTTCGGCCACATCTTCACATGTGCCGACATCTCGCGAGATTTCGGAGAACGTGAGCTGCACTTTGCCGTTACTGCGCACGTGCGAGCTCGGCGCAGTAACGGCGGTGCATGCTGGGCCATCTAAAGTGCCTGTGGGGTTTCACATGCCCACAGGCAAGATGGCCCCCAGCAGAAAAGCAGAATATAAAGAATTTTATCGGAGGAAAACTGGCTGCGATCGAGATGGAAGATGGAACAGGTGAGTCCCCCAATTTAGCTAATCATCCTTTGCATATTCCCCCCAAAAAAAAAAAAAAAACAGTGCAGAACCGCTTTAAGGGTCAATTACATGTGCTACACCCAAGATAGCCACTGTTTCACTTTTTTCTGGACAGCTTGGTCTGTTTAACAGAAAGTTGTAAAATAATAGAATTACTGGCAGGGTCCACAGGTGAAAATAAAAACCTAAAAATGTTTTTGGTTTTGGGTTTAAATTTTCAGCTGGCACACAGATAGTAAAAGGTAATTTTAAATGGGAATGCCACATTGCACAGAATTAAAAACAAATAAAGGCAAATTTGAGCAAGAAAAAGTTTTCCTGTGCAGTGACAAAAGAACACACAGGGGGCGCAAACGCCTAGTGCACTAGGTGTTTGAGCCCCCTGTATGTTCTTTCGCAGCTTTCTGATTGGATACCCCTGTCTGAGGAGGGCTGCACCGCTGAAGTATTTTCCCTGAGGTTACATAGACCATGCGTCTATCCCAGACTGGCAACTGTCCTTTTGAGTGATGGATAAATAGTTTTTTCTTTTGCCATGCAGTGGGGCTGTGCCTGCTCTGCACGGATCAACTGATCATTTATGTCTAGGTGGATTGGAGAAGAGATTCACTTACTTAATCCTCCAAACTTCCCCACACAAGTCTTGTCCCTATGGCTCCTGCCCCCCCTTGCGGTCTAGTGGTTTTGAGCAGTGGACTGTTCCTGATGTCATCACGCCCATAGACCTGCTCTGGACGTGAGGATGTCAGGAACAGGCCACCACTGGATCATGGGGGAGTGCGGTTTGCAGGTGGAGGGGGGGGGATCAGTGAGTATAAGCTTTCTCCAATCCCCTAGAAAAAAATTAGCAGTTGACCTGTGCAGTGCGGGCACAGCCCAACTGCATGGGAAGACCTTTTTTTTTTGCCCCAGAGTTGGGATTAAAGCATTTTATGGACATTTTTTTTTCTGGAATCTTTTTAGTTTTACTAGTTTCAATCTGAAATGAATTAGAGCTCAACAAACCATTTCACATTTTAAACAACCCTCACTTCATGTTCTTAACCTTGCAACATCATCGTTCCATGTGGAGATAAGTAAATTCTGGTTATAACAAAAGCCTTTTAGTGAAAGCAGCTTTCTTGGGTGTAGCACATGTACTTCACCCTCAACAGAGTTTTAGGATGATCTGTTCCTCACACCCTTCTATGGAACCACTGTGTCCTTTATATCCTAATGACCTTTTGGAATAAAATGTTGTCCTGTTATATTGATATAATAATTTCTTCACTATTACCACTTGGAATAATCCTGAAGACCAAATATACAACTGCCAATAAATTTCTGTATGCAAATTCTGATGAAGATGTATGGGTTGAAGCCATACGATGACAATGTTCCTATACATTTTAAATCGACACTGTTGTTTTTAAAGTGTTTTTCTTTTTTTTTTTTACTCAAACAGTTGTACATAAATCAGGAAATATAGGAATATAAATGGCTACAATGAATGTGAGATAATAAATATACAGAAAAAATTTAAGAGATAAAAACAATGACAGTTGTGAGTCCTTGACATACTAATGCATTACATAAATGTTGAAATGCCTCTTTATACATTGACATACCTTCTTAGCAGTGGCAGCCCATAATGCAGGGCGCAGGGGCGCTTCCCCCCATCCATGTGTCCAGCCCCCTAATCTACATGCGGGTGTCGGATGCATGTATTCCAATGTTTTTTTTTTTAAGCATGTGATTAAAGCCAGATGCTCTAATAGGCTTCAAAAAAGGGTGGGCTTGGGGCGCAGTTCTCTGCGCCCCGAGCCCACCTAGTTGTGTGACAATAGCAAATTAATATTCGCTATTGTCACACCGATTCTACTCCCGGCCAATCGGGATGCGGGTCCTGAGACCTGTTTCCCGTTTGGCCGAAAGGAGAAGTGGCCTAGGAGGAGGAGGGAGGAGACGAGAAGGAGACGCAGGGGAAGTCCAACCGACCCACCAGCCACCACTGGAAGATGGAGGGGGGGGGGACAGAGGCTGGGACACGGAGGAGATGGAGGGGGAAAGCCGCCGCTGGCAGGCAGCCTCCAACATGTCAGTCTCGGGGCAGCACAGGGTAAATGAACTGGTGACGGGGGGGGGGGGGGGGGGGGTGATGCGGGTTGGAGCGCTGGGGGCGGGTGGGGTCCATTGTCAGGAATGTCTGCCACCCTCCCCGACTGATGGAGCACCAGCTGCCACTGCTCCTTAGATCCGATGGGGTGGATTTACCAAAACTGGAGAGTGCAAAATCTGGTGCAGCTCTGCATAGAAACCAATCAGTTTCTAACTTCAGTTTGTTCTTTGACAAAAAATAAATAAAAAAAATGGAAGCTAATTGCAGCTATGCAGAGCTGCACCAGATTTTGCACTCTCAAGTTTGAGTAAATCAACCCCAATTTGTCTGGACAGTATGGTGACCTGCTGACTTGGTACCATCCACAGGCAGCTTAACAGAAATCGAATGCAATGCAATTTAACTTCAGCTAACTGCAGTATAGAGGATGATTTACTATCAGAGGGAATATAATTTACCGGGAAAGATACATTTCCCAGCAAGTTTGGAGTCACAAGTAAATAAAAATCATTTATAATAAGGAAAAAAAATGCAAGTACAAATTTAAAATTCTTCTGATAGAGTCTCTAGTGACAATACATTATAAAGTCACTAAAACGGGGATTGTAAGCCTATAATCCCCATTTGTACAAGCTACAATTCTCCCCCAGCACCCTGTGCAGCAAAATATCATGCACCCCAAAAATAGCAGGAAGAATAATATTGGTAGACAGTTAGCAAATATGGTTAAACCCTGGCATGAATATCTAGATGCCTGGATACATCAAAATGCAAGGTCCACTATTCATTAGACCCCCTACCCATGCAAAAACACTTCAATATTCAAGGGAAAAAAAAAATCACATTACTTGAAGAATGAAAAATAGCCTTACCTTAAACTACAACTTCCCTCCTCCAAGATCCTAGGAAAACCAAGAATACGACATCTGGGAAGAAGGTGTCCCAATACAGTACAGAAGCATAGTATGGCAAGATTTGGGATCCTCAACGTCCCTTGCTGCCAGTGTTTTGCATAGGTAAGACATGGATTTAAAGTATAACTAAAGGCAAAACTTTTTTTTAGTTTTGGATGAAGTGGAGAAGGATTAGATCCCCTGTTAATATTTATTGCTGTCTGTGCCCCCGTTGAGTAGTTGTGTATTTCCCCCTCCTTAATTGCCCTGTTTACCATTATCATTGAAAGTGAAAGTTAAAGAAAATCACAAATTTTGGATTGTCCCAAGAAAAGTAATAGAGGTGAAATCTTCCAATGGGGATACTAGTTCTGGTGACCTGGGGGTGCCCAGAGAACGCCCTTAATTTGCAGGGATTTCCTCTTACATCCTGTTTGGCTATGGGACAGGAAGTAAAGGGAAATCTCTGCAATGGGCAAAAAAAATCTGACAGGGGTTATAAAGTTTTGCCTATAGTTCTACTTTAAAGACTGGACATTCAAGTTACGCTTTATCATATCCTTAGGATAGCCATTTAGAACAGAGGTCTTCAAAACTGTTTAGTACAAGGGTCAAATCGTATATTTTATAAATATTTGTGGTCCTAAAGAACAGTTTTAAAAATGTTAGGAGTCCCCCCTTTGTCAGGGCTGGGCTCAGCACTTCCTTCTCTGAGCTGGCTACTCAGCTGTCGGCTAATTGCCAGCTCCTTTCTCTCCACAGTTACTCGGCTGTTGATGATATCCCGCTTGTCAGTCCAGAGGATCTCTGCCTTTGCCTTGGTCAAAATCACAGAGACTATCTCCTGTATTTCTGTTAAAGACTTGTTTGGCTGACATCCCTTCTGGCTCCAGATCCTGCTTGCTGTTTTACTACGCTCATCTCCGGCTCCCTGACGTTTGGCTTGTCTGACTATTCGTTCCGGTTCCTGAACTCTGGCTATGTTTTGACTACATTTGTTCTATTTACTTTTACAAGTGTGATTTAACTGTACTTCTGTCTCGGTCTGATTTCCTGGTTTCTGACACCCTTACCCCTATTAGAGTCCTTCTTATAACAGCGTTCCCATCAGGGAACTTCTTACATCAGAGGGCTCATCAGAGCCCCCCTTAAATCATAGTGCCTATCAGAGCCTCCCTTACATCAGAGTGTTCATTAGAGCCTCCCTTACTTCTGAGTGCCCATCAGAGCCCCCTTACATCTGAGTGCCCATCAGAGCCCCCTTACATCTTAGTGCCCATCAGAGGTCCACCTAACATCAGGAGTTGTAAGAGGGGAGAAGCTTCTGCTGACCTTAAATTCTCAACCTGTGCACATTAAGTATACACTACTAACCCTAGCTGTGGGCCAAATAAAATGTGCATTATGTCTAGGGGATAGAGCAGGGGTATCCAAACTCAGTAGGAGGGATACATCATATACTTCAATTCTCAACCTGTGCACATTGAGGATATACCACTGACCCTATTTGCGGGCTGGATAAAATCCTGTAATAGGCCAGATGTAGCCCACAGGCCATAGTCTGGAGACCCCTGAAGTAGAACACCAAGAGATAGCACAGACGGTGCTTACTTTGATGCACCTACTCTATTACCGGAGACAAGCAATGAACAAAAAATCCCTGAGACAAATATTACTCCATCTTATCACTCTCACTCTAATGTTTTATTTGATTGCATACAGTCCCCGGTTAGTGAGGTCTGGAATGAAACTCCACCGTTATATTAAGCAGGAAAAAGAAGACCTGTAATGAGATAAAGCTGGTCCATTAAGGTCCTGGATGAAGAATAATGATTTAATACTGACAGCTTTGTCTCTAAATAAATGGAAGGAACATCTGTAGCAGATGGAACATGGACCTGACATGAAGCTAGATGACCAGACAAACAGGTGGCCTTCCTGCGTACTGCAGAGAGATAGGAGATATTGGATCAGACAGATTTCTGTCTGTCCCACCGGGAAGATCTCTTTACTACAAGCCGGCTGCAGCTACATAATAGACAAGGTGAATGAATGCTAATTATGTTTTGTATTTTTTATAGTTGGGGGAAGAGGATCTGCAGTCCTTATCGCGTGTCTGAACACAGGCGTTTATTGAGGAAGAGTTTTATTTCTCCGAAATTTCAACAATGACGTCACTCAGCCGGTCCAGGCTCTGGAGAGATCTTGACTTTCAGCCCACATTCACGTTGGGCCAATTTTGCAATGCGATTTGACATGTCAAAGTGCATGCCAAATCAGAGCCTATTGCCGGTAGTAGCACCGTCCGAATTGGTGTGACGCCGTCTTTGCGGCGCCGCACCGATATCCAAAAGTAGTTTCTGCACTACTTTTGGTGACTTTAGGGGTGATATCAATAGACATCTGTGCATGAACAGATGTCTGTCAAATCGCCCCCTAAGTCGGACTGAAATGCCGGTTCGAAATAAACCCGCCCTGAGTGTGAATGTTTGCTAAAGTCGGGATCCATCAAAATGCCTCGACCGTCACCTGGCTCAGCCTATCAGTGCACCGCCACTCCTGTCCCCTCCACAGCCCGGTGCTCCAGTGAGCCCTGCAGGGTCAGATCAGAAAGCCGGTGACTGACAGACCCCGAAGACCGAGAATTGAGTGACCTGCTTTCTTTGAATGGGGAACCAGTGTGGGACAGATGCAGCATGGCGAAAAAATTTGTTTTGTTTCGATTCGTTAATCTAGTTATTTAGTTTCGTTAAATTCAGTTTATTCATTCAATTTGTATTCGGGATTCGTATTTAAAATTCGTATTTGGAATTCGTTTTATGTCTTTTTCGAATTTCTTCAAATTTACCAATATTTTTCAATTCAAAACTTTTCAAATCGATACATTTTGAATAGGTCAAATCAAAAACTTTAGATCTTTTATTTGTTTTTTCGATTCTAATATGGCAAAGTGAACAAACAAAAGTAAAATTTTCATCAAAGGATTCCAATGACTCTTTAACCACTTGCCTACCAGGCACGAACACCTCCTTCCTGACCAAGCCATTTTTCAGCTTTCAGCGCTGTCGCATTTTGAATGACAATTGCGCGGTCATGCAACGTTGTACCCAAATAAAAATTTTTTAATTTTTTCCCCACAGATAGAGATTTATTTTGGTGGTATTTGATCACCTCTGCGGTTTTTATTTCTTGCGCTATAAACAAAAGAAGAGGGACAAGTTTGAAAAAACATAATATTTTTTACTTTTTATTATAATAAATATCCAATTTTTTTTTTAAACAAATTTTTTCCTCAGTTTAGGCCGATACGTATTCTTCTACATATTTTTGGTAAAAAAAATCGCAATAAGCGTATATTGATTGGTTTGCGCAAAAGTTATAGCGTCTACAAAATAGGGGATAGATTAATAGCATTTTTATTATTATTATTTTTTTTTTTTACTAGTAATGGCGGTGATCTGCAATTTTTATTGTGACTGCGACATTGCGGTGGACATATCGGACACTTTTGACACATTTTTGGGACCATTCACATTTATACAGCGATCCGTGCTATAAAAATGCATTGATTACTGTATAAATGTGACTGGCAGGGAAGGGGTTAACACTAGGGGGGCGCTGCAGGGGTTAATATGTTCCCTATGTTAGTGATTCTAACTGTGGGGGGAGGGGACTGACTGGGAGAGGGGACCGATCGGTGTCCCTATGTACAAGGGACACACCATCGGTGTCCTCTCCAGTGACAGGACGTGGATCTGTGTGTTTACATACACAGATCCACGTCCTGCTCAGTTACTGGGCAATCGCGGCCGCCGGGCACACGCATCGGGTCTCCAGCGACGCGGCGGGCACGCACGCCCCCTAGTGGCCAAAATGTAGACGACGTCATATGACGGCGTCCCGCCACAAGAGCCGCACCGCTCCGCCGTCAATTGACAGTGGGCGGTTGGCTACTAGTTAAATCACTTTTGGCTTAACAAAACAAGCATCATTTCGAAATGGTACTCTGATAACACAGTCTTTGATTTCAGCAATATGTGTACAGTTAGAATTCGTTTGATGTAAAATTCGATTGGAATTTCAGTCCAAATTTCGGAAATTCGGACAAATTTTATTTCGTTATTCGGAGCATTCAGAAAAATTTGTTTATATTGTGATTTGAGTATTCGGATATATCCAAATCTCCAAACAACGAAAAATTTGTCCGAATATTAATTCTGAATGATATGAACCGTAAATGTCTAGTAGTTGCTAAGAGTAACCAAGTAAAAATTCGAGACACAAGGCAACCAGTTGTTAGGCATGGTACTTGGTAAGAATGACTGGTCCTCCGGTAGCGAGGGGCTTGATGCCGGGTTCCCTCCCCAGCAGTTGGTATCCAATCACGAGCAAACCAGATCCGAACCCACGTTACCAAGATCTATGGCTTGGCCATGGATATGGATATGGTATGGAAAGTAAAGAGTTAATAAGTGCACACACGGGGCCGGTGCTACCACTAGGCAAACTAGGCAGCTGCCTAGGGCGCACTGCTGCCTAGGGCGCCCAGCCACTGGTGTTCCTGTTCTCTTCGCTCTGCAGCAAGCAACTAAGTCTCAGTATCAGCAGGCAGCCTCCGCTCTGTTTGCACATCGCACATAGACTCCCGAATGAATGGAAGCAAGCAAACATTCATTGATGGGCACTGGTAGGCTGCATTGATGTGCGCTGGTATGCTGCATTGATGGGCATTGGTCGGCAGCATTTGATGGGTGCTTCATTAAAAAGCTGGGGTATACATGGGCAGGGCAAAGGGGGGTGGCAAAATGAGGTTTCGCCTAGGGTGTCAAAAAAAATTGCACCAGCCCTGTGCACACATGACGTCTGCGCTAAGTGCATGGCAGGACCCCATTCTGTTCCTGGGAGTGAGGTGTCAGAGATACACTGGACTGGTGGAGTGGGCACAGGCTCAGCACATCCCTCCTAATGCACTAATCAAGTTACAGTGTGTATTGATAATGGACAACACTTTCAGAGGGACTCTGTACTTTTATTACTGAACACAGTGAAGGCTCATCTCTAAGTCATGGAAATGCCTTAATGCTATTTTTTTTTACGTGACCGCAAGTGGTGACTGGTGGGATTTTTTCAGGGGGGTGGCAAAAAAACACCCCCGCCCACTGTCTGCCGGTCAATCTGGCACTTACCCCATCTAGGTGGCGGTCGGTGGGCTGCGGGCAGCGGATCCGGTATGCTCATCTCCAGCACAGTGGCTTCCGCCGTGCGTCTCCTCTCTCCTCCTAGGCGCTAGGCGTCCAATAGGATTGCCTGACATTTTAGCCAATCGGGAAATGGGTCTCACGACCCTCTTCCTGATTGGCTGGGGGGGGGGGGGGGGCGATTTAGTGTGAAAATAGGGAAAATTAATTAGCTATTGTAGCCTATTAGAGCCTCTGGCTCTAATCATGTGCTTCAAAAAATCACCCCCCCCAATTGGAATACATAGTCCGGCACCCTGTATATAGATCAGGGGGCTGGACGCATGGATAGGGGGGTGGCGCCCATGCGCCCCTAATGGACAGGCCGCCACTGGTGAATGCAGTCTCAGCCTGGTCCCCGGCATTGATGAGTGTGCTCCTCGCAAAGGGTTCCCCCATGTGAAGGACCAGTAGACCCCACCCACAACACAACATGGCGTAGTCTAAAAGGGGAGATAACTCACGTACAGTTTGGAATAGTCAGCATGACACACCCACCTCATCCGTTTACAAGCTTTGTTGCAAATTCCTACCTTTTGTTTCTCTGAATAAATATCTGTTTGTTCCTCTATGTCCTTTGCAGACTGGTTCTGAATGGGAGGGTCTAGTTCATTATAATCACCTGGTGCACTCTCAGGAATCTGGTGAGAAAAGCTGAAGGGTCTTCTTATTTTTACAAATATTTAACCCTTGGGGAGTGTCTCACCAAAACTGAAATTCTGTTTGAAGAAGATGCCTAAAAAATGTACTTTCTTACTGCAGACTTCTGGGCAGATAATTGAGCCAATCAATGCTGTTTTTTTTTGGGGTCCCACTTGACCATTTATACCAGTCCCCAACAGGGTTCAGATTTGGCATCCAAACCCAACTTCAACCAAACTCAGAGATGTTTAAGCCATCCCTTGACAGGATGAAGTAGGATAATCCATGACAAGATACAGGATATGGACAATTACATTGAATTTCTCTTGCCTTACGGGAAGGTATAATTATTCTCCAATGGACTGCCCCTGTCTCGTCACAACGACATTATAAAATATGAAATTTTTTGGTTTGCCTGTTTTGCACAGTTTGCAGTATAAAGACTTCATTCGTGCTGCTCAGTTTCTATAACAACATATAATGATATTAATGGAGATATCTTTCCAATTCAAAGGCTAAGCACAGTGAGCGAATTCCTGCGTGGAACAGGTTTCAATCTAATTTTAGTGTCTGAAAAGCAGACATATAAAGAGATTTGTCCCAGATACAAGCACACGCCATGGTCTGCCGTTCACGTCTTATTGTGTTATCGACCAACAAAACTGCAAATAAGAATACAGAGGCATGAGAAACACATAGACCCTATTTTCTGCAAGACACATTTGAGTAGGAGAACTTTAAAAGGGACCTTTTACCCCCCTTTTTTAACCCCTCCACGCCTAATGCCGCGTACACACGAGCGGACTTTTTCGACGGACTTGGTCTGGGGGACTATCCGACGGACTTTGCACTCCAAAAGTCAGACGGATTCGAACGTGATGACGTACGACCGGACTAGAATAAGGAAGTTCATAGCCAGTAGCCAATAGCTGCCCTAGCGTCGGTTTTCGTCCGTCGGACTAGCACACAGACGATCGGATTTTTCGACCGGACTCGAGTCCATTGGAAAGATTTGAAACATGTTTTATTTCTAGGTCCGTCTGACTTTTGGGAAAGAAAAGTCCGCAGGAGCCCACACATGATCAAATTGTCTGACGGATTCTGGTCCGCTGGACCTAGTCCGTCTGAAAGTCCGATCGTGTGTACGCGGTATAAGGGTAAAACAAATCGAAATGCCTAAGCACAATTTTGCAACTTTGATATGTGTTGGTAAAACTGAACATATCATCACAACTACTTTGTGCATCCAGGTGGATTATACCTTGTTTTTTTTTTTAGGACAAATTGGACTTTCATTTGGTAGTGAATGGTTATCTCCTGATTTTTTTTTAAATGATTATTATTAATAGGAAAACTGTCCTAAAATAGTGGAAGAAAACATTTTTTAAATGTAGCTGTATATTTCTTGTTACTACCATAACCTACCACCAAAGAATAACCCAAAATAAATTCTCCTGCTCCTGACAATCGCAGCGATACCACATATGTGTTTGTCAGTTGTCGTTTGTACCCGTAGTACAGCCCAGAAGCAATAGTGCGCATTTTTAGTTTTTTGGGGGTTTTTTTTTTTGTCCTACCTAAAACACACTGACCCTGATATTAATTAAATAGTAAAAAATCCTGCCCAAAATATACTGACCCCGACCTTTGACCCTGATCTTGACCTCACCTCTCTCATACTGGTCACTGGAAGTTCAACATGGCACCTCATGGCAAAGAACTCTCTGAGGATTTGCAAAAAATAATTTTTGCTCTACCTAAAGATGGCCTAGGCTATAAGAAGATTGCCAAGACCCTGAAACTGAGCTGCAGCACGGTGGCCAAGACCATACAGCGGTTTAACAGGACAGGTTCCACTCAGAACAGGCCTCGCCATGGTTGACCAAAGAAGTTGAGTGCACGTGCTCAGAGTCATATCCAGAGGTTGTCTTTGGGAAATAGACGTATGAGTGCTGCCAGCATTGCTGCAGAGGTTGAAGGGGTGGGGGGTCAGCCTGTCAGTGCTCAGACCATACGCCGCACACTGAATCAAATTCCTCTGCATGGCTGTCGTCCCAGAAGGAAGCCTCTTCTAAAGATGATGCACAGGAAAGCCCGCAAACAGTTTGCTGAAGACAAGCGGACTAAGGACATGGATTACTGGAACCATGTCCTGTGGTCTGATGAGACCAAGATAAACTTATTTGGTTCAGATGGTGTCAAGTGTGTGTGGCGGCAATCAGGTGAGGAGTACAAAGACAAGTGTGTCTTGCCTACAGTCAAGCATGGTGGTGGGAGTGTCATGGTCTGGGATTGCATGAATGCTGCCGGCACTGGGGAGCTACAGTTCATTGAGGGAACCATGAATGCCAACATGTACTGTGACATACTGAAGCAGAGCATGATCCCCTCCCTTCGGAGACTGGGCCACAGGGCAGTATTCCAACATGATAATGACCCCAAACACACCTCCAAGATGACCACTGTCTTGTTAAAGAAGCTGAGGGTAAAGGTGATGGACTGGCCAAGCATGTCTCCAGACCTAAACCCTATTGAGCATCTGTGGGGCATCCTCAAACGGAAGGTGGAGGAGCGAAAGGTCTCTAACATCCACCAGCTCCGTGATGTCGTCATGGAGGAGTGGAAGAGGACTCCAGTGGCAACCTGTGAAGCTCTGGTGACCTCCATGCCCAAGAGGGTTAAGGCAGTGCTGGAAAATAATGGTGGCCGCACAAAATATTGGCACTTTGGGCTCAATGTGGACATTTTCACTTAGGGGTGTACTCACTTTGTTGCCAGCGGTTTAGACATTAATGGCTGTGTGTTGAGTTATTTTGAGGGGACGGCAAATTTACACTGTTATACAAGCTGTACACTCACTACTTTACATTGTAGCAAACTGTCATTTCTTCAGTGTTGTCACATGAAAAGATAGATTAAAAAATTTACAAAAATGTGAGGGGTGTACTCACGTTTGTGAGATACTGTATCTGAGTTTCCATTGATTCCTATGGGGAAACTCGCTTTGATATGTGAGTGCTTTGGATTACAAGCATGCTTCTGGAACAGATTATGCTCATAATCCAAGGTACTACTGTACTTTTGTTCATTGTTTTATTTGGAAGTGCACATTTTTTATAAGATGATTTAAAAACATTTACAGTGTTATCGATAAGAAAATATTGCGCTGCACTCGTTTATAAATATAAGTATTTTAGTATTATTTTTTAGGAATACTGTCAGGTTTGAAGAGGACCTGTCCTGCCCCAGCTTGCATAGTAACCTTCAAGCCTTTTGCCGCGTACACACGGTCCGACTTTCCAACGGGAAAGCCTCCGTCGGAATTTCGGACGGAAAAATAGAGAACCTGCTCTCTATCTAAAAGAGGGAGTGACCAACTGCGCAAACCAAAAGGGTTTTTTATATAACTTTTTACTGCTCTCTATCTAATGCCCCATACACACGGTCGGATTTTCCGACGGAAAATGTCCTATCGGACCATGTTGTCGGTTGTCAGACTTTTTCCGATCGTGTGTAGCGAATTCCGACGGACAAAGTGCCACGCATGCTCAGATCACATTACAAGACCAAAGCTATTGGCTACTAGCCTCTACGTAGTCCCGTCGTACGCAACGAACGTCACCACGTTCAGAATGATCGGATTTTCCGACAACTTTGTCCGACCGTGTGTATGCAACACCAGTGTCGGACAAAATTAGTCGGAAAAAATCCGACGGATTTTGTGGTCGGAATTTCCAACCGTGTGTACGGGGCATTAGTCCGTCGGAAATTCCGACAGAAACAGTCCGATGGGGCATACACATGGTCGGAATATCCAAACAAAAGCTCCCATCGGACATTTTCTGTCGGAGATTCCGACCGTGTGTATGGGGCATTAGATTCTCACACCTTGCCCACACAGCTATTAATATTACAGAATTACTGATCCCTGCCCCATATATTTCCAGCACGAGGCAGCACCAGAAGGTAAGCCACTTTGTAACAGTTACGTTATATTACCAGCTTGGGGTATCATAAATAAAACGCAGCACATTACTTGCTTACTCTAGCCAGGCAAATTGCTTAAAAGAATTCAATACGCACCGCGATCTTGTTCCTTTTCGGAAACATTTTCTTCCCTTTCCCGCTTAATTACTTTTCTTGCAAAGAATGCAGATCCGATCATTGATTCGTGTAGAGTGAGCTTGAGCTGAGAGTGGAACAGAAATGCTGAAGGTGTAGGCTGGGGGGAGACTTGGGCCCCAAACAGCCCAAAAGAGATTAAAGTCAACCAAATAAATTTGTAGATTGAGTGTGCCTTTTTTTTTTTTCCTAACAAAAGACGATATTTTATATTTAGGAGACACAGGAGAAGTAGATTTTTAAAGGGCAACTCCACACGAAATTAAAATTTGAGACAACGTCTAGCAAATGTTAGTTTTTTTTATTGAAGGTCGGAAGATTTGCTGTTAGCGGTGCTGCTGCATCTTGGAGTCTGGGAAAGGTTTTTGGACCTACAGCTTCTGAAGGCACGCAAACATGTTGCATAACTTAAAATGGTTCCATTGCATTCTCTGTATTAAGGTACGAAAAACCTTCAGGGCGTAGCTTTTCCCCCAGAATACTTGGTCAATTGATAACCGCCCACGGCTTCCAATACCATCTATACGCGGATGACACCCAAATATAGCAGTCTACTCCTAACCTCTCTCCTTCAGTCTCCTCTCACATTACTAACTGACATATCAGCATGTATGTCGCGCAACTTCCTTAACCGCTTAAGGACCGCCTCCTGCACATATACGTCTGCAGAATGGCACGGCTGGGCACATCAACGTACAGGTACGTTGTCCTTTAAGAGCCCAGCCATGTCATGCAAGCGCTGCGGTCCTGAGCTCTGTGACTGCGACCGCGGGACCAGCGGACCCGATCGCCGCTGGTGTCCCGCGATCGGGTCACAGAGCTGAAGAACAGGGAGAGGTATGTGTAAACAAACCTCTCCCCGTGCTTCCTAGTGACAGTGTCACTGATCGTCTGTTCCCTGTCATAGGGAAAGACGATCAGTGACGTCACACAGATTTCCTCTCACTTCCTGTTTGGCTATGGGGCAGGAAGTGAAGGGAAATTTCTGCAATGGGACAGGGATGGTAAAAAATAAACAGCGCAAGCCGGCGGGGACTCTTTCTGTGCTGTCCCCCTGCAAAGTGCTGCCCTAAGCCAGGATACAGCATTGATACAACCATCAATCCCTCCTCTTACGCCAGGGTACTAGGTGCAATCCTGGACTCTGACCTGTCCTTTCAGCCCCAAATCCAAGCGTTGTCAAAAGCTTGTAGACTTCACCTTCGTAACATCTCTCAAATACGCCCCTTTTTAACTAATAATACCACCAAGCCACTCATTCACTCCCTTGTTATCTCTCGCTTTGATTATTGCAACTCCCTTCTCATAGCTCAAACCAATAAAACCACGCTGGCAAACAAAAATTGTGACAAAATAATAAATGATCCCACAAAATTGACAAACATCAATAATGTGTGTGAAGTGGTTACATGTCTGACACAAACCAATCCCATAAAAAATAAACTAGCATCAAATAATATGTGTGATAAATTATTACATAAGTGACATGATTGAATAATAACCATAAAATTATTTCATAGATACCAAAATTGAATAAGTGATCAATGTGGTAAGAAAATATATAAATAAAAAAAAAAAGAATGTGAGTAAGTCCAGTTATTGTCCCAAAAAACCAAGAACCAAAATAAATGTACATATGAGCTCCTTCTTGGAATAGACTCACCGGGCTAGCAGACAGACAGAGCAGCAAAGCAGAGGGCAGATATGCAGACAAACTGTGGTTCGGCAAGTAGGCACAAAAGCAGAGCTGAATAAACAAGCCAGTGGGATGAGAGGATCCAGGGAGCGATGCATGCACACAAGGCACAGTGATGTTCTTGGAGATATTGTACCGATAATAGAAGAGAGCAAATTTTAAAGTGTTGTAGAAGGATTTTTAAAATGCGCGCTCTGCGCTACTTACAGGATGCATAAAGGAAGGCAAACTTCTCAGATACTTCCGTGGTTGCAGCTGGTTTAGCGTGCGCTCCACGGGAACAGGAAGTGGCGTCAGTGGTTAGATCCTTGGCCGGAAATTACGTCGATGCGTTTCACCCCTCCTCCAGGGCATCATCAAAAGACATGGAGGGGAGAAGGAGCTCATATGTACATTTATTTTGGTTCTTGGTTTTTTGGGACAATAACTGGACTTACTCACATTCTTTTTTTTTTTTATTTATATATTTTCTTACCATATTGATCACTTATTCAATTTTGGTATCTATGAAATAATTTTATGGTTATTATTCAATCATGTCACTTATGTAATAATTTATCACACATATTATTTGATGCTAGTTTATTTTTTATGGGATTGGTTTGTGTCAGACATGTAACCACTTCACACACATTATTGATGTTTGTCAATTTTGTGGGATCATTTATTATTTTGTCACAATTTTTGTTTGCCAGCGCTGTTTTATTGGTTTGAGCATTTTTTGAGGGTTATAGCACTTTCTTATCAGCAGCTGCACATTTTTTGTGTTTTCTTTTTCTCGTTCAATATTGCACACGTCTATTCCAGCGCCGTTTCTTTGTTTATATATCCCTTCTCATAGGCCTGCCTCTCCATAGGCTATCCCCTCTTCAGTCTATCATGAATTCTGCTGCCAGACTCATCTACCTTACAAATTGCTCAGTGTCTGCCAATCCCTACACTGGTTCCCGATCGCCCAGAGAATTAAATTCAAAATACTAACCACAACATACAAAGTCATTTACAACTCTGCTCCAAGCTACATCACCAATCTTATCTCCAAATATCACCCAAACCGTCCTATCCGCTCCTCTCAAGACCTCCTACTCTCAAGCTCCCTTGTCTCCTCCTCCCATGGATTTCTCCAGAGCCTCTCCCATCCTCTGGAAATCTCTACCTCAACCTGTCCGGCTATCTCCTACTCTTGCTACCTTCAGGCAATCCCTGGAAACTCATCTCTTCAGGGAAGCCTATCACACCTCCAGCTAATCTTTTACCACTTCCATCAGCTCATTCCCCACAGTTACGACCTTTTGTACCACCTGTCCGACCCTATTCGATTGTAAGCTCTTCTGAGCAGGGCCCTCTTAATCCTCTTGTATTGTATTGTCTCCCTTTTTTGTTGTAAAGAGCTGTGTAAACTGTTGGCGCTATAAAGGTCCTGTATAATAATACCAACCCCCCCCCCCCCCCCCCCCGCTTATACTTACCTGAGCCCAATCTCTGCTCAGCAGTGTGCACGAGAGCAGCAGCTCTCTCAGCTCTCTCCCTCCTCATGGGTTCAGACACAGAAGGGGGTGTGAGACATTTCCCCAATAGGTGGTCACATCAGAAGCTACAAAATCAAAATGTGTGCAGTTACTCCACAGCTGATCCAGTTATGCCACCATGAGGGACTGGATGCTCCAAGAAGACTGGGGGGGGGGGGTTCAGGGATGAATAGTGATGGTCAGCAAAATAAAAAGTAAAAAAAATTAAGCTAATGAGGGGATGTTTTTGGCATGAGAAAAGGTCCATTATAGTTGAAAGGAATTTCTGAAACCCTCAGGAGCAATTTAAAGGCAACTGTACCCTTAACAGCCACCAAATAAACATCTTAAATATTTGTCTTCTTCATTGACTTCAATACATTGTACCCAAAAGGTGAAATTTCGCTGAAGTTTCATGATTTTCCCAAATACTGAAAGTTAAAGCGGAGTTCCACCCTAAAGTGGAACTTCCGCTTATCAGATTCCTCCCCCCCCCCCCCCCCTCCGGTGCCACAATTGGCACCTTTCAGGGGGGTGCAGATACCTGTATAATACAGGTATCTGCCCCGCCCATATCCGAGGATGCCCGCCCATATCCGAGGGTTCCCGTTGTGTCTTGGGAAACACACAGTTCCCAGGACACAACGGGGACCAATAAAGACGCCCAGCGCGACCCGTGCATGCGCAGTAGGGAACCGGGCAGTGAAGCCACAAGCTTCGCTTCCTGGTTCCCTGACAGAGGATGGCGGCGGGGCAGCTGAGAGACGAACGGTCGCTCGTCATCCGCTGCCTACACCGCTGGAACCTGGAACAGGTAAGTGCCCATTTATTAAAAGTCAGCAACTGCAGTATTTGTAGCTGCTGACTTTTAATATTTTTGGTGCGGGTGGAACTCCGCTTTAATGAAACCTACTTACTACTGAGCATATCATAGTAATTGAAGAACTTTAACGCAAGGTATGGAATAAGCTTGTATCATAAAAATATGTTTTTGGCTAAAGACTATCTTCCTCAGCTATATAAGGATCCAGCGCTTGTTTTCTTAAGGCAGAGGTCTCCAAACTGTCAAATGGGCCAGTTTATTGTACTTTAGAGTTTAGGGGGCTGGACTGTGGCAAATGGGATTAAAGAATGTCTCAGACTTGGTGGTCAGAAGTGGTTGATAAATTACTTAGCACCTGTGGTTAGTAAGAGGAGGAATAGTGTTAGTGAAAGGAATAGTGCCCCATCACTGCTATTGGTGGAATGAATAGTGCCTCATCATTAGTGTCAGTGGAAGGAATAGTGCCCCATCATTGGTGTCAGTGGAAGGAATGGTGCCCCATTTTTGTTGTCAGTGAGAGGAATAGTGCCCCATTGTTGGTGTCAGTGGGCGGGAGAGTGCCCCATCACTGGCCTCAGTGAGGGAAATAATTCCCCATTGTTGGTGTTGGTTAAATAAGTAATGCCTTGCCATTGATGTCAGTGGGAGGAATATTGCTTCGTATCAGTTGGAGGAGGCCACAAGGCCAGATAAAGGCAAGCAAAGGGCAGCATGTGGGCTGCAGTTTGGAGACCGTTGTGTTAAGGGGGTGGACTTACAAAAAATAAATCTCACCTTAGTCCATGATCTCACAATCTTCTGTCCTTTTGGTTTCAATCGAGACAACTACTTCCCCCAGAGCTACTGTCCTTGCTGGTCATCAAGTGGTCTCGTTGCCGCACCTATCGTCAACATCATCACGTACAAAACAGGACCAGCCTAACAAAGTGGCTGCTAGTCGTTATTGTACCTAGCAGGACCCAACCACATTTCTGCATTGTAGAGATGGGGACCAGACCAACAGATGTTGCAGGACCATGTGTTAAGGTAGGTATTAAGCCATGCTAACCCTTCCCATAGAAAAAATGAGCAGTAGATCCATGGGTGTACGCAGGGGGGGCATCATTTTACGGTCACCCATGCAACACCCCTTTTCGACAATGTCCTTATAACATTATCATGGTCAGAGACTGCAGACGTAGTACAGTCCCTAGGATAAGTAATGGATAATGGCCAACATGCCCTCTTGCCAGACCCAGCGAAACTACAGCAGTGATCCCTCCGACTGGACGATCGCTCACTCTGGGTTGCAACTCTGGTGGCAACTCTGGTCAGTAGTGTAGCATGTCTGTACTCTGGCAGTGGCTCGGTCTTTCTCTCTCTGGTGGCACTGGGCAGCGTGGCTCTCTCTCTGGTGGCACTGGGCAGCATTCCTCTCTCTGGTGGCACTGGGAAGTGTGGCTCTCTCTGGTGGTGCTGGGCAGCGTTCCTCTCTCTCTGGTGGCACTGGGCAGCGTGACTCTCTCTCGGGCTTCCGCCCAGCACACGCCTCCTTCTTTGTCCTGTAGCACTCACTCCCTCAGCATTTTTCCAGGCTGCAGTCTCTCAAACTACCTCTCTTGATCGAGCTGTAGCCTCCTCCCTGTGGAAAACAGGTCCGCCATTTTTCAGCACTATATGTCCCTTGATGCTCTTCTCTCCTAGTCTCCTTTGATTGGCCCTCAGTTATGGCCAATAGGGAAGGAACAGAGCGGGCAGGAAGCTGGGTGGGGAACCTAGTGAGAGCCGCCCTGTCTTCTCCCTGACGGGAGAAAAGAGGGGGTGCGGGGGAAACCTCTGATAGCCCGCAGCTCGCCTTTCTCCTGTCACAGTGCTGCCGAGTTCTCTGCTTGACTGAGCAGGGAAAAGAGCCAGCAGTCGCACTACACTGATGGGGGGGCTTGACAGCACCTTGATGGTGTCACCCCACTGGCGGGTATCACCTGGGTTTGGGCTGCCCACACCCTCATAGTGATGCAACTGTGCTGAATTTAACAGTGCCTATCCGATCCCTGATTCCAGGGGGGGGCACTTGACCCTCCTTGCCCCTACCTGCGGACGCCCCTGAGTAGATCCTTTATCAGCTTGGGGGGGGGGGGGGGTATCATTTTAATGATTTTAACTGCTTGGATTTAAGTTTTGAAAATGTTTACCCGGAGTTCCATTGTAAATAAATGACTTAGAAACGTCAGATTGTGTTCTGATGGTTGATCAGTTTGGACCCCAGAAGGTTAAAAATTTGTTTTTAAAAATTTACTTCCTTCAAAGCTTATTTGGGGAAAAAATAATAGCGATATTTATCACATGGTACTTACTAGTGGGAAAGCCAGCTGTTTACACTCATTAATTTCCCCTTTTAGAGGAGACTGGTGAAAGAGCGCTGGAATGGGAGAAAGGAGAGGTGTAATGTTTCAGGGGTAATGTCTTTTTTATCTAAATGAACATTTGCACCTGTCACATTCCAGTGCGAGATTACATACTGACAATACATGGCGGCGGCATTACCAAACATTTCTCTGGGAAGAATTTGTCCGATTCCAATCTGGTTCACATAAACAATGCCACCTCGTAGGCCTTTGAAGTCTGAACTGAGGAAATAGGGCAACAGAGTCAGAAATCACTTTAAAAATTAAGTCTGGGCAAATATAAAAGACACAAAATAATGTGGCTCTGTATTCATGAATACAACATTAAAGGGTTAGTTCACAAAAAAAAACGACCTATGCAGATAACAGAAAAAAAAAATTGCTCTAAAAATTGGGACTATTATTTGGCAAGAAAACAATTGTGAGCTTTTATATAAAAAAAATAACTAAAATCACTATTGATGCAAATACATAAAAAAAAAAAGCACACAGATAAAACCAATGAATATAGTGGCTCAGACAACTATGTATAGATTTAGTGAATAGTCAGAAAACTTTGACCATAATATCAACAGATACTGTAGCTAGGCAGCCAACCCGTTTCAAAATTATTATTATATAGTATTTATATATATATATATAGAGCTTTATGTTTCTTCTTCAGTGGTGCCCATAATTTAGGTTTAAGGGTATTCAATAAAGTACTATATCATACTCTCTGCCTATGCAGGTAAGGGGCGCCTGTAGATAAAAACAAACTGCAGCTTTAACCTAAGTTAAATAATACTCTTGCTATAGGTGTAGGATATTTATGTACAGTACCTCACAAAGACTGGTGGGGGGGCGCAAACTGAAAAACAAAAAACAAAACATCAATTGCAACCTCGCTGTGCCCATCAATGCAGGTACTGTGCCCATCAATTGCCGCCACTATGCCCATCAAACACAGCCACTGTACCCATCAAACGCAGCCACTGTGCCATCAAATGCAGCCACTGTACCCAAAAATTGCCACCACTGTGCCATCAAGCGCAGCCGCTGTAACCATCAATTGCCGCCAGTGTGCCCCATCAATTGCTGCCAGTATGCCCCATCAATTGCCGCCAATTTGCTCCATCAATTGCCGCAAGTTTGCCCCATCAATTGCCACCAGTATGCCCCATCAATTGCCGCCAGGGTACCCCATTAATTGCCACAAATTTGCCCCATCAATTGCCACCAGTTTGCCCCATCAAATGCTGCCAGTGTCCCCCCGCCAGGCACTTACCGGTCTCAGGTCAGCACATTCCTTCTCGCTCCCTCCGAGTTCTCGATGTCTTCTCCCGTCCTCTCCTGCTATGATTGGACGCCCGATAGGCATCCTGCGCCCTCTATGGATGCACTGCCACTGCTTGTTGCTAAGACATTTCTAAGACACTCCCAGCTATTACTGTTCATATCCACCACCATAGGAACAAGCTCTCAAACCTCCGCACATAAACGCGGTTCACAATCTCTTCGGTTGTAGCATCACTGAGCTCAGAGCTATCTACGAGGATAGATAGTACATGTGAGCCTTTGAATTGGCTATGAGTGTCTTAGCAATGTCCTAGCAATAGGGCAGGATGGAATGATGCCATCTCTGGGAGTTTTTTGGTCATCCATGTCTTTATGGACCTTGCTTTGTGCACTGGTGCACAGTCATGTTGGAACAGAAAGGGGCCATCCCCAAACCGCTCCCACAAAGCTGGAAGCATGAAATTGTCCAAAATGTCTTGGTATGCTGATGCCTTGAGAGTTCCCTTCACTGGAACTAAGGGGCCAAGCCCAACCCCTGAAAAACAACCCCACACCATGATTCCCCCCTCCACCAAATGATTTGGACCAGTGCACAAAGCAAGATTAAGGCATGGATGAGCGAGTTTGGGTTAGAGGAACTTGACTGGTCTGCCCAGAGTCCTGACCTCAACTCGATAGAATACCTTTGGGATGAATTTGATTGGAGCCTGTCAGGCCTTCTCGGCCAACATCAGTGCCTGACCTTACAAATACGCTTCTGGAAGAATGGTCAAACATTCCCATAGACACACTCCTAAACCTTGTGGACAGCCTTCCCAGAGGAGTTGAAGCTAATATAGCTGCAAAGGGTGGGCCAACTCAATATTGAACCCTACGGACTAAGACTGGGATGCCATTAAAATTCATGTGTGTGTAAAGGCAGGCGTCCCAATACTTTTGGCAATATAGTGTATAATGTGTTTCTATTAAGTTTCTCATATTTGTTCCCTTTGTTTTAACGGGTCTGGGGGTATGTGTTTTGCAATATAGTGTATAAGACATATACCTGTAAGCCTTTTCTTTTATTTTGAACATAGTGAGGATGAAAAGAAACCTCAGTCAGGTTTTACTTGTCTATTCATACATACATATACTGTATATACAAAAAATTATGTAGCGCAACATGCAAAAAATAAACACAATATAATCAAACAATGGTGCAAAAAATAGTGCAAAAATATATGTGCAAAAAATAGTCCAATGAATATCCAAACGAAAACGATATCCAACTTTAATCCACTCCAATCACCACTGTGACATGTAATACGAAATGTGAATCTTCCATCCTTGTGAATAAGCCTCTCACCTCACTGCCGTGACCCCTGCATTACCAGTAGGTCTCACCACATATTTTTCCCTCTCTGGGGATGAAGACAAACCGCTACCGCTTCAAATGCCTCTTATTCGGATGGATGGATGGGTTGATGAATTTCCAATCCCCACAGCATGCATACAGGAAGAAAAAGCACACAGACCTAGTGCTCTCTGTTTAAAACTTCACATTTATTAAAAGAATAGGGCCTACTGAGGAAGTCCTGAGGTTTGGACGTAACGCGCAGGACGAGGTTTTTACGCATGTGACGTCATCCCGCAGCCATTTCTGCATCTAGCGGTCCTGTGATTGTATATGACAGACATGCGATTTATGGTTAGCACTACCTATAGTGCCATCTTTGTAAGTGTAATACTATTTTCTTCACACGATCGGAAAGTCCGACAACAAAAATTTGTTGGTGGAAAATTTGAGAACCTGCTAGCCAACATTTGTTGGTGGAAAGTCCGCCAAAAAATGTTCGATGGAGCATACACACGGTCGGACTTTCCACCAACAAGCTCACATCCAACATTAGTTGTCGGAAAATCCGATTGTGTGTATGCGGCATTAGGCTGTGTAGGACTAGGACAGTCCTGCATAGGCTGGAACTTTCCCTTAACTATTAGGATCCACAGCCCCTCGGATTACTCTGTCTAAGCCCAAAAGAAAGAAGAGTCCCCTCTCTGCCCCGGGCCCCTGTGCTGAAATGATGGGGACCAGGAAACTTTACCCTAATGGGAGCAATGGTCCAGGGGATTACTCTACCTGAGCCCAGTGGAAAATAAAAGGTCCCCTCTCTGCACCGGGCCCCCCTGTTGAACTACTGTGTCCCAAGCCCAGTACAGGAGGACCAATCCTGGTTACTCTTATTGTAGATAAAATAGGGCTGTGGAAATTAAAGATTAATTCCTCGATTAATCGATTCATTTTTTTGATCGGTACTCACCTCTCCGCCGGCTTCCGGGTCTTCAGGGAGTTCCTTCGGAGATCCAGTGACGTCACGGACATCGATGTCAACGGACTCCTCCCCCCCTTCCCCAAGTGCCTCCGTCTGCTAACGAAGGGAAGGGGGGAGGAGTCCGGTGACGTCGAAGTTCTGATTGAACGTAAGGCGTACGGGGGAGGAGCTGCGCATGATGTCATCAGCTGCTGCCCTACGGAACTAACACGATTGTCGGCTTTACATGCTGTGTTTTTATCATCTTTATGTGAGTAGTTTGTGTTTGAACACAAAAATGAAATCTTATACTTAAGCAGTGATCACTTAGATCTTTTCTTTCTACCCATGACCTGGCGTCCTTGCTGAGATCTAAGGAGACGTGAGAGAAGTTTATGGTCCGTGTTAACCCTTTTCATACCCGCTTGCATGACCACCTGTTTTCACAGGGGTCCATGCCATAAGGTGAGAGTGATTAGTTAGACCGGAGGTGGAGGGATTGTCACGCTACTGTGGAAATTTTTTTTACTTACGTCAGTGCTACAGTTTGAATTTAAAACGTATTTGTGTGAACTGTGAAGTTAAGTCATGGATTGTGGAAACTAACTAGTGTCGGGTGATTGTATATAGTGTATACCACATTTACCACTGACTAATACAGAGTTGCAATGCAAGAAGATCAGCTAAAAGTAGTTGGATCTGTATGTGCGTTATAATTAATTGCAATTAGTCGATTCATCGATAAAAAAAAAGTCGATTAATCGAACACGAAAATTTTAATCAGTAACAGCACTAAGATAAAATGTTAATTTTTTTTAGTAATTTGTTCATGAGAAAAAGCAGATCTCCAGTTACCTCGGCCAAGATCCTTCAAGAACAAATACAATGCAAGTATTTGTAGCATAATTTGCGGGGTAACGGGGCATGCTGGAAATTTGCACATGCATGACCTACGACTGTCCAAAGTATATGTGAAAAAAAAAAAAAGAATGCAAGAAGAAAACTAAACTTGGGAACTCCTTCATCTAAATTCAAGTTTATCTTTAAGCCACTTTAGGAGAAATAATTAACATTTGAACATGAACTTGACCAAGGCGATTCATTCCTTCCCACCCACAATGCCTCTATCTAATGCTGCTGATCTAAACTGTTAAAAGCAATAAATGGAATTAGCATTTTTGAGTAAACATTAACCTTTCCAGTTTGCTTTCCACATTGGGAAGAATCCATTGCCATGAATAAATCACGGAGAGGTCATGAAAAAATGTTAATTGTTTTGGTCAATATTAACCAAATGTGGACTCTTTGGGGTATGCTGTCCCATAGTAATTGTGTGTTTTTTAATCAGTAATTGTGCTCTGCTTGCAAACTGAAGAAGTTAAAGCTTCACCATTTTATATGGCCCTTTAAACTGTTCAATACAGTCTCCCAAACTTTGACCTTTATTTAAATACCAGGAAACAAGCCTATTTTTCACTAACAAACCAGCTGGATATTCCTTAATGTAAAAATAACTTTTTTTTTCTTGACAGGCCAATTTTATTATTGTTAAATTGTTAGGCATGTTTTTGATGTTTGGAAAATTCAACTGATGACACAATAGTCTTGTCCCACCCATTCCACTTCCCCAGGCTCTGTATTGGCTCTTTATTGTGAAGGTCAATCTCACTGATCAATAGATAGGTCACAGGTAACTCCGGACTTGAGTCCTTCCTCCATGCTCCTGTGTTTCCCCCATTGGAGACTTTCCCCCCTTTTACCCTTTTTAATGTTTTTCTGGTCCAATCTGGGGAAATTAAAGCTCTTCTTCTTTCTCCAGCAATGGGTGGACCCTGAAAGCTCCACAGAGTGGCACCAGGTAATTATAGCCCCTGGGCTCATAGGAAGTGGATTGGAATGACACTGGGGTCTTGTAACCTAGAAGAGATGCTTGATAGTAAGGGCTCTTTCAGATGGGTGGCAGGGTCTACCTCCCTCTGCAAAACAATTTTTTTGGTATGAGATGTTTTTTAATATTTATTTTGTTCATATTCAAAAAAGTCAAGATTGTCTTTTGTCAAGCAGGCCACATACCTGAGATGAGACCGAAGTAGTGGGGAGGCCTCCCTTGCACCTCGGGTCCTTGAAGCCTCTGGAGATGGAGACAGAGACTTGGTGGACACCGAGTGGCATGGGTACCAGGGGTGCGGAGCACTGTGCAAGCCTTAGTCCGAGATCCGAGCCGAGGTCAAGTCCAGTTTGGCAACGAAGTATAAAAGGGTTAATCAGAAGAAGAATGGTCGAGATTCAAGCCGGGTCGGTTCCAATCTGGCAGCTGAGTACAAAAGGGGCAAAGAAGTAGAATGGTCAAGGTACAAATCCGAGGTCAATGGCAAGCAGCAATCAAGAGTAGTCAAATAGGATTCCCGGTCACAACAAGTTCAGGCAGATCACATACTAGCACAGGAAGGAACAAGGGGGGACTGAATATAATCCAGCAATTTGGCAGTGTCTGGGTTGGCCTTATATAGGGAAGTTTGAGGTCACTTCGTGTGCGGCTCCTGGGCATTTTCCCGCCTTTTTCCATCAGGTTGAGGTCACTTCCTGTGCGCCTTCTGGACATATTTCCCGCCTTTTTTTTCATCAGGTTGAGGTCACTTCCTGTGTGGGTTTTTTTCCATCAGGTCTTTTTGGCATCTTTGGCGCATGCTCAGTTGGCACGGATTTCCTCTTGTGGAAACGCGCCATTGGTGCATGCGTAGTAAGCCCTGGACACTTACAGTCTTCTTTTTTAATGTTTAATGTGGGAAAAAAAATCTGAATTTTTTTTTTAAGTGACAAACATACTGATCAAATACACAAAAAAAGGGAAAAAAACTAAACAAAGAGCACTAGGGGATCTATTTATAAATATTTTAACACCAGTTACAATAAAGTTTGATATAGTCCAAGGTGCTACATTCCCAATATATAAGATACAATCAAAAAGAAAATGTCACACATGTCACAAAGTATGTCTATACATTCTTTACACCCAATCAGAGTTTAAATGATTGCTACATGTGGGCCCAACACGTTCCAATTTCAAGAGAATCTCCATCAGGGGCAGATGGGTGGTGACCCCGTAATATATATACAAATATCAAAAAAACATTCACAAATATACTGCACAGCAAGTAGTTGTAAAGGCTTCATTTTTTTTTAACCTTAACCACTTCAGCCCCGGAAGGATTTACCCACTTGCTGACCAGGCCATTTTTTTGCGATGCATCATTTCGTCGCTTTAACTGACAATTGCGTGGCCGTGCGACGCTGTACCCAAACAAAGACAAATTTTGAAGCTTGACTTATTTAGTTTACTTGTCACAAATTCCTTTTTCTTTTTTTTTTTTTTGCATTGTACAAACATTGGTGATAATGTTGTCCTTGTATGCAATAAAATTCACTTTAGTGAATGTTTGCAGTCATTTTATTATACTGGTTCTCTGCTTTCAGAAAATATATAACTTTTTTTTTTTTTCTGGGGTCAGGTTTAAGTCATTTTGAGGACTGAAATGCACATTTTAATGTGTGTGAAAAATGTAAAAAGTGGTCCATCAGTGAAACAGTTAATGTGTTAAAAAATAAAAAAATAAAACGCACTGAGGATATGGAGGATGACCTTTGCTGACTTACTAAAATTACTTTTAAGTAAATGTTATATTAATATTGTTAAATGCATATACACTGAAAATACAAAATCATTTAAAATGTTTTACATAGAAACAATGACCAGAAATGCCTCCCAGGGCTCTCGTGAAGAGATGATTGGCTGGCTGATAAATTGGCTGCTCCCATCCCAATCAATAGTGAACACTTAGGATCCCTATACAGCTCTCTGTCTTTCAATTGATTGCTGTGGTGATGATCTGCGCCTCAATCACGCATACAAATATTCACTTCCATGACCTTGAATCTGGCTCCGGTCTGGAGATCAATCATGGAGTCATCAGCGGACAATTCAATTAACCTTTTTTCCCTACGAGGACACCATATGATTAAAGGCTATGCATGGCTGGAATAACATATATGAAGCCACACAGAAATTCCCAGAAGAGCGCAAACAATCAAACCTATCAATCAATTACTCAACACGTGTATAGATAGAGCCATTGAAACCAGGGCTAGTGTATTATACCCCAGAGATCATTTAAAGAGTAACTCCACTTTTCTGAAAAATCTTATATGGTCAGTTGGGGATGAGCAAAATGGGATAAGGGATGAGCGAAGATTGGTAGATTTTGGTAAAATTTTGGCATTTTTGGATAAGGAAAATTTGTGGGCTTTTTTGTTAATTTTTAAGGGGGCAAGGGGCTTAATTTTGGTGATATTTTGGATAAGGCAAATTTGTGGGATTTTGTTAATTTTTCCGGGGGCAAAGAGCTTAATTATGGTGACGTTTCGGCATTTTGGATGAGGAAAATTTGTGAAATTTTTGTTCATTTTTAAGAAAGCAAGAGGAGATAAATTTTGGTAAAATTTCTGCATTTTTGGAGTTCTTGTTCCTTTGTAAGAGGGCAGGGGGCTTAATTTTTAAATATAACTTTTGCGCAAACTAATCAATAATCACTAATTGCGTTTTTTTTTTAACAAACATATGTAGAAGAATACGTATCGGCCTAAACTGAGGAAAAAAAATGTTATTTTATACATTTTTTGGGTACAGTGTTGTATGACAGCGCAATTGTCATTCAAAGTGCGACAGCGATGAAAGCTGAAAAATGGCTTGGTCAGGAAGGGGGTAAAAATGCCCTGTACTGAGGTGGTTAAATGAGCCCCTTACTTTGTTTAAAGTGCATTTCCACTTTTGCATCTAAATTGGGATAACACCTACTTTATATTAGCTACATGTTCCCATTCACTTAGCATAACTTAAAATAAATAAATACATAAATACATATTGCTGTTTTTTTTTTTTTTAAGTGCTTTTCACTTGCTTAGAAACCCTTGCATGTTCTTTCTGCTTTGTAGGTTGTAGAAGAGGACTGTGCTAATGTTTAACATAATTCACTCTGTCTCTATTGTGTTCACAGTCCTTCATTATCAGCTGTAGATAATGACTAGACTAGATTTGAAAACTGTCCTAATGGGGGCTTTTGTTCTCAGAGAATAGGTGCAGGAACTTCCCCTTCTAGGTCACTTTGTCGCCCCCGAGCACTGACCGAGCACCGACCCTTGGTTCCACCCCCTACCCAGCTCCCAGTATGGCCCCTTTTAGAGAATATAGAGCCAAGTATCATTTTGTAGTGCTAAGTAATTTGTTACATAGTTATAGGTAAGTTTAATAAAGACCAGTTCAACCTGTGTAGATGTATGTGTGTCTATAAGTATTTCCCATATCCCTGTATGTTGTGTTCATTAAAGGAGTTGTAAAGGTAAACGTTTTTTCACCTTAATGCATTCTATGCATTCCGGTGAAAAAACATCTGACAATGCCACCCCCCCGTTTTACTTACCTGACCCCTCAAAAGTCCCGTGCCTGACATCCTCTTCGCTGCTCAGCCTGGCCGTTGATTGGTTACACTGGATGGATTGAAAGCAGCGCAGCCATTGGCTCGCGCTGCTGTCAATCACATCCAATGACGCGGCGCTCCGGGGGGCGGGGCCGAGTGATACAGTGAGCGGCTATAGCCGCCGGCTGTATCACGGGAGCGCGCCCGCAAGAACTAATCACCATGCGAGGGTCGCATGAAGGTGGTTAACTCTTGCGGGGAGGAGCTGAAACAGACCCCGAGGGACCCCAGAAGACCAGGTTCGAGGCCACTCTGTGCAAAACGAGCTGCACAGTGGAGGTACAGTGGTGTGAAAAAGTGTTTGCCCCCTTCCTCATTTCCTGTTCCTTTGCATGTTTGTCACACTTAAGTGTTTCGGAACATCAAACCAATTTAAACAATAGTCAAGGACAACACAAGTAAACACAAAATGCAATTTGTAAATGAAGGTGTTTATTATTAAAGGTGAAAAAAATCCAAACCATCATGGCCCTGTGTGAAAAAGTGATTGCCCCCTAAACCTAATAACTGGTTGGGCCACCCTTAGCAGCAACAACTGCAACCAAGCGTTTGCGATAACGTGCAATGAGGCTTTTACAGCGTCCTGGAGGAATTTTGGCCCACTCATCTTTGCAGAATTGTCCTAATTCAGTTACATTAGAGGGTTTTCGAGCATGAACGGCCTTTTTAAGGTCATACCACAACATCTCAATAGGATTCAGGTCAGGACTTTGGCTAGGCCACTCCAAAGTCTTCATTTTGTTTTTCTTCAGCCATTCGGTGGTGGACTTGCTGGTGTGTTTAGGATCATTGTCCTGCTGCAGAACCCAAGTTCGTTTCAGCTTGAGTACACGAACAGATGGTCGGACATTCTCCTTCAGGATCTCTTGGTAGACAGCAGAATTCATAGTTCCTTTTATCACGGCAAGTCTTCCAGGTCCTGAAGCAGCAAAACAGCCCCAGACCATCACACTACCACCACCATATTTTACTGTTGGTATAATGTTCTTTTTCTGAAATGCAGTGTTCCTTCTACGCCAGATATACTTGGACACACACCTTCCAAAGAGTTCCACTTTTGTCTCATCGGTCCACAGAATGTTGTCCCAAAAGTCTTGGGGATCATCAAGACGTGTTGTGGAGAAATTGAGACGAGTTTTGATGTTCTTTTTGCTCAGCAGTGGTTTTCTCCTTGGAACTCTGCCATGCAGGCCATTTTTGCCCAGTCTTTTCCTGATGGTGGAGGCATGAACGCTGACCTTAACTGAGGCAAGTGAGGCCTGCAGTTCCTTGGACGTTGTTGTGGGGTCTTTTGTGACCTCTTGGATGAGTCGTCGCTGCGCTCTTGGGGTAATTTTGGGCGGGCCGGCCACTCCTGGGAAGGTTCACCACTGTTCCATGTCTTCGCCATTTGTGGATAATGGCTCTCACTGTGGTTCGCTGGATTCCCAAAGCTTTGGAAATGGCTTTATAACCCTTTCCAGACTGATAGATCTCAATTACTTTCTTTCTCAATTGTTCCTGAATTTCTTTGGGTCTCGGCATGATGTGTAGCTTTTAAGGATCTTCTGGTGGACCTTACTGTGTCAAGCAGCTCCTATTTAAGTGATGCCTTGATTGTAAACAGGTGTGGCAATAATCAGGCCTGGGTGTGGCTAGAGAAATTGAACTCAGGTGTGGACAACCACAGTTATAGTATGTTTTAACAAGGGGGGCAATCACTTTTTCACACATGGCCATGATGGTTTGGATTTTTTTTCACCTTTAATAATAAACACCTTCATTTACAAATTGCATTTTGTGTTTACTTGTGTTGTCCTTGACTATTGTTTAAATTGGTTTGATGTTCCGAAACACTTAAGTGTGACAAACATGCAAAGGAACAGGAAATGAGGAAGGGGGCAAACACTTTTTCACACCACTGTAAGTATAACATGTTTGTTATTTAAAAAAAAAAAAATTACCTTTACAACCCCTTTAAGGTATTGATTATGGTATAAATGATCCTGGGCAGGTGACTTCTACATCCCAGAGGATCTCCACAGTCACCTTGGCTTGTAGTGTAATGTAACAAGTATTGAAATTAAAGCACCAGACCACCCCTAAAAGGTCCAGATACAAATTTATTGAATTAGTCAGGGGTACAATACAAATAAAGTATCCAAAGCATCCAAGTACCCCGAAATGCATTGGACACTTTTTTGGATTGTACGACTGACTTTTAACCACTTCCCCTGGGTTGACGTCATATGACGTCGGGGACTTGAACTGGAGATATCTGAAAGATTCCTGCAGCTACATACATCACCCAGATATCTTTCTTTTCAGCAGGCGATTCCCTGCAATGTAAAAGCCATCATGATTGCTTTTACAGGCGGCGGGAGGGCATGACTCCCCCCACCACCCTCTGGTGCTTCTCCGGTCTCGACTGTGGGGTAGGGGAGCCAGAGAATAAATCAGCTGGCGGCGGTGGTTTACCATAGAGATGGCCGTGGACCAGATGGTTTCCGGCCGTCTCTATGACCTTCGGAGGCTGGAAGCAACGTCAGGATGGTGCAGATGTAAACACTGGCGTTTTTTTTTTTTATCTCAGGCTTTCCAGCATAGAGGAGAGATTTGGGGACTTATAGACCCCAGATCTCTCTATAAAAGGTAAAAAAGTGTATATTACTGCGCGGTCCCTAATTAGAACAAATTATATTTAAATAATGTGTCAAAAAATAATAAAAAATATTGATAATAATTAAAAGACTGAAGATAATAAAGCTGCTGCAGTCACAAATGCGAGATACCCACACTAAAATGACAAAGACCAAAAAAAATGACTGCGCTGCAAAACAAAAACCCTTTCACAAACCAGTGATGGAGTGTGGTGAGAAACATTTAGCAAAAATCAGTGGTATATCAATTAGTCACAGGTGATAATATCAAAAAATAGTGAACATATAGTGAAATCAAACATTCAGCAATAAGGGGAAAAACTCATTTAACCACGTATTAGTCAGAGGCTATTGGAGCCAGACATAATGTGAGCATCAAAATGAGCAACAGATTAAATGGTTAACATAATGTCCATATATCAAATAGCCAAAAAATCCAGTGTTGACACCACTCATTATACACCATAAGGAAGGAAGTGGCCCGATAGAAAAGATCTCCACCACCGAGAACAGCTGCCTCTTACCGAATCCAGAGATCTCCTGTCACAGAGATCACAAGGGCCTTAGGCTTGTCTCCCCAGCCACGGGTCTCAGGAGGAGGTAGAAAGATTTTCAATGGTATAGGGTAACACTTTCCTCAGAGGGCATAGGCAGATATCATGTGGGAATAGATAAAAAGAGACTCCATAGTGTATCACTCAAACAAAGTAGTTTAATAAAAAAACGGGGTTTACACTTACAGGAATGTCGTTAAAAAGTAGCGTGTAGGTAAAAGTAGCCGGCCGGCTCGTATTTGCTGCCCGTTGCTTCCGGGTCTAGCGCGGTATTGTAGTGACGTCAGCACGCCGCTCTCCCTACGCCGTTTCGTCAAGGATGACGTCTTCCAGGGGCACTATAAAAGGACCTGTCATGCCCTATTCCTATTACAAGGGATGTTTACATTAACAATAAAAAAATATATATATATATAAAGCGTCACCGTTCCCTCGTGCTCACATGCAGAAGCAAATGCATACATAGGTCGCGTCCGCATATGTAAACGACATTCAAACATGTGAGGTATTGCTGCGATCGTTAGAATATGAGCTATATTTCTAGCACTAGACCTCCTCTGTAACTCTAAATTGGTAACCTGTAAAAAAAAATTCAAACGTAGCCTATGGAGATTTTTAAGTACCAACGTTTGGAGCCTTTTCACGACTGTGCGCAATTTTAAAGCATGACATGTTAGGTACCTATTTACTCAGTGTAACATCATCCTTCACATTAAACAAAAAAATTGGGGTAAATAATTGTGTTTTTTTTTTTTGCAATTCATAAAAAAGTGTTTTTTTTTCCCAAAAAATTGCATTTGAAAAATTGTTGAGCAAATACAGGTAGTCAGTTGTAGTACTGGAACCCAAGTGGCGAGACCGGCCCAGAACAGCAGCAGGGGTTGGGTATTACCCATGGCAAGTAGAAGGTCAGGGGGCAGAGCAGAACTGAAGTGGTAACATAAACGGAGGATTAAACAGAATTACATTTAATTAATTCTGATTAAATTAAACAAAATTAAATTTAACAGGATTAAACATAGAAAAATTGCAACGACCGCCATTTTATTCCCTAGGGTCTCTACTAAAAAGTATATATATATATATATATATATATATATATAATGTTTGGGGGATCTGAATAATTTTCTACCCCAAAAATTATGGTTTTTACATGTAGAAGAGAAGTGCAAGAATTAGCTTGAGTGGCAAGTGGTTAACAGAATAAAGTTGTATCTGCATTGGTGTGGCTCTTCAATTTAAATTCTTGCGACAGAAATTCTTACAATCAGCCATGACACCTCCATAGACACATCTAAAAGTTAAAGAGGTGTATCCCTAAAAAAAAAAAAAAAAAAAAAAAAATCAAATACTGCAGCTGCTGACTTTTAATAATCGGACACTTACCTGTTCCAGGATCCAGCGATGCGGGGGGGTCGAAGCTCCACTCATCACTCGATCCGCTCGGCGGCGCCGGCATTGCAACTGTGGGCACCCGGCTATGGCTTCACAGCCGGGCACCCACTTCGCATGCGCGAGCGGCGCCGTGTGCCATGATTGCCCGTGCAGTCATCTGGGTCCCAGATGACTGACAGGAGGTGCTAAGGGGAAGTGATGTCACCAGCCCAGGCACTGAAGGAGGCAGATTACGAGGGACCCCCTAGTAACAGGCATTTAGAGGTGAGTTAAAAAAAAAATTCCAATTATTTTATTTTTATTTTTTTTAGGAATTTTAAGAATTTTTTTTTTTTTTTTTTTTTTGGGGGGGGGAAACACCACTTTAAGATTTTTTTTTTTTTTATCATTTCTTTTTCTTGTATGCTGTGTGAATAGAAACACATTAAAAAATATAGTGCGGTTCTCTCAAAAGTGGAAATACGGTTTAAGTAGCTACCAAACGCTGCAAATTTTTTTTTGGTGTGCGGCTAACTCCACTTTTTAATTGGTTTTACAGATTGTTACTAATGGTCTATCACAGAAGAATGTAATTGCAAGCGGAATATTAATGCATTAAAAATGTATTAAACCCTGATTAAGTAAATCACAGTGCAACATGGGATCACTAATTAAACCTTTAGATTTTCGCCACAGTGCGGCCATCCATTATTAATGCCCGAGCGTCACTTTATTTCATATATTGTGTAACGTTATTTGTACAAGGCTTTATGTTTCCTTGGAGGAGTAATAAAGAAGAAAGCACGGCGTTTTTTGAGCTATCAGCGCCCGGAGGGATGGCATCCAACAGACGCAAGAATTTCCAAAACTTGCTTAAACAGGAAAATGAAACTGAAAAGGGAGCATTGAGAAGTCATAAAAGTTGTAATTAGTCTTTTCTCTGTTTATTGTTTGCAAATGATTAAAGAAACAGACTTATAATGGGAGCGCTTGAATCATCATATATAAAATAATTCTGCTAGGATTGTCATCTGGTCATATAACACAATTACTGTTACACTTTACAAAGGGACTAAAATAAACAAAGACTTATTCACCGTACACACGGTCGGAAATTCCGACCACAAAATCCGTCGGATTTTTTCAGACGGATTTTGTCCGACACTGGTGTTGCATACACACGGTCGGACAAAGTTGTCGGAAAATCCGATCATTCTGAACGTGGTGACGTTCGTTGCGTATGACGGAACTACGTAGAGGCTATTAGCCAATAGCTTTCGTCTCGTAATTTGATCTGAGCATGCGTGGCACTTTGTCCGTCGGAATTCTCTTCACACGATCGGAAAAAGTGCGATCGGATTTAGTTGTTGGAAAATTCGAGAGCAGGATCTCAAATTCTGACGGAAAAAGTCCGATGGAGCCCACACACGGGTGGATTTTCCGACAACATGGTCCGATCGGACATTTTTCGTCATAAATTCCGACCGTGTGTACGGGGCATAAGGCTGGCTTCACACCTATGGGCTTCTATTTTCATGCATTTTTTCATGTGCATTTTCATGAGTTTATGTGCATTTCCAAGCTCAGATTATGTGCTCAGCATCTAGAGAAGTGTGAGAGGAGCCTGCCATTTTCCAAAGCTATCTAGGCCAAGAGCGCATGGCCTGTTCCTAGAAGCGGTTCTCACTAACTATGCATTTTTATGCACTCAAATTGCTTCCCTTTGGCCCCTCAACAGATGAAAAAAAACGTACTTGAACTTTATTCCATGATACCGTGCGTAGAGAGAAAAAAAAAAAACCCAGGGACAGGCAGAGATGCGCTTGGTGGTGTGAAGTGGTGGACATGGAAGGGTCAATATCATCAGAAGTGTGGAATAGACATTTATTGGTAATGCCAAAGATGCATTTTAATGTGCCACTTCAACAGTTTATGCAGTTGTCAGGATGCTACTGGTATCAAAGCTACGCATGCGCCAAAGCTGAGACCTGGTACCATTGCCAATACCTTGCTCGTCTGTGCAGAAATGCACACAGTCGCATAGGGAATGCACAAGGATGCCAAGGCAGGGAAGCGCACAGGTGAATGCCCTTGCACGCCCTTATCCAAGACTGGCACCAGACGCCCTTTATAAAGGACAGCAGCCTTCAGAGATTGATGGTTGATCTTCGACTTCCCAGTGCTCTTGTTCCTGTGTTTCCTGTGCTTCTTTGACTTCCTGTTACTGACCTGGCTTGCTTCTGGACCTGTCTTCTGTCTTATTCCTGGTTTTGACCTCAGCTCACTCCTACAGACTCTTCCTCCTCTGACCATACGTATATGACCCTCCCCTTCTTAATACTCTCTCCTCCTCACATCTGGCTCCTGTGCATGACCTGGCCTTGACTACATACTTGCCATCTCGTCTGCTTAATCCTCTGTGTATGTTACCACTTCAGTTCAGCTCTGCCCCTGACCTTCTACTTGCCATGAGTAATACCCAACCCCTGCTGCTGTTCTGAGCCTGTCTCACCACTTGGGTTCCAGTACTACAACTGACTACCTGGAAGCCCTGTCCAGCAACCTGCCAGCCAGACATCACCACGTGCAGTCTCCAGCAGGCAACCCATAATTCTTTGAGCCCTGCATTCCCTGCTCTCACGTCCAGGAAATGCTCAGATCTTAGACGCAAGGGAAGCCCTCTCATCAGCAGTCTTTCATGGAGGTCTGTATTATACAAATCCCATACAAATATTTCAGTCACATTTCACAAACCTTCCTGTGACTTGATGAACCTTAATAAAACCAACTGTATCATGCAATTTCATGCACTCCAATTGACATCTATGGCCCCTCTATGCACCTCAGCAGATAAAAAAAACATACTAGAACTTTTTTCCATGATTCCGTGGCGGGAGAGAAAAAAGCCCTCAGGGGTTAATGAGGCAGGGACAGGGTAGTGTGGGATCGTGGTCATAAAAAGGACAAAGTCATCAAAAGTATTAAATAGACCTTAATTGGTAGCATCAAAGATGCGTGTCAAGGCTACTATGCCTTGAAACGCAACAAATCACTTCATTTGTTTATGTGATATTTCACATAGGTCTGTAATATACAAAGCCCATAAAAATCTTTTAGTCACGTCAAGATCACCACCCTACACTACCAAGGGTGCCTCTGCCTTTGAGTTTTTTTTCTCTCCACCCACCCTGAGAACATAAGGTTGGGCCCCTAGAGGCATCAAGCATGGCAAACTGGAAGGTTGTGTCTACCATGGTTACTCACAACCAGTGGCATATTTTTATATACATGCCCCCAGTCAGTCGGTCACCAGCCCCGCACCTACCCCATGTAGGTCATGGGCAACGCTTCCTCCAGGTGGCAGCTTCCCCTGCATCTTCTCCTTCTCTGCATCATGGTCACCAATCGGGTGACGGTCCCAGGACCCGCTTCCTGATTGTCCAGGAGGAGAATCAGGAAGACAACAGTGAATATTAATTCGCTATTGTCACACAACTGGGTGGCCTCAGGCTCTAATCACCTGCTTCTAAAAAAAAAAAAAACCCCATTGGAATCCATGCGTCCAGCACCCTGAATGTAGATTAGGGGCTTAGCGCATGGATTAGGGGCGCGGCGTCCCTGCGTCCCGTACGGACGGGCTGCTACTGCTCACAACCTCACCAAATGTGAGTGCTTTTCATCACACAATTCATCACACTTCTAAAAACATTGTATATTTACTCCACTATGAGAACTCTCGTCTTGGTTTTGATTTTGTTTTTCCGGTGAACATTGCTGAGTGTTTTGCATCCACCAATGTCCTACGAAGGGTTACCAACCCACAAATACTTTTTTTTTTCTTCATGCCACTGTTGCATAAACTGTATGTGAACCAGGCCCACTGAAAACAATGGGATGCCAATTAACGTGTTTTTTTATATATGTAGCACACTCCTAGATAGGCTGGTAGCAAGGATTAGGTAAATTTAGTTCTTGTGGCTCTGCTGTAATTAGCAGAGCAGCATCTGATTGCTTTGGTCTGCTCTGGGCTCTGCGGGCTGCAAGTTTGATTGCTTCCCTGGGCCTTCTGGAGACCTCCAGAATATAGTGGATGTGAGACTCAATGAGCAGCTGAATATTTATGCAACTCCAGCCAATCCCTGGGGGAAGGTGCCCAGATGGTGTATGGGAGAGTGTATAAATAGTCTGGAGCCTACAAAAGACCGCTCTACGACATAAAGCGGTGTGCTTCAGCGGTTCATGGAGGCCCATTCATTTTGAATTAATATTTTTTATTGGGCTATTATTGGACCTCAAATCATAAATATTAAGTCCTGCTCTGTAACTCAAAACACAATACACTGTAATGCATAGAGCAATCGCATCTGTGTATTGTGGTGTGCTATAGCACAGGTTTGTTGGGGTGTACTGTATATGCGCATTGGGGTGCAAATAGCATTGAATAGCAGCACATTTCAACACATGTATTCCATGCATTGCTGTGATGCAGCTGCCAAGCAAAGCATTTTGCCCATGCCATGTGTAGACCCCTGGCCTCTGCAGCTAAAGGGGGTAGCGGTAAACGCACGGCTCCTGTGGGGTTGTACCGCAAACCCCAACCACAAGTGTGAACAAGTCCTTATAGAAAAAGGGACTTTGGTTACCAATTCCTTTAAAATGATTGACTCTTGCTAACCAGGGAAACAACTATGTATTATAGGATGTTTCTTATGTCTACTGGCGAATTTGCAAATATTTCAGCCAAAAGTTGTTGGGGATTCACCACCAACCTAGTGGCAAATTCTAACCTCATCCCTCTCCGAAAGAACATTTTTAAATAAGGATACACTTTAGCTTTTTGCTGTTCCATTATTAGAAGCATTTGTTTAACTATACTATTTTTTTAATTATTATTAAAAACATACACATTTATTTCTATTGCGTTCATTACAAGCTTGCGAAAAGTGCTATTGTGTTTCCTAAATTCTTTTCTTGCTCTCCGGTGGTTCTGTTTTTGCAAACACTGAGAATTTTAACTTCTAATTGTCCCAATATTTCTTCCAACTTAACGTCTAACTACCTAAACCATTGCGCTGTGAATTTTGAATACCTTCACACGGATCCCATGTCTGTAAGCTTAGTTTAACCTTAATAATCTCACAGCTGTTTTCTTCCTCCGAGGAACGGAATTAAGTGGAACACTCGGAAATAAAATCAAATTGTTTTTAAACAAGATCTCGGGGTGAATTGCTCTTGGCAGAGAAGGGTGATAATGGCTCCGTGGTCTGTTTCGGATGAGAATGTCAAGCAGTAACTATTGAATTCAGCTTTCGTCCTCAAGGTCAGAAGTAAAATAAATGGCTTTTTATATTTATTGTGTATGCTGACTGTCCCAAACCAAGAACAATAAACTTGCAAAGGCAAATATTGCTTTTCAAACACGGGACCTTTTAACAGTGTTTGCCCTCTGGACATTTTTTGCAAACTTGGTAAATATATCTCCTTCTTCTAGACAATTTAGTCTCTTATTGAACCAGTCATCCCGAAGTTCAAGCTGACCTGATATGATTTATTTTATTAAAGCATAAAGTCAGTGTAATAACCCCTTGCTAGTAGCAGAGAGTGCCAGTGGTCCCACTGCCTATGGTGTGCCCTTCCAGTGCTGACTGTTCTGAGAGTGAATGAGCCTAAAGGTCCCAAAAATGGCAGTTACATAACACTGGCAACATTTATGTAAATGTGGATACAAAATTCAACACACAAATAATGGGGGGCTGGCAGAGACCCAGGGGGCTGGATGGTACCCTGACATACTAAACCTCTACCTCTCTCCAAGTCCTCATTTATTTTTCTCTCCTTCTCTTCTCTCCTTCTATCCTCCAATCTCATCCCTCTTTTTTTTTTTGTTCCCCTACTTCTCCCCAGCTCTATACCGGCTCCACCTCCTCTTTGTACCGACTCCACCTTTATAGCATGTGCACTGAAGTAATGAAGGGCTCTGCCCGGCCTTCAGGTCCTGATAGGTGAAGGTGATTTCCTACACACATACAAAGCCGAAGAAGTCTTCTGGCATCCCTAATAGATGTCTTTGCCTGGGAGCGCAAAACCGGACACGTGCACAGATGGTTGGGGAATCCCGAGTGTGCTACATCTGCACATGTGCGAGGGGGTTAAAAACATAATTCTCGATAATTCTTGCCTTGGCAAGAAATGAAGAAATGCTGCAGCACAAATAAATGAGGAAGGAAAATAATTCTGAGAGCTGCACATCACAAAAAAAACCCATGTACAGAATCGAAGCAGCCTCAGCCTAGACTCCATCCAGGACACACCCCCAACCAGGGCCATCTTAATAGCTTCATGGGCCACTGGGCAAAATAATGCAGTCAGGCCCTTACCAGCCTGCCCCAATTTACGCACTTACTTTTCAAGAAAAAGTATAAATAGTAATAAAATCGATTTTAGACAATTAAACATGCCATAAGTGAAAGACTAATCAACAAAAAGGGCACAGTACAGGGGGAAAGGCAGAAGGGCACAATATTGGGATCAGGAGGGCACAGAACAGGTTCCAGGAAGCTGCGCAGAACACTGCCATCCCTGGACAGCTTAATAAAAAGCGTGACTGCCCTATCAAATCCGGGACGGTTTGAAAGTATGATGTAATGCAAGATTTTCATGGGGCCCAATGCACCTTGGGCCCCTGGGCAGTGCCCATGCATTAAGACAGCCCGGCCCCCAACATGTTTTGCCTGGCCCACGGGGCTTAATCATGGGAATAATTCCATTGACTAAGCCCTGTGGGCCCCATGGGACATGTCGAGGGTGTGGTCTGGACAGTCTAGACTGGGGCTGCTTCTATTCTTTACATGGAGGTTTTGTGTGATGTGCAGCTCCCAGGACTTCTTTTCCTTCCTCATTGACTTCTATGGAGCTGAGACAAGCTCTTTCCCTCTTTTCTTTGCTATGAGATTGAGTCTTATGTGCTGACCAATCTTTTTATTTAAATAAATCTTCTGGTTTTACCGATGGCAAGTTTTTTTGTTTTTTCTTTCTGGGTGTTTCTACCCCGGGCCTATCAGCAAGTCCCCCCAAGTGGTGAGTGTTGGTTAACACCAACACACGTGGACCGGTATCTCATCTTGGCTGGGATTCAAGGAACGCCCCATCTACAAGCCCTAAACAACAGCGGGAGATCAGAATACCCAGGTTGGGTGAAAAGCTAACTTAGATTGTATAGCTGGTAAGCCTTTACTCTGTGTGGTGGTGGATTCACAGTCTGTGTCCCCTGAAGACTCGTCACTGGGTGTTGCCAGGTTCCATAGTTTTTCAAGATTCATGATATAGACTGCTTCAATATTCATCTGTCCAATTTTATATATAGACTGCTTCCATATTTATTCGTTCAATTTTTGTCTCAATCACAATCACTTATCATATGGTTCATTTTCATAATTTATATATATTTTGGTATCACCTTTTCCAACGTCTGATCATAGGCGGAACTTTTTTTATTTTTTTGCACTTGCCAGTGTGTTTGCTATACACGCAGATAATGTATTATATGGTTATTTGTATTAACTCAACATTTAGCGCAGCTTCTTTATTTTTATAAGCTCTTTCCCTGCCTGCACTCCCGGCGGCTGTCAGCATATAAGGATCTGCTAGAGCCTGAAGCGGCACCCTTCATTTCTTTGTATGGAGCACAAATAAATGTCACCAGTAAAAAAATAAAAAAAATATGTCCATTTGTAAGAGAGGGTGGGGAGAGGAGGGAGGGCAACTTGACGCATACTTCAGGGTGAAGGTCAAAAATAAGTAGTATTACAAATAGAAAATGAATATTTCACTACAACATTCCCCATTAATCCAGAGCTGTCCCCCGCAGAAGGTCTGCTTCTTCACCAGATGGTGCTCCTCTACTTGGTTAAATGGAGGGGAGCATGGGAAGAGGTGACGAGGGAGATAGATATCAGGCGGTCCCAAGAGGAGCAGGGTGGATGGTTTGGGTAATATTTTGAGATGAATCTGGCAATGTAGCTCATGGAAGTTATGGATGGCTTTGAATGTTGTAGTTAGGATCAGGAAAATATGTACGGGGGTTGCAGGGGTCGCCATTGTACACCTGGATGGGAGGAGCCGTGGGGGCTATGGAATGTAGAGGACCTGACTCCTCCATGCAGCTGCTGAATGCTTTCTTCTGCTCCTCTCCCTGCTGCAGACATTCAGCAGCTGCAGAAAGGAAATGGAAGGCATTTGTTGCTCTACATGCCGCCCCCACCACCTCCTTATTCCTGTCCTGTATCCCCAAGCTCCCCTGACACCCCCTGCAGCGCTGCCGGGTTTTCCCCTCCCAGCTCCCACCATTTGCTGCAGGGGATACTATCAGGTTGGAGAGCGTGGAAGGAGTCGGTAAATGTGTCATTTACTGTCCCCTTTCTTGTCTTAATGAATAGAGCCAGCAATCGGTACCTATCACTACTTTTTTAAATTCATAGCTGAGGCTTAGTAAACTGTGTTTACTATGCTTCAGTTTATGAATGAATGGGAAGTTCTGTACAGAGCTATTGCTGTCCATTCATTCTGTGTTGCATAGGCTGCAGAGATGGAGATGAAAGTGATTGTAAGGGTTCGTTTTTTTTAAAAATAACAAACATATCAAACTTACCTCCACTGTGCAGCTCGTTTTGCACAGAGTGGCCTTGAACCTGCTCTTCTGGGGTCCCCCCAGTGGCTCTTGCGGCTCTTCCCCGCATTACATAACCCCCTCGAGGAAGTGCTTCCTCGAGGGGGTTACTTTGTGGGCGCGCTCCCGAGTCCAGCATTCGGCGTCCAAAGCCACCGAATGTATGACTCGGCCCTGCCTCCCGCGTCATTGGATTTGATTGACAGCAGCGGGAGCCAATGGCTGCGTTGCTATCAATCTAGCCAATCAGGACACAAGACACCGGCTAGAGCTGGTGTGCTCGTCCCCGTTGCAAGAAAAATAGGAAAGGAAGGGGATCACCGGTCCAGGTGGAAATGTGGATAAAGAACTCTCCTCGGAACTGGAACACTAGGTTCCGGCTAAGCATATAGCAACATGAGGCAAAATGTAAGTTCTGGACAGCCGCACAGGTAAGTAAAACGGGGGCACTGGGGGGCTGCGGCACTGCAAGAGGTTTTTCCCCTTTAATGCATAGAATGCATTGAGGTGAAAAAACACAAAGGTTTACAACCCCTTTAAGGTGTCCACAATCTCCTTTCTCTGTCTTAAAGGTGAAACATCAGACCCCTGATATTTCACCAAAGCCCCCCAATAGGGGTCCTAATTTTTTTTTTTTAAATAACAAAACATACAATTGTAAAATAAATAAATAATAAATAAAATAAAATCGTAAAAAAAAAATTCTTAAAAAATAAAAAAATACACTGACACCAGTGGCGGAACTACCGGAGATGCAAAGGTTGCTCTTGCGACCAGGCCCTGGCGTTCTGTCATCGTGGGGGGACTCCAAGACAGCAAGAAGGGGGCCCGCTGCGGGACCGTGATAAAGGGCCCCCAGGATCAGTGGGAAGGGCATCGTTTGGGGGCCAGGGGGGCCCTTCATGGTTTCTTGTACCGGGGGCCCTGAAGGTTCTAGTTACGTCTCTGCTTAGGATTTTTAACTTTTAAAGCCAGTGGGGGGATAGGCAAAGAGAGGAGGCAAACACTGAATGGTTGCCCCTTAGCAGTCAATTTTAAACTGATTGTTGACTGTGGGCAATACAGTCTAATCAATATATAAGATAGAAGTAATGTTTTTCGAAATTGCACTGGATGGCAAACAGCAAAATACCAGAACTGCTTCCTCATCAATATGTCTTTAGGATATTTCAACAACGAAGGGATATTGAAGCTCTATGGCATTGTGCACCATGTTTCCTGACCTATTCAAGACCTGCGGATAATCCCAAAAACAGTATTTACATTTGGTGGTTTGAGGAAAGCCACATTTCAGCCACTCACCATACCAAGCTATACATGAATGTGTTAATTACAGAGTCTGCCCTATCATAGTATACTGGTCAAAGTTCAAGGAATTTATGGCACAGAATTCTTTTAGTGCATTTAATTGATGGTTAAACCAATATCTGCTGATAGCAGTTACTATACAATCCATTGAGATACACAGGCGGGTGGCGCACTGTAAATTTAGAAACCTGCCATTAAAAGGGAAAGTACAGTGTATATTTTCTGAGCACCTACTCTGAGTCATTGCAGTATTTACTGTAAATATAAAGTAGTACCAAAGGATTTATTGTTAATGTATTTTTATCCACAAATGTAGCGCAACTTCATAAATTACTCCTAAAAAAAAGCCCAGAAACAATTTCCCTTTAAAGCTAATCCAGGTTCAGCCTTTGGGTCCCGTTTTCCAGAACTAAAAATTTGAATTCTCCCCAAACAAAAATGCAGGAAATATCAGCAAATCCCCTTTCCAGAATGTATCTTTGCCCCCAATCCCACCTTTTAGCTCAAATCCCCCCAATTCTGCACAAATCACCCCTCTTCGCACACATCCTCTCTCCTAGTGTAAATCCTCCCCCCAAATCCCCACTCCTAGCATAAATCCTCCCCCCAAATCCCTACTCCTAGTGTAAATCCTCCCCTCAAATCCCCACTCCTAGTGTAAATTCTCCCCCCAAATCCCCACTCCTAGTGTAAATTATCCCCCCAAATCCCCACTCCTAGTGTAAATCCTCCCCCCAAATCCCCACTCCTAGTGTAAATCCTCCCCCAAATCCCCACTCCTAGTGTAAATTCTCCCCCCAAATCCCCACTCCTAGTGTAAATTCTCCCCCCAAATCCCCACTCCTAGTGTAAATTCTCCCCCCAAATCCCCACTTCTAGCATAAATCCTCCCCCCAAATCCCCACTCCTAGTGTAAATCCTCCCCTCAAATCCCCACTCCTAGTGTAAATTCTCCCCCCAAATCCCCACTCCTAGTGTAAATTCTCCCCCCAAATCCCCACTCCTAGTGTAAATCCTCCCCCCAAATCCCCACTCCTAGTGTACATTCTCCCCCCAAATCCCCACTCCTAGTGTAAATCCTCCCCCCAAATCCCCACTCCTAGTGTAAATTCTCCCCCCAAATCCCCACTCCTAGTGTAAATCCTCCCCCCAAATCCCCACTCCTAGTGTAAATCCTCCCCCCAAATCCCCACTCCTAGCATAAATCCCCCCCCCCCAAATCCATACTCCTAGTGTAAATTCTCCCCCCAAATCCCCACTCCAAGTGTAAGTTCCTTGGACTTCATGGCTTGCTTTGTGCTCTGACATCCACTGTTAACTGTGGGACCTTCTTATATAGACAGGGGTGTGCCTTTCCAAATCATGTCCAATCAACTGAATTTACAACAGGTGGACTCCAATCAAGTTGTAGAAACATCTCAATTCTCAAGGATGATCAGTGGAAACAGGAAGCACCTGAGCTCAATTTTGAGTGTCATGGCCATGGCTGTGAATACATACAGTGGTGTGAAAAAGTGTTTGCCCCCTTCCTCATTTCCTGTTCCTTTGCATGTTTGTCACACTTAAGTGTTTCGGAACATCAAACCAATTTAAACAATAGTCAAGGACAACACAAGTAAACACAAAATGCAATTTGTAAATGAAGGTGTTTATTATTAAAGGTGAAAAAAAATCCAAACCATCATGGCCCTGTGTGAAAAAGTGATTGCCCCCTAAACCTAATAACTGGTTGGGCCACCCTTAGCAGCAACAACTGCAACCAAGCGTTTGCGATAACGTGCAATGAGGCTTTTACAGCATCCTGGAGGAATTTTGGCCCACTCATCTTTGCAGAATTGTCCTAATTCAGTTACATTAGAGGGTTTTCGAGCATGAACGGCCTTTTTAAGGTCATACCACAACATCTCAATAGGATTCAGGTCAGGACTTTGGCTAGGCCACTCCAAAGTCTTCATTTTGTTTTTCTTCAGCCATTCGGTGGTGGACTTGCTGGTGTGTTTAGGATCATTGTCCTGCTGCAGAACCCAAGTTCGTTTCAGCTTGAGTACACGAACAGATGGTCGGACATTCTCCTTCAGGATCTCTTGGTAGACAGCAGAATTCATAGTTCCTTTTATCACGGCAAGTCTTCCAGGTCCTGAAGCAGCAAAACAGCCCCAGACCATCACACTACCACCACCATATTTTACTGTTGGTATAATGTTCTTTTTCTGAAATGCAGTGTTCCTTCTACGCCAGATATACTTGGACACACACCTTCCAAAGAGTTCCACTTTTGTCTCATCGGTCCACAGAATGTTGTCCCAAAAGTCTTGGGGATCATCAAGATGTGTTGTGGAGAAATTGAGACGAGCTTTGATGTTCTTTTTGCTCAGCAGTGGTTTTCTCCTTGGAACTCTGCCATGCAGGCCATTTTTGCCCAGTCTTTTCCTGATGGTGGAGGCATGAACGCTGACCTTAACTGAGGCAAGTGAGGCCTGCAGTTCCTTGGACGTTGTTGTGGGGTCTTTTGTGACCTCTTGGATGAGTCGTCGCTGCGCTCTTGGGGTAATTTTGGGCGGCCGGCCACTCCTGGGAAGGTTCACCACTGTTCCATGTCTTCGCCATTTGTGGATAATGGCTCTCACTGTGGTTCGCTGGATTCCCAAAGCTTTGGAAATGGCTTTATAACCCTTTCCAGACTGAGAGATCTCAATTACTTTCTTTCTCAATTGTTCCTGAATTTCTTTGGGTCTCGGCATGATGTGTAGCTTTTAAGGATCTTCTGGTGGACCTTACTGTGTCAAGCAGCTCCTATTTAAGTGATGCCTTGATTGTGAACAGGTGTGGCAATAATCAGGCCTGGGTGTGGCTAGAGAAATTGAACTCAGGTGTGTACAACCACAGTTATAGTATGTTTTAACAAGGGGGGCAATCACTTTTTCACACAGGGCCATGATGGTTTGGATTTTTTTTCACCTTTAATAATAAACACCTTCATTTACAAATTGCATTTTGTGTTTACTTGTGTTGTCCTTGACTATTGTTTAAATTGGTTTGATGTTCCAAAACACTTAAGTGTGACAAACATGCAAAGGAACAGGAAATGAGGAAGGGGGCAAACACTTTTTCACACCACTGTATGTTATATAGGCCGATGCTGGTACACACACGGACCAATATGGTTTCATAGCTGTAGGGAAAAAAACATAGCACCAATTCCTAGGTCTAGGGGGGCAGTAGGCCACACACCCCCAATATCGATGGAGGTTATGACCCATAGTACATCGGACCTTAGCATTAACCACTTGCCGACCGCCCCATGTAGATATACGTCGGCAGAATGGCACGTACAGGCAGAACCACGTACCTGTACGTGCCATTCTTTAGGCGGTTGGGGGGTCCGATCGGACCCCCCTCCGCCGGCGGGGACGGTCGGCATCGCTTCAGGAGCGATCCGGGACGAGGGGACGGCCAGTGGTTTCTGGCCACCCCCTCGCGATCGCTCCTGGCGAATGAAAAGCTTCCCCTTCCTGTCTATTGTATAGACAGGAAGGCGGAAGTGATGTCACGCTCGGTGCGCCGGTCTATGTGACCGGAGACGCCGAGCGGCGAACATGTTAAGGTCAGTGCACAACACTACACTGACACCAGTACAGTTAGGCACACAAAACACCCCCCTGTCACCCCCTGATCACCCCCCAGATCACCCCCTCCCCCCCCAGTCACAGTGTCACTAATTGCAGTGATCATTTATTTACTGATCACTGCATTTAGTGTCAGTGTGACTGTAATAACTGTCAGGGCAGTTAGTTTTAGGTCCTAGGTAGCCCCCTACCCCCCCCTAATAAAGGTTTAACCCCCTGATTGCCCCTAGTTAACCCCTTCACCCCCTTTTGCCAGTGTCACTAAGCGATCGTTTTTTTCTGATCGCTGCATTGTGTCGCTAGGTAACCATTTTTTTTTTATTTTAACCGCCATGTTTTATATAGGTTCATAAATAGTTTTATAGGTCAGGTACCCCCATATTACAACCTAAATAAAGGTTTTAACCCCCTGATTGCCCCTAGAGTTAACCCTTTCACCAGTAATCACCGTATAACTGTCACTGGTGACGCTGGTTAGCCAGTTAGTTATTTCGTTATTTAGGTTCCCCGTCAGGTTTTTATATAGCGTCAGGTACCCCCATATATTACCTAATAAAGGTTTAACCCCCTGATTGCCCCTAGTTAACCCTTTCACCCCCTTTTGCCAGTGTCACTAAGCGATCGTTTTTCTGATCGCTGCATTAGTGTCGCTAGGTAACCAGTTTTTTTTTAGGTTAACCGCCATGTTTATATAGGTTCATAAATAGGTTTATAGGTCAGGTACCCCCATATTACAACCTAAATAAAGGTTTTAACCCCCTGATTGCCCCTAGAGTTAACCCTTTCACCAGTGATCACCGTATAAAATGTCACTGGTGACGCTGGTTAGCCAGTTAGTTATTTCGTTATTTAGGTTCCCCGTCAGGTTTTTATATAGCGTCAGGTACCCCCATATATTACCTAATAAAGGTTTAACCCCCTGATTGCCCCTAGTTAACCCTTTCACCCCCTTTTGCCAGTGTCACTAAGCGATCGTTTTTCTGATCCCTGCATTAGTGTCGCTAGGTAACCAGTTTTTTTTTGTATTACTGTTACGGGTGACGCTGGTTAGTTAGCTTGTTTTTTATACTGTCAGGGCACCCGCCATTTATTACCCAATAACGGTTTAACCCCCTGATCGCCCGGCGGGTGATATCAATTAGGTTTTAGGGTCAAATAAGGTCTGCGTCGCCCCAGGTTAGTGCCAGTACCGCAAACACCCACGCGCAAAGCATACACCTCCCTTAGTGGTATAGTATCTGAACAGATCAATATCTGATCTGATCAGATCTATACTAGCGTCCCAGCAGTTTAGGGTTCCAAAAAAACGCATTGTTAGCGGGATCAGCCCAGATACCTGCTAGCACCTGCGTTTTCCCCCTCCGCCCAGCCCAGCCCACCCAAGTGCAGTATCGATCGATCACTGTCACTTACAAAACACTAAGCACACATAACTGCAGTGTTCGCAGAGTCAGGCCTGATCCCTGCGATCGCTAACATTTTTTTTGTGGTAGCGTTTTGATTCAGTCGCTAACAGTCAGGAGCTTTTTTACCTGTGAATCTCAAAAAAATAAAAAAAACAAAAATAGTTGTCGTTTTATTGTTCTCTCTCTCTCTCTATTGTTGCTCTTTTTTTACTCCATTCTATTCTGCAATGTTTTATTATGTTTTATCATGTTTTATCATGCTTGCTTTTCAGGTATGTAATTTTGTTTACTGTGTTTTAGTGTTAAGCATTTTTTTGTTTTCAGGTGCGCCATTCAGTTGCAGCGCGGATTTATTTATCTTGACAGCAACAGCGTTTGCTCCCACGATACATAAAGCCGCGACTCCAACGCTGTAGGAGGTGATTTCACCACCACAGTTAAAAAAAAGAGCATATGTGCCGAAGCATGGGGGCAGCAGGGGGGGCGGAGGAGCGATTGGCTCCTAATGCCACGTACATACGGTCGAAATTCCGACCGTGTGTACACGGCATAACTTTTGCGGGAGGATGCCCCCATGCATCGGCATATATAAATGGTGCATGTATGCCCATCATTAGAAGTGGGTGGATGAAGGGAGGTATTCTAATGGTGGGCATACCCACCAATCAATCTCTTTTTTTCGTTCAGCCAAGAGGCTGCATGAAAAAAAAAAAGATTACAATATATGTCCAGTATGTTGCTGGACTTTGAATGGTTATACCAGAATGATGCCTGCAGGTTTAGGTATCATCTTGGTATCATTCTTTTCAGCCAGTGATCGGCTTTCATGTAAAAGCAATTCTAGCGGGTAATTAGCCTCTAGACTGCTTTTACAAGCAGTAGGAGGGAATGTCCCCCCTCCCGGATATAAACCGCGCCATTGGGAAATTGGGAAAGCATTTTATCACACCAATCTTGGTGTGGTCAGATGCTTTGAGGGCAGAGGAAAGATCTAGGGTCTAATAGACCCCAATTTTTTCAAAAAAAGAGTACCTGTCACTGCCTATTGCTATCATAGGGGATATTTACATTCCCTGAGATAACAATAAAAATCATAACAAAGAAAAAAAATGGAAGGAACAGTTTAAAAATAGAATAAAAAAGCTAAATAAATAAAAAAAAAACTAAAAAAAAAAAAAAAAAAAAGCACCCCTGCCCCCCCTTCTCTTGCGCAAAGGTGTACACAAGCGTTGGTCTGGCGTCATATGTAAACAGCAATTGCAGCATGCATGTGAGGTATCACCGCGAAGGTCAGATCGAGGGCAGTAATTTTAGCAGTAGACCTCCTCCGTGAATCTAATGTGGTATCATGTAAAGGCTTTTAAAGGCTTTTAAAAATGTATGTAGTTTGTCGCCACTGCGTGTTTGTGCGCAATTTTAAAGCATGTCGTGTTTGGTATCCATGTACTCGGCCTAAGATCATATTTTTTATTTCATCAAAAATTTGAGCAATATAGTGTGTTTTAGTGCATTAAAATAAAAAAAAGTGTATTTTTTTTCCACAAAAAATGCGTTTGAAAAATCGCTGCGCAAATACTGTGTGGAAAAAAAAAATGCAACACCCACCATTTTAATCTGTAGGGCCTTTGCTTTAACAATATATATAGTGTTTGGGGGTTCAACGTAATTTTCTTGCAAAAAAAAAATATGTTTTCATGTAAACAAAAAGTGTCAGAAAGGGCTTTGTCTTCAAGTGGTTAGAAGAGTGGGTGACGTGTGACATAGGCTTCTAAATGTTGTGCATAAAATGCCAGGACAGTTCAAACCCCCCCCAAATGACCCCATTTTGGAAAGTAGACACCCCAAGCTATTTGCTGAGAGCAATGTTGAGCCCATTAAATATTTTTTTTTTTTGTCCCAAGAGATTGAATAATGAAAAAAAAAATAATATATATATATTTTTTTTTACAAAAAGTTGTCACTAAATGATATATTGCTCAAACATGTCATGGGCATATGTGGAAATACACCCCAAAATACATTCTGTTGCTTCTCCTGAGTACGGGGATACCACATGTGTGGGACTTTTTGGGAGCCTAGCTGCGTACGGAACCCCAAAAACCAAGCACCGCCTTCAGGCTTTCTAAGGGAGTAATTTTTTTATTTCACTTCTCACTGCCAATCACAGTTTCGGAGGCCATGGAATGCCCAGATGGCATAAAACCCCCCAAAATGACCCCATTTTGGAAAGTAGACACCCCAAGCTATTTGCTGAGAGGTATTGTGAGTATTTTGCAGATGTCGCTTTTTGTCACAAAGTTTTGAAAATTGAAAAAAGAAAAAAAAAAATTTTTTTTCTTTACTTTCTTCATTTTCAAAAACAAATGAGAGCTGTAAAATACTCACCATGCCTCTCAACAAATAGCTTGGGGTGTCTACTTTCCAAAATGGGGTCATTTGGGGGGGTTTTGTGCTATTTTGGCATTTTATGGCCTTCGAAACTGTGATAGGTAGTGAGGAGTGAAATCAAAAATTTGCACCCTTAGAAATCCTGAAGGCGGTGCTTGGGTTTCGGGGCCCCGTACGCGGCTAGGCTCCCAAAAAGTCCCACACATGTGGTATCCCCATACTCAGGAGAAGCAGCAAAATGTATTTTGGGGTGCAATTCCACATATAACTATGGCATGTGTGAGCAATATATAATTTAGTGACAACTTTTTGAAGAAAAAAAAAATTATTTTTTATTTTTGTCTTTATTCAATCACTTGGGACTAAAAAAAAAAATATTCAATGGGCTCAACATGCCTCTCAGCAAATAGCTTGGGGTGTCTACTTTCCAAAATGGGGTCATTTGGGGGGGTTTTGTACTTCTCTGCCATTTTAGCACCTCAAGAAATGAAATAGGCAGTCATAAATTAAAAGCGGTGTAAATTCCAGAAAATGTACTCTAGTTTGTAGACGCTATAACTTTTGCGCAAACCAATAAATATACGCTTATTGGCATTTTTTTTTTTACTAAAGACATGTGGCTGAATACATTTTGGCCCAAATGTTTGACTAAAATTGAGTTTATTAGATTTTTTTTATAACAAAAAGTAGAAAATCTCTTTTTTTTTCAAAATTTTCGCTCTTTTTCCGTTTATATCGCAAAAAATAAAAATCACAGAGGCAATCAAATACCATCAAAAGAAAGCTCTATTTGTGGGAAGAAAAGGACGCAAATTTCGTTTCGTTACAAAATTGCATGACCGCACAATTACCAGTTAAAGTAGTGCAGTGCGAAATTGAAAAAAGACCTCTGGTCCTTAAGCTGACAATTGGTCCGGGGCTGAAGTGGTTAAGATACGACTCCAGAGAGAGTACTAATAGTAACAAACAGCATAAACAAAGGGGAAAAAAATGAAGAAATAATCTACAAAGAAAGAAAGAAAAATGTGAAGATACGCTTGTGTAGCATAGGTAGTTCGTAAAATGATCATAAAAATCCCATAGGAAGGCAGCTCCACCTGAGACAGAAAAAAAAAATCTCTGAAATTGCCAAAATGGTTTGAGAAAGGAGCTAATAGAAGTTCCGAAATGCCTTACCATAGCAACCAGCCCGCCCCAGATGTGACATCACATCCTGCCTTGTGTCCCACAGTGGCTCCCCTCACTTCCTGGAACATTGGACTTTGAAATGTTTAACATTTTACATTTTATTTGTGTTTTATACCAGAAAGACGTAGAAACAGTTTTTGGCCTTTTTCCCTTATTATAGTAAAAAAAAAAAAAAAAAATTGCCACCAGAAGAAAGCTCTATCTGCTTACAAAACAATATATAAAATTCAATACCACCAAAGAAAGCTCTATCTTTTTATAAAAATGATGTAAAATTAATATGGGGTACAGTGTTGCATGACAGAGTAATGCCGCGTACACACAATCAGACTTTCCGGCGGACCATAGTTCTGATCCAATAGACATTTCGATCGTGTGTGGGCTCCAGCAGACTTTTTCTTCCCAAAAGTCCGCCGGACCTTTCGAAATGAACGGATTTGCTTACACACGGAGTAAAGTCCGTTCATTTTGAATGTGACTCAAGGTACGACCGGACTAGAGAAGGAAGTCAATCTCGCCGCTTTCAGGGGTGATATTGACACCTTGCGAGCCCGGTCGCCTGGTATGGATTTTGAGGGTAACCCCCTACGGCGTGGGGGTCCCCCCAAAGTCCATACCAGACCCTTATCTGAGCATGCAGCCCGGCCGGTCAGGAAAGGGGGTGGGGAGGAGCACCCCCCCTCCTGAGCCGTACCAGGCCGCATGCTCTCATCATGGGGGGTGGGTGCTTTGGGGCCCCCCCACCCCAAAGCACCTTGTCCTCATGTTGATGAGGACAAGGGCCTCTTCCCGACAACCCTGGCCGTTGGTTGTCGGGGTCTGCGGGCGGGGGGCTTATCGGAATCCGTGAGCCCCCAGATCCCAGCCCCCCACCCTATGTGAATAAGTATGGGGTACATGGTACCCCTACCCATTCACCTAGGGAAAAAAAGTCAATAAAAAAAACACACTAGACAGGTTTTTAAAGTAGTTTATTAGGCAGCTCCGGGGGTCTTCTTCCGACTTCGGCTTTCTGGCTTTCCGGCCTCTTCTCCCGCTCTCCAGTTGTTCTGCCGGGCTCCTCCGCTATCTTCTTCCAGCTCTTTTACTAGCGTTGGCCCAGGCTTCTGGTTCGTCATCGCCGCCGCCATCTTCTTCTTCCTTCTTCTCTTCTTCCGATGTTGACACAACACTCTCTCCCACTGTAATGCGGTGGATACGCTGCGTGTCGACTTTTATAGGCATAAGGGGCGCGGTCACCGGGCGACCCTGCCCCTTATGGCGTCACAGTCCCGGGGCATGCTCCCGGGGTATTAGCTTCTACTCAAGTGGTTAATTTACAGTTGTTTTGTAATATCTGTTTGATAAGTGCAAAAGAAGAAAGTAAAAACTTAAAAAAATATAAAATTAAGACACCACCACATCTACGGACTAGTAACTGCGATACATTACATTTTTTGCTCTTAGTTTTAGATATAAGATATATAGATATTAAGGCTATAAAAATAATTTTTTGGGCGTACAGAAGTCTATGGCATTAAAAGTCTTACCTTTGCTGTACTAGGATGGCTGGGGCCAAGGGAACCAAAGAATTGTCTTGCATAGCTGGCAATATCACTGATGATTTGTCAGTTCTCAGTAGCAGAAGGGAGCTGTGATATGTGCCATGGCTTCCATTTCCTTTCCCAGGCAAGTTTACAAGCAGAGAATTGACTGTCTACACATGTGTGCCAAATTTCCAACAATGGCAGCAAACGCACCAAATTACTGAAAGCCTCGACTAAACATTTTGTCAGTTTTTTGGCCTCTTCCTATTTTTCCTTCTTCAATAACCAGACAGGCTGCATGGTGTGCGTATTAAATTGGCCAAGCCAGCCATTTTTAAAAAAAAATTATTAAAACTAAACAAAAAAAATAATATTAACATAACTGTTGGAAAGTGTTACCAGGAGATGGATGTACGAAAAATAACTATTATAAACATTTGTGTATAACCCAACCTCCTGAACATTTCAGCTTGCGTACTTATCAGGTTCCCTTTTAACAATTCTTACAATCTACCTGACCAATTAGGAGTGACAAGACAAAACACATACCCCCAGACCCATTAAAACAAAGGGAGCAAATATGGGAAACGTAATAGAAACACATATAAACATACACTATATTGCCAAAAGTATTGGGACACCTGCCTTTACACGCACATGAACTTTAATGACATCCCAGTCTTATGCCCCGCACACGCGGTCGGAAACTCCGACGTAAAATGTCCGATCGGACCATGTTGTCGGAAAATCCGCCCGTGTGTGGGCTCCATTGGACTTTTTCCATCTGAATTTCCCACGTAAAAAATTTGAGATCCTGCTCACAAATTTTCCGACAACAAAATCCGATCGTGTGTAGAGAATTCCGACGGACAAAGTGCCACGCGTGCTCAGATCAAATAACGAGACCAAAGCTATTGGCTACTAGCCTCTACATAGTTCCGTTGTACGCAACAAACGTCACCACGTTCAGAATGATAGGATTTTCCAACAACTTTGTCCGACCGTGTGTATGCAACACCAGTGTCGGACAAAATCCGTCGGAAAAAATCTGACGGATTTTGTGGTCAGAATTTCGGACCGTGTGTACGGGGGCATAACAGCTTCAACGTTTCTGGGAAGGCTGTCCACAAGGTTTAGGAGTGTGTCTATGGGAATGTTTGACCATTCTTCCAGAAGCACATTTGTGAAGTCAGGCCTTGATGTTGGACGAGAAGGCTTGGCTCGCAGTCTTCACTCTAATTCATCTCAAAGGTGTTCTCTCGGGTTGAGGTGAGGACTCTGTGCATGCCAGTCAAGTTCCTCCACCCCAAACTCCCTCATCCATCCTTGATGGACCTTGCTTTGTGCACTGGTGCGCAGTCATGTTGGAACAGGAAGGGGCCATCCCCAAACTGTTCCCACAAAGTTGGGAGTATGAAATTGTCCAAATGTCTTGGTATGCTGACGCATTAAGATTTCCCTTCACTGGAACTAAGGGGTCAATCCCAACCCCTGAAAAACAACTCCACACCATAATCCCCCCTCCACCAAATGATTTGTGTCAGTGCACAAAGCAAGGTTCATAAAGACATGGATGAGTGAGTTTGGGGTGAAGGAACTTGACTGGCCTGCACAGAGAACTGACCTCAACCCGAGAGAACACCTTTTCTGTTCAGAGAGGGTGAGGTCGCGGCCTACCACGCGGTTTACGACAATGCAAATGCTGAGAAGGGCCCATCACTGCTTGCTGATCTTCAGACATCTAACCAGCACCACCCTGATAGACTGACAACCCACACTTTGTGTTGTGCATCGGACGATTGTCGCGAGTGGAACTGCTGCAAGGACGCCTCTTCGGGAATCACTGTTCAGAAGGCATTGAATCGGCCTGGTCATTGGTGAGAGGGCAATTGCCCACCTTTGCAAACTTTTCTTTGTTGCTTCACTGGGACACTGTGCACAGACAGCTTTACCCTGGGGAAACACTTTGCTGCATCTTTATTTGAACATTGTTGCATCTACCTTTCCAAGAAATACCACTGCCTTGTTGCTGCACCTTATTGGATATAGTTAATGAGGTCCAACTGCCAGCGAAGACCATCAGGCCTGCAACTGGGACATTACTGTCATTACTACTTAAAGGGCCCTCATACCGTTCTTGTTTAATTGATATCTCATTAGGATTAAAAGTTGAATAGGCCGACCCGGGGGTTCCCCCCTTTAGAAGTCTTGCCAGAACTAATGCTTAATTCTTGCTTATCCTTTCAGGTCATGTCCAAGTGGTACTCCATTGTACATACGTGTATATAATATACTGTTATCTCCAGATTGTTTTAACTTGTATTAATGTGGAGGAATTCTTCTTCTGAACTAGGACTGTTATCCGAAGTTCAGTTGATCTATTACCTCCTTTGTGCAACAAAATCTTCCTTGAGTTATTCAGTAAACGTTAGTAGACTATAACCTCATTGAGTGGTTTGACTTATTACTATAAGGTGGTATGAAGATGTCTGAACCCAGGGTGTCATGTGGGTTGGAATGTTCCCAGGGTCATGAGCTACACTTTAGACAGGTGCAATTCATTTTGTTTTTTTTTTTTTTTTCGTTTTCCGTTAAAATTCGTTATATTCGTTCATTCGTTATCGTACGAATGATTCGCTAAAAATTTTAACGAATTATCAAATCGAACGAATATGAAAAACAACGAAAATCCGAAATAACCAAATTAGAAACAACGAAACTACGAAAGAAGAAAATCCGAAAAACAAAAACAGGAACAACGAAAATCAAAATGAACGAAAAAATTTGTACATTCGTAACTTTTTTTTTTTGTTGAATTGGTAGTTTTCCATGTCCCTTCCAATGGCGCTGCTTAACGTGCTTCGAATGGATTGAATGAAAAAATTCGTACATTCGTAACTTTTTTTTTGCGATTCGTAATTTTCCGTGTCTCCTACAATGGCGCTGCTTAACGTGCTTCGAATGGATTGAACGAAAAAATTTGTACATTCGTAACTTTTTTTTTCGATTCGTAATTTTCCGTGTCTCTTACAATGTAATAATAGCATACACATTACATAAAATTATGAATTATGCTCCGATTACGAATCTACGAAATCAATCTTACGAAAGTACGAATGTAACTAAATCTACGAAAATACGAATGCATCCGAATTTCGAATAAACGAAAATTAAACTAGCGGAAAAACGAATCAACGAAAAAATAACTCTTACGAAAATACGAATCGTTACGAATACGAACACCGACGACTTACGAATTTACGAATCGTTACGAATACGAACACCGACGACTTACGAAATTACGAATCGTTACAAATCAACGGAAACGAACAGAAACTAAACGAAACTAAACAAATTTTTCTATTGTGCACAAGTCTACTACACTTGCTTAAGATCTCTTTTCCTTCCCTTCCCCAGCACTTCACTTACTGCTTAACGTTATTCCTCCAGCATTTCCCTTGCTGCAGACTGTTATGCCCCGTACACACGAGTGGATTTTCCGTCGGAAAAATCTTGGATGTTTTTTCCGACGGAATTCCGCTCAAGCTTGGCTTGCATACACACGGTCACACAAAAGTTCTCTGAACTTTCGACCGCCAAGAACACGGTGATGTACAACACTACGACGAAAATGAAGTTCAATGCTTCCGAGCATGCTTTGAATTGTTTCCGAGTATGCGTAGGAATTTTGAGCATCGGAATTTGTACAGACGATCGGAATTTCCGATCTGAACTTTTACCGACCGACCGACCGACCGAAAAATTGAGAACATGCTCTCAATCTTTTGCTGGCCGAAATTCCGCCAGCAAAAGTCCGATGGAGCATACGCACAATCGCATTTTCCGGCCAAAAGCTCTCATCAGACTTTTGCTGGCGGAATTTCCGATCGTGTGTATGGGGCATTACAGACTAGCTAGCATCGCATGGTTAGGCCTGACACTAACTCGGCCAGGCCTTGGTGGATTGCCTTTTGCGGGCAGAGGCCTCAGGCCCCAGTGGTGTAGAAATAGTTCAGCTATTCAGCTACCAATCCCAGATAGCTCTCTTCAAGCCCTTCCAGCCAGCCTGGCTGCAATGACCTCTCTCCACTGCCCTTCCCACAGTCCACTCTTCTGGTTCTGCACCCATCTCAAACTGCAATCCTAGCGAAGATATCATCCCATGTTTTATATAAATATGGGTATTAGCCAGTGCAATTAAAAAAAAAAAAAGATTTTTCATTTAAAAAAAAAAAAAAAAAAAAACGCAGACACTAAAGATAACCTGATTTTTTTGTATAATTTGAAAGATGATGTTACGCCAAGTAAATAGATACCTAAACATGTCACGCTTTAAAATTGCGCACGTTCGTGGAATGGTGCCAAACTTCAGTACTTAACCGCTTACTAACCGCCGCATGTAGATATACGTCAACACAATGGCACAGACAGGCAAATGGGCGTACAGGTACGTCCCTTTAAATTTGTCGCGTGCCATTGCGTGCGCGCCGGAAGCTCCGTGAGTGAGATAGGGATACCCGCGATCGTCTCAGAGAGGAAGAACGGGGAAATGCTGATGTAAACAAGCATCTCCCCGCTCTGCCTAATGACACTGTCACTGATCACAGCTCCCTGTAAATCAGTAGCTGTGATCAGTGTAGTGTCACATACAGCCCCCCCCCCCCCCACAGTTAGAATCACTCTCTAGGACACACTTAACCCTGACAGCGCCACCTAGTGTTAACTCCTTCACTGCCAGTCACATTTACACAGTAATCAATGCATTTTTAATCGCACTGATCGCTGTATAAATGTGAATGGTCAAAAAATAGCGCCAAAAGTGTGCAATGTGTCCGCCATAATGTCGCAGTCACAATAAAAATCGCTGATCGCCGCCATTACTAGTAAAAAAAAAAAAAAATTATTAATAAAACTATCCCCTATTTGTAGACGCTATAACTTTTGCGCAAATCAATCAATAAACGCTTATTGCTATTTCTTTTACCAAAAATATGTAGAAGAATACGTATCGGCCTAAACTGAGGAAAAAAAAAAAATTGTATATATTTTTTGGGGATATTAATTATTGCAAAAAGTAAAAAAAATTTTTTTTTTTTTCAAAATTGTCGAAATTTTTTTGTTTATAGCGCCAAAAAAAAAAAACGCAGAGGTTATCAAATACCACCAAAAGAAAGCTCTATTTGTGGGGAAAAAAGGACGCCAATTTTGTTTGGGAGCCACGTTGCACGACTGCGCAATTTTTTTTTTTTTTTTTTTTTTTTTTTTTTTTTTTTTTTTTTTTTTTCAAAAAATAGCGCCAAAAGTGTGCAATGTGTCCGCCATAATGTCGCAGTCACAAATAAAAATCGCTGATCGCCGCCATTACTAGTAAAAAAAAAAAAAAATTATTAATAAAACTATCCCCTATTTGTAGACGCTATAACTTTTGCGCAAATCAATCAATAAACGCTTATTGCTATTTCTTTTACCAAAAATATGTAGAAGAATACGTATCGGCCTAAACTGAGGAAAAAAAAAAATTGTATATATTTTTTGGGGATATTAATTATTGCAAAAAGTAAAAAAAAATTTTTTTTTTTTTCAAAATTGTCGAAATTTTTTTGTTTATAGCGCCAAAAAAAAAAAAACGCAGAGGTTATCAAATACCACCAAAAGAAAGCTCTATTTGTGGGGAAAAAAGGACGCCAATTTTGTTTGGGAGCCACGTTGCACGACTGCGCAATTTTTTTTTTTTTTTTTTTTCTTTTTTTTTTTTGCCACATCAGTTCAGCCTTTCACAAGGGACCCGAATCAACTTGACCATTCATCACTGTCCCGATTGGTCATCACATCATTGTGGCTTTACTCGCTTTTGATTTGTCAAAAAGAAGAGAAAACACCATACAAAACCCAAAAAGAAACTATGAAACTACCTCTCCCCCATCACATACCCTGTGGTCATTTTATCCCCTTCCACCCATCCCTCCCTTCCTCCGCGTCACCCCGGCACCACGGCCCGTCCATCTATTTGCAACGAGATATCCCACTCCTCACAGGCTATAGCTGAATCCTAACTACTTCGACAAAGCTCCAGGTTTTTTTAAATTTAAGCCAACCTTCCCATTTTTTTTTCTCCGGATCCCCCTTCCTTTCTTCAGCTCTAATCCTTAAAGTCTCCATCTGGCGTGTATCTTCAACCCTATCGATCCATTCCCAGATATGTGGGCTATCGTGATTGCCCCAATTTCTGGCTATCGTTCGCTTGGCCGCATTTAAAAGATGAGGGACCAGTGACCTCTCGTATTGTTTTATCCCTTCTCTGGTGCCGTGCATCAGAATAGCCCACGGATCATTATCGAGTTCATTGCCAGTAATTTCCTTCACGTACCTTAAAATTTTGGCCCAGTAAGTCTTAATTTTACTGCAGTCCCACCACAGGTGGGCCATGGTCCCTTTCTCGGGGCATCCCCTCCAACAGGTCTCCGGGGACCCCGGGAGGAACTTACTTAACTTAGCCGGGGTAATGTACCACCGAGACATAACTTTGTAGTTTGATTCAGCTGACCTGGTATCTATAGCGGACCTATGGGTTAGTTTCATTATTTTGCCTATCGTGAGTGCGTCAACTTTAGTGCCCAAATCTCTTTCCCATTTTTGGATGAATGGGGGTATTCCCCTGTTACTCCCCTCGATTAATAGCTTATATATTTTGGAGATCGTTTTCCTCCCCTTACCAGCCGTAAAAACCCGCTCCATTCGGGTCAGATCGTCAGCGGCTCTGATCGGTTGGGGAAGGCTGCTTAGGAAGTGGCACAATTGCAAATACCTCCATTCATCCATCTTGAACATATCTCCTTTATTCCGAAGTTCTGTGAGTGATAATATCCTACCGTTTTGCATTATATCTTTCAAACATGTGCCCTCCTTTTTAACCCATCCCCCTCCCACCATTACCCTCCCAGGCTGAAAATATTCATTATTTCTAAGTGCGATTAGTGGTGAATTGAACTCTCCATTTAAGTGCTTGTAAACCCTATCCCAAATGCGCAGTGTATTAGTGGTTATGGCGTGTGTGTTCTCTCCCAGAGACCTGTGGTGAGGTGGGTTCCATATAAGGGTACCCAATTGTAAATTGCTTAGTGATTTTTCTAATTTTACCCATCTTTTGTCGCTGTGATCCGCCCCCCACTCGGGGATTCTTGAGAGGACGGCTGCTTGATAATAGTTTTCAATATCAGGGACCGCTAGGCCACCCTTATTTTTTTCTTGCTTTAAAGTATGAAGTGCTATACGATGCTTCCTATGTCTCCAGATAAAATTCAAAATTAGGGACTTTAACTTTCTTAAATAATTGACCGACAGGGGGATTGGGAGCATCTGGAATTTGTAAGAAATTAGTGGTAAGATCATCATTTTTACGGAGTTAATCCTCCCCAGCCACGTCAAAGGTCTATTATTAAATTCTTTGCATTTTTTGGCGATATCGTCTAACAGGGGGAGGTAGTTAATATTAAACATTGCCTTCAAGGACCTGGACAGGGTTATTCCTAAATACTTAATTTGTTGCTTCCATGGAAACCCAAATCGCCCCTCCAAGCTCTGTTGTGTCGAACTAGATACATTGACATTCAAGACAAATGTCTTGGAGGAGTTGATTTTAAAATTAGAAATCTCCCCGTATTGTCTCAGGACTTTCATCAGGAGTGGCATGGATGTCTGTGGGTTTCCCAAGAAGAACAAAACGTCATCTGCAAATGCCGCCAATTTATGTTCCTCGTCTTCTGCTGGTACCCCGTGTATTCCCGGATGTCCCCTTATTGTGGACAAAAGAGGCTCCAGGGTCAGAATGAATAAAAGGGGGGACAACGGACATCCCTGCCTAGTACCGTTTTTCATATAAAACGGTAGGGAGGTTGTTCCGTTTATTTTGATCCTAGCTGTTGGGTGGGCATACAGTACCGCTATTTTTTGAATGATCGTGGGCCCAAAACCCATATGGGTTAGGGTTTGAAACATGAGTCCCCAGTCTACCCTGTCGAACGCTTTCTCGGCGTCTATCGACAGGAGTAGACCTGGGGACCCTGCTTTCCTAATCTTATGAATTACCAGCAACGCTCGGATTCCGTTGTCCCGTCCCTCTCTACCCGGGACAAATCCCACCTGGTCGGGATGGACCAGTGTGCTCAAGTGGCCCCTAATCCTCTCGGCCAGAACCTTAGCATATAATTTGGTATCGGCATTTAAAAGCGAGATTGGCCTGTAACTTGAGCACACTGATCCATCCTTCCCCTCCTTCAGGATCATAGTGATATCCGCGGCCAAGGACTCAGTTGACATTCCGAAACTCTGACCAAGTCCATTAAAGTATGCACAAATTCTGGGGATTAATACCTCCTGAAAGGTTTTATAGTACAGATTAGTAAACCCGTCCGGGCCAGGGCTCTTGCCCTTCGGGGATCCCATCAGAGCCCTTTTAATTTCGTCTTCCGTAAAGGGACTGTCTAGCCCCTCACTTACCTCCATTGGGAGTTTAGGGAGCCCAGCACTATTCAAAAATCTTTCCCCCTTCAGAGCCCTATCAGATCTGTTCCCCTGTGGTTCCGCCGAATAAACATCTTCGAAATATGCTCTGAAAGATTCAGCGATGTCCCTGGAAGGGTACCTAATGTCCCCTTTTTTGTTTCTTATTTTTTCGATGTAATTACGGGACTTTTTATTACGGAGAGTTCTGGCCAAATATTTTCCGGATTTGTTGCTACCAATATACCTCTCCTTAGCCACTAAATCCGATGCTTGTTTTATTTGTTGTTCCATCAGGTCTTTTAAGTCTTCCCTGAGGGAGATAATTTTTGAATACAGGTCCCTGTTTGGTACAATGGAGGATTTATGGATCTGCTCAGCAGTTTTTATTTCTTCAACCAGGGCGTTTTTTTTTTTCCCACTCTCTTTTTTTTTTCCAAGCCCCCTTTGTAATTAAGATCCCTCTTATATAGGATTTGTGGGCGTCCCATAGAGTTGACCCCAGGACCTCCCCGTTATCATTGATTTCAAAAAAAAATTTTATTTCGTTTTTAATTTGCTCGACTATTTCCTCATCGTGGAGGAGTTCCTCATTCAGTCTCCAACTCGAGGAGGGGGCCTGTAGTTCAGGGCAATCCAGGACCATCGAGACTGGGGCGTGGTCTGATGTGGAGACAATCTCCACCTTCGTGTCCTTAACTCTTTCTAGAAGGGCATGATCAATAAAAATATGATCCAATCGGGAGTATGTCCCGTGTACGTGGGAATAGAAGGTATAGTCCCTGACTCCAGGGTGTTGTATCCTCCAGACGTCAACCAACTGATTGGACCTTAAATTCTGCTTGATCGTTTTAAGTTGTTCCTTACATATCCCACGGACACGGGACGTACAATCGAGATCCGGGTCCATACAAAAATTGAAGTCCCCCATCAAGATGACATACCCCTGTTTAAAATCTCTTAATTTGGACAGAATCTCTTTCAGAAATTTAATCGGTTTAATATTTGGGGCATATATGTTTGCAAAAGTATATTTATTGCCACCAAGCGAACCTCTCAGAAACAAAAATCTACCCTCTGGGTCCTCCACCCTACTCTCCACTTGAAACTGTATATCTCTAGAGAATCCGATGGCCACCCCCCTTGCCCTATTGATTATAGCATCACCATAATACCAAGATGGGTAGTAACCCGAGGCTAATTGAGTATTGGACATTCGGGACAGGTGTGTCTCCTGAAGGAAGACCACACCTGCCCCGTAGGCCCTCAGTTCCTCAAGAATCTTTTGTCTTTTGGCCCGGAGGTTAAGTCCCTTTACATTATAGGATACAAATTTAATCAAAGTCATCCCGTCACAGTAACGAGGCTTTTAATGTCAGTGTCCACGCGGTGTCGGGGTGACGCGGAGGAAAACCCCACCCCCCTCCCTCCCCCTCTACCCTCCTCCCCCCCTCCTCCCCCTCCCTACCCCCTCCCCTCCCACCCACCCTCCCCCCTCCCCGCCCCTCCATCCCCACCCCCCCCCCACTCCTCCCCTCCCACTCTATCCCTCTCTAGGGTCTTGGAGTCGTTGGGGGCCATTCAGATGTCTGGCCTCCTACGTCTCTCCTACCATCTCGGGAGGGGTGGGGCACTGAATGGCTGGGAAGTCCAGCCATTCTCCCGATGGTGTTCCGTAATCGGGGAGCAGCAAGCGGAAAAAGAAATGATGTGGTTCCCTGCAATCCTGGCGCCCATGCGGCCGACTCCCGAACAGACCCCCCCGCCCCCGCTCCTCCTCAGCTCCTCCCCAGAAGATTTAGCCATTCTCTCCCCCCTCTACCCATCCAGGCAGGGCCGGGACTTGGATGCCCATTTTACTGCAAAAGTCTGGCACCTCCTCCGGGAAGCGCAATCTGGCGGAGCGCCCATCCTTATTGCCAATTATGCTTGCCGGGAACCCCCAAGTATATTTTATATTTGCGGATCGCAAAGCTTCTAATAGAGGCCTCTGCTGCCTGCGTCTTTCTAAAGTCTGGGGGGATAAATCTGAATAAATTTGGACTACAGTGCCTTCAAAATTCAGGGGGGGGCTCCGATATAATTTTGCCCAGATTTCCGCCTTGTCCTCATAGTATCTAAACCTGACGATAATATCTCTGGGTCTACCAGACTCTACTGTTTGCCTTCTACCCAGTCGATGGACTCTCTCGATTTTAGGAAAATTTTCACGGTCTTTTGCTATAAGCGGGCTGAGTATTAGAAATATAATGTCCCTTAGATCCTCTCCTTCCTTCTCGGGGACCATTTTCACCCTAATATTCTGTCTCCTATTTCTATTTTCGATGTCCTCCAGCTTGTATAGGGTGTCCCTTTGTTTCAGGTGTAATACTCGTATTTGCTCCTTCAGTTCGAGGGTCTCGTGTTCCTGGCCTTCCACCTTCTTCTCCACAGTTTCAACCCTTCCTAACAGGTGGCCCCAATCTTCTCTAAGGAGGGTAAATTCCCCTTTAATAAAATTTTCCATCTTCTGGAGCATTTCCTCCATTTCTTTCTTTGTAGGGCCCTGTGCCTCAACCTCATGTTCAGAAGGCCTGCTTCCGTTCGTCTCACTTTCCATCGTCTGTTCGGATAGGGTCTGATCGAGTGTCTGATCTGCTTTTTTATCTTTGGCCTTCTTTTTGTCTGTCATGGCCTTAGATTGGTGGTCTGCATTGAGCGATTGTGGGCTAGATCCGGATCTCATATATTGTTTTATGTCACTGGCCGCAGGTTTAGGGGTTTTGGGGGGGGCTTTTTTGGATGGTTTACTCATATTTCCTTTGGGCGGTTTTCTAATTCTCCTCCCCAGCTTGCTGGTAAGGGCACTTCCCCAATTTGTTTTAGGTTACTCGCCTTTTTCCACCATGCCTCCTCCGAGCCCAAGTCCTATTCCTCTTCTTCCTACTCCTGCAGATGTGGTTCTCTACCAGAAGTTCGGCCGGAGATTACGGCTAGTTGTAAATCTCGGGCTGTGGGGGACAGGGGCTCCTCTGTAAGGCGTCCAGATAATTGCCTCTGGCCCGTTGGTGCAACCCGTCTAGGGCTCCACAGGTAAGTATGCGTACCCTTAGAAGGGGACTCCCGAATCGCGGGGTCTCGCCCTCCTCCCTCACGTAAGGCCTACGACCAATCCCCTACATGCGCCCTCTATGGGTAAGGAGGAAGAAGGCTCAACCCAAGCTTATAGATTTTTAAGATGAGTCCCTCGAGGGGGTTTATATAGTTACGGGAGATGGAGAGCTGAGTGGGGGTGATAAGTAAGGGCTTAGTAACAACCACCAAAGCCCTAAGGGGGCGGGTAGGGTAGGCAAGAGGAAAGAGGGAGAAAATATCCCTACTAAATAAACACAGTAGCTTTCCCTGCCGGCACCAAGATCCCCTTCCCTATCCCTTCCCTTACCCTGGAGGGGCTACAGTTCTCCACCTGAGGTACGGTGGGTGGGGGATGCGCCGTAGCAAGCTAGGGTCTAAGGTCTCCTTGCTCTGTAGAGAGCAATAAAGCTATATGGGGGTTGTGCGTTAAGGGCTTAAGGTTCTGCCTGTTGCTGTGCAAGCTACTGGGGAGAACCTGTCATGTCCCAGATGGGCGAAGCTCCTGCCGTTATCAGTGGTGTATATACCAAATGCAACCCTCCGCCTCAGGGGGAAGACAGGATGACATATACCGGCAGCAGAGAAAATGTCAGTTTGTCCTGATAAGACCAGTAAATAAAGCGTTCATTAACCCCAGCAGACCGCCAATTCCAATTGCACACATAGAGAAAGAAAAAAAACAAAGAAAAAAAAAAAAAAAAGACGGAGTCCCTTGATGTATTCTTCCTTATATGGGGGGCAGGTAGATATAAATGGAAACGAAAACCTGCTTACCTCATGCTGCCCGTTTAGCAAAGTTTGGAGAGCATTCCCCCTTCTAGAGGGGTATTAGCATTCAGGTTTTACTCACGGTCCATGCACCTCTGAGACTTCATACGGCCGAGGAGGAAAGCATCGGAGGTCTGGGTCGGCGAGAAGGAGGGCTTGATGTGCAGGAGGCAGGGGAGTTCCGGGCGTCGGGCGCCACGGCGCCAGTCAGCAGGCTCCGGTCCTTAGAAAGTGTTCCTGAGCATGGAGCCGTTGCTCGGAGGTGCACGGCGCCTACCTTCCATGGAGCGCCGGCATCTATCCTCCTTGCGATCGGCGTTCTCTCAGGCCGCCCGCTGCTTCAGGCCCCTCCCCCCGTGCGTGGCTACGTCCGCACGTCCCGACTCATCCCCCCAATGTGACGACGACGACTGCGCAATTATCAGTTAAAGCGACGCAGTGCCGAATCGCAAAAAGTGCTCTGGTCTTTGGCCAGCCAAATGGTCTGGGGCTGAAGTGGTTAAAAATCCCCATGGGTGATGCTTTAAATTTTTTTACAGGTTATATATTTATAGTTACAGAGGAGGTCTAGTGCTAGAATTATTGCTCTCACTCTAATGATCGCGGCATATGTAACCTGTGTGTATCTGGCTCTGATACTAGCCAGTGTCTCACCAGCCACTGACCTCACCGCACCTCCCTGGGTGGTGTGATGTTGCAAAAGGGTCAGGGACTTATTTTTCTAGTTTCTTGAGCAATGGGGATGCCCTACATGCAATATGCAGGAACATGCGATAAATACGTGCACGCACTGTCGTACCGACATGGTGTGAATGGAGCCTAACACTCTCTGTAATGGAAGCTATAAAACCTTTTCATTGATAAGATTTGTAGCATTTGAATCATGGCACCCAGGCACGGGTTATCTTTTATGATAAAGATTGTAAACGAGAGCAAGATTTCATCTTTGAAGTCTGCCGTTTTTCTTCTAGATCATAAATATTTTCCATCTGTTAATCATATCTATGGTCAAAATGTAAAGTCATATATTCATTTGTATATTTTATTTCAATTATTTCTAGCCTACTCCTATACAGTATAAATAATCTTGAAGTTTGTTAACTTACTTTGTGAAGATCCCCACACATTTACTTCCTAGAATTCTGTGACATGTGGTCACTATGTCCTGTGAGTAGGCACTGCTGTGTCACACAGAGCCCGCCTTCTGATCTATGGAGGTGCTGAGAGGAGGAGTTTCAGGAGGCGGAGTCAGTACCAAAATCACAGCATGCAGGCAGCAAGGTACCATGGGACATGTAGTCTTTAGGAATAAAAGAGAAGCTACAAAGCATGCAGGGAATACAGGAAGTTGTGGAAAGAGGCAGACAGGCAGCACTCACAACATGAAAGGAATGTAAACTTGTATTGGATTGTTAAATAGGGATGAGACAAACACCTCCCGGTTCGGTTCGCACCAGAACATGCAAACAGGCAAAAAGTTTGAACGAACATGCGAACCCTAATAAAGTCTATGGTACACGAACATGAAAAATCAAAAGTGCTAATTTTAAAGGCTTATATGCATGTTATTGCCATAAAAAGTGTTTGGGTCTTGTGTACTGCCCCAGGGGACATGTATCAATGCACAAAAAAACTTTTTTAAAACTACAGTTTTTTCAGGAGCAGTGATTTTAATAATTACTTAACGTGAAACAATAAAAATGAAATATTCCTTTAAATATCATGCCGGGGGGGGGGGGTCCCCTTAGTCTGCCTGTAAAGTGACGCATCTGTGTGATGTGTAGAACAGTGTCGCAGCAAAATTACATTTCTAAAGGAAAAAATGTAATTTAAACTTGCTCGCGGCTGTAATGTATTGCCAGCTTCCAACGTTATAGAAGAAAAATCAAGGAAAAAATTGGCGTGGCAACCCCTCCCCCCCCCCCAGTCCATACCAGGTCCTTTGGTCTAGTATGGATTTTAAGGGAAATTGCACGCCAAAATTTAAAAGAAAAACAGTGTGGGGTCCCCCCAAAATCCATACCAGGCCCTTTGGGTCTGGCATAGATTTTAAGGGGAACTCCACGCCAAAATTAAAAAAAAATATTTTGCGTGGGGTCCCCCCAAAGTTCATACCAGACCCTTAACTGAGCAAGCAGCCAGGCAGGCAAGGGAATTGGCGGGACGAGCGAGCGACCCCCCCTCCTGAACCATACCAGGCCGCTTGGCCTCAACATTGGGAGGGTGATTTGGGGTCCCCCCCCAAAGCACCTTGTCCCCATGTTGATGGGAACAAGGGCCTTGTGGGGGGCTTATTGGAATCTGGAAGCCCCCAGATCCCGCCTTGCCATGTGAATGGGTATGGGGTACATTGTACCCCTACCTGTTCCCCCAAAAAAGTGTCAAAAAGTAAAAACCACAATAGACAGTTTTTGAAAATTCCTTTATTAACCACTTCCCACCCGGCCAATGTACATATACGGCCTGGTGGGAGCCGTCTACTTCTGAATGGACGTTCCGGAACGTCCTTCAGAAGTAGAGGGATCGCGCGCGCGTGCCCGCGCAGCGGCGCAATCCCGCTGCGGCCGTGTCACCCGGACACGGCGCATCTCGGATCGGCAGGAGGGCTCGGTGATTGGCCCTCCTGATCACATGACGGCCGTGACGAATCACAGCCGTCATGTGATGTAAACAAACAGCCGGTTGCTAGGCAATCGGCACTCCTCTCCTCACACGGAAGTCATCGGTGAGGAGAGGAGAGCGGATCGCTGTAGCTGGCTGGTGATCAGTGAGTATTAGCTGTTTTTTTTACAGCTTTTACTCACTGATCACCTGTCTAGTGTTCCCACACAGTAAAACACACATGTCCCCACAGTAAAACACACATGTCCCCACAGTAAAACACACATGTCCCCAAAACACACATGTCCCCAAATAATAAAAACACATGTCCCTCACATATGTCCCAGTAAAATAACATGTGCCAATGATTTTCTGCACACATATGTCCGTGATCACCTGCACACCCCTTTTACATGATCATTTGCGTACATATGTCCGTGATCACGCGAACCAATTATTATACACTTAACGGAATTTTTTTTACAAAAAACATGTAGCAGAATACATTTTGGCTTAAATTTATGACAAAATTTGATTTTATTGGATTTCTTTTAAAAAAGAAAGGAGAAAATATTGTTTTTTTTTCAAAATTTCCGCTATGTTTTCACTTATATCGCAAAAAATAAAAAACGGAGTCGCAAATAAATACCACCAAACTAAAGCTCTATTTGTGCGAACAAAATGATAAAAAATTCATTTGGTTACAGCATTGCATGACCGCGCAATTGTCACTGAAAGTGCGAGAGCACTGAAAGCTGAAAATTGGTCTGGGCAGGAAGGGTGTTTAAGTGCACAGTAAGCAAGTGGTTAAAAAACAAAAAATAAATAAAAAGTGTCCCGCAATGTACATCCATCGTCAATCACGCCGTCCGACGGACCTGAAAAATAGAAAAAAAAAACAACAAAAAAACTCTGCCTCCATGGGAGGCCCCCTGGCGACTGTTGTCTTTTGGCTGTGGCAGCTGTAGGCAATGGTGACGTAACCGAATGACCCGCCCCCTCTGACGTCACTCGCTTGCCCCTCCCCTTTCCTGGCCTGCCAGGCTGCTTGCTCGGATAAGAGTCTGGTATGGATTTGGGGGGGGGGGGGGGGGCACGCTGTTTTTTTTTAACTTTTGGTGTGGAGCTCTCCTTAAAATCTATACCAGACCCAGGTGGCCTGGTACGAATTTTGAGGGGGACCCCATGCGTTTTTCTTTTCTTAATTCTATCATAGGGTTCCCTTTAGCCACTTTAATGCACTATTATATTCTCTGCACTGAATATATATACTAAACTGCCTTAACTGTATTTATAGTCTACACTAAATGTACAGTATGTATATATATATATCTACACAGTATATATATATATATATACATATATATATATATGTCAGTATATAAATATATATATTTATTAATACATTGCCCGAACTGTATATATTCTACACTGACTACACTGTATATGTATATACTAAACTTCCTGCACGCCACTAACTAACCTACTAATCTAGCTCAAGTTCTCAATCTCTATATTAATGCACAATATACACAGCCGCCGTGTAAGCAGCCTTATATGGTGTGGGGCGTGGACTTAGTTCCTTGAGCCATGATTGGTCAAAGGCACCCAGCTTGCTGTCGTCTCATGTCACAGAGCCGGTCCATGCTGGGGAAAGAATGTGACAAAATGGTCGAGATCCACCCAGAGGCCTGGACCAGAACCTGTCTCAGTTTCTGAAAGGCCGGCCACTCCCAGTGCTCCAGTGAGTGCAGGGGTGGGGGGCAGAGCAGAGAGCTACTGATTGACAGTCACCAGCTCTCTGCTGAGGGAGCACTGAGAACCGAGCGATCAGAAATGTCTGATCGCTAAGTTCTTAGAGTTGGCGGGGGACAAATGCAGCATTGGACCGATGCTGCTCTCACCTAGATAAGTATGATCCATAGTTCTCTTTTAATCTAGTTAATCTTTTAATAATTAGCTTTTAATGCCCTTCATCTTTCATGGAAGAAAAGGAATACCTAGAATAGCCTTTCTCAACTTTTTTAACATGGAGGAATTCTTGAAAAAAATGTTCAGGTCTCAGGGAAACCCTAATAATAATTACTATAGCCACAGCTCAGGGTATATTGGCATGAACAGTAGGCTGGGATATAATAAATAAAAGAATAAGAAATATGGCACAATAAAAAAAAAATTACATCCAGGACTGGCCTATATAACATAATAATTTTAAGTAATAATAATGAGACACAACAAATAATAATAATGTCCAGAAAACAAAATTGTAGTGTTCTCTTACATTGGTGGTCTTTGAAGAACTCCTTTACATCGGTAATGATAGGGAGTAATGGTCAGTGAGCGAAGAGTCCCATGGCACTGGTGGTCCATGGAGAAAAGATCCCTCTTACAGATGGCTTAAAAGGTCACTGGTGTCAGTGGTTACTGATTTTAAAGAAGAAATTGCTAACTTATCAAGGAATCCCTAGCAAGTTCTGCAGGAACCGTAGCCTTCCACAGAGCCTTGGTTGAGAAAAGGGAGCTCTGGAGACTAGAGAGATGCAAGAAGATGTCATAAGTAAACCATGATGTGTACGTAATGTTTTTCCATTCCATTAGCTTCAGTGGAACACAGGGAGGACATCAGGGGTTTAATAGATTCCACTTGTCTCCGAAGATACATTTATAAATGACTTGGTAGACAGGTGGTTACATCAATCTTGCTGCATCTGCTGCTATGAGCTTAGCCCTGACTTTTACAGCTGGTGAAGGGCTTTCTGATAAAAGTGATTTGGCCAGCTCTAGAGCCACCTGATCACTTCTATGGGGCTCCCAACGTGTGCCACCAGTCCCACTGGTGGAACCCGCAGTGGTTTTGGGCTCTCCCATTGCTCTGGGGGCCATGGGAAACTGCTCACACAGTGAGAGTAGGAGGAGCCCAGGAAACATCCATTCCCTGATCCCTTCTGCGAATAATGACCCCAGAAGTGACTTGTATTACGTTATTGATGGAGTCAAACCTTGGCTAGTATAGCGGAGAATGCAGCTATTCAAGCATATTCCTTAGACCTTATATTAGTTCTAGCTTTACCCTTTTGGTTTGCCCCGCCCCTCTGCCTCTCTCCTTTTCTTCAACCTTTACACCTTCTCAGATTTATGGAAGATGGAGCCATGCAGTCAGACAGAGCTTCTGTTTCCATGCTACAGCTAATAGGCCTAGGGTGCCCAAGTCCACACACACAGTCCTTGATGTTGTAATTTATCTTGTATATTGTATACCAGCTAGCAATAATGAATAGAGACAGTAGATGTAGGCACTGTTGAAAGGCAATATATATCAGTTAGATTTTTTACAGTCTTACCAGGCTTGGGCAGTGTACCGTAATGATACTATAATGCTGCAGTAGAGCCTCACTCAACTGGTCTGGATACTGTAGTGTTTCCTGAGCTGACTCTACTCACGAAGAACCTCTCTCTGCACTATACACTCTTCTAAACAAGCAAACACTTTGTCTCTGACCTACCCCTGTGCCCAAATGATGTGGGTACCCTGTTTTATACGGTTCCACACCAAGATGGCCCCCGAAGATCCTGGAAGGTTGCAGCGCCCAATCAGACAGCTGGCTCCTTTGAGATACTGACGGAGTCCATGAGGGGACAATTCCCCTTACAGTTTCCTCTCTATCCGTAATCATGGCACAGTGCCACCTACAGGATGGAGGGAAACCTGCATCTGCCTGCCAGCTGACCGATACATTCCTTTGTCTTCTGACATTAAGATTGTCTACCATTATAAGGTTTGCACCTCCCAGTATTTGGTTGTTTCATTTGTTTCCTATCAGTCTGTATGATCTCATTTGGACTATATCATAATGTAATGACAATCTTATGTTAAGTCATGGCTCTCTCTTGGACGGTATTCTTGCTACAAATAAAGAATAATAATAAAAAAAAATACTAATCTTGCATTTGTTCTAAATTCTGATTTATGTACCCTATAAACGTGACACATTTCAATTGTTGAAACATTTACATCCAAAAATGTAGAACTGATATATGGAAATGGAGACCTGGACCGTTGAGTAAGCATAAAGGATAAACAAAGATATTTGCACAATAAAAAAAAATATATATTTTACAAACATTGAACAAAAAAAAAAAAAAACGTAAACTAACAGTTTCCACCTTTAATACATAGGTCTTGGTACAACATTCATCAAAAAAAAACAAAAAAACAAAGGAAATCAAATTCGTTGCAGGGGCATTGCTTCTAATTATTCATTGGCCGGAAAGGACAGCTAAGGTAAGGAAAATGTAAAGATAATGTTGCAGAGAGATCACTTTTATTCTCCTTTCCCCAAGGGACACGGCTAATGTCTGTGCTGTGCAGTTTGCACTTAGCCAGAGATATAAAAGACAGACTCGGAGCTGTATCCTTCCTGAAAGGATGTAAGCAGGTAGCAAGGCATTGATTTTTAGATATTTTATAGTCTGGCTGGTATATGCTGTTTAGAGCTGAGCTTGCATTTGAAAGAATAAACCCCGCCTTAACCCCATTTTCTAATGTAAACTGGACAATCACTTACTGAAAGGCTCTGGCTATTTCCAAATTACTTTTTCAGAGATGCATCACAGTCTCCTAAGGGTTTGGGCTTTCTAGAATTTTTTTTCAAATATTGAAGCAGCAGGTAGGTGGCTGCATGTGGTCCCACTGAGGTTCGGTTCAAATGTGTATTAAGCTTCTTAAGAGTGGTGTAGCGCCAATAACCCTGTGCAGGGCGGCTATGGATTTTTTGTCTTACCGATTACCTCCTCCTTGTAGCTCGTCGTTTCCGTCTAGGGGTTCCCAGGGTTAGTACCCAGTAATTGTTGAGACTGACACTCAAAGTCCTTTTGAGGATTTTTATTTGCAAAAAAACATTGAAACACAACACAGTCTCTCAGTTGGGAATAGAGGGCATGGGTGATAAAGCTCAGGCACATGACATGTCTCGCTAGATGATCCAGGGAGTAGCCACTCGCAACTGGACACTTCACTGTTGGATAAATCCTTGTTTGTAGATCTAGCAGCCAACAAGTGATTTGGACTTAGCAAAGTCTCTGCCACAGACTTGGTTGTGAATGAAGGATGGGTTAGGAACTTTTCCTATGGTACCTGTATCTTTCAGCCACTCCGGCGATACCGTAGGAAATGCGGATTCAAATAGTGTCTATTCTATTTCACAAAAAAAATAAAATAAAGTAAACTAACAGTTTCCACCTTTAATACATAGGTCTTGGTACAACATTCATCAAAAAAACAAAAAACGAAGGAAATCAAAATCATTGCAGTGGCATTACTTCTAATTATACATTGGCCGGAAAGGTAAAGCTAAGGTAAGGAAAATGTAAAGATAATGTTGCAGAGAGATCACTTTTATTCTCCTTTCCCAGAGGCGTTGCTAGGGGGGTGCGGGGGGTGCGGTCCGCACCCGGGTGACACCCGCTAGAGGGGTGACACCCTCCCTGGTTTTTTTTTTTGTTTTTTTGATTTTTTTTTTTTTGGAAATTTTTTTTTTTTTTTGTGATTTTTTTTTTTTTTTTAGCTGCCGTTTTTTTTTTGGATTTATTTATTTATTTTTTAAGTGCAGTGTGCCCCCCTTCACTTCACCCCCGCAGCCCGCTGGCCCTGGGCTGAAACAACATTAGCAGCAGCGAGCAGCGCCTGGTGGTCTGGTGTCCTCCTTCCAGCCAGCCTCAGCCGGCCCTGTCACATCGTCATCTCAGTGTGGAGTGTGGAGTGCAGACACAGGCTGATGACGTGACGTCACAACACTGTGTCTCTGCTCCGCCCGGGCGGCACGGCAGCTGGAAGTTAAGCTGCCCTCCTGAGCCTCCTCTCCAGACGCCCGGCGCCCTTATTGTAATCAGGTAGGGGGGGGGCGGGGGATCCAAGCCAGCCCAGCCAGGTTGCTGAGACAGGCAGCTGAGTTGTGTGTGGTGGGGGGCCGCCGGCGGGGGGGGGGGTCGCCATGGTACCCACTACCCACACAGACACGCCACCAAAGAGCTGGTGGGAGGAGGAGGGAGGACTCTCAGTGTCTGGCGCCGCCACCCTGGCTGACCTTTTAATTTTATGGCTATGCAAGTATGATGGGGGGGGGGGGGTGCAAGGTGATCTGCTACAGCTATGAATATTTATGGTGGATAATAATGGATATATATGGATTATGGCTATGCAAGTATGATAGGGGGGGCGGGGGGGGGGGGGGGTGCAAGGTGATCTGCTACAGCTATGAATAATATTTTATGGTGGATAATAATGTGTGTATATATATGGATTATGGCTATGCAAGTATGATAGGGGGGGGGGGGGGGGGGGGGGGGGGGGCGGCGGGGGTGCAAGGTGATCTGCTACAGCTATGAATAATATTTTATGGTGGATAATAATGTGTGTATATATATGGATTATGGCTATGCAAGTATGATAGGGGGGGGGGGGGGGGGGGCAAGGTGATCTGCTACAGCTATGAATAATATTTTATGGTGGATAATAATGTGTGTATATATATGGATTATGGCTATGCAAGTATGATAGGGGGGGGGGGGGGCGGGGGGGGTGCAAGGTGATCTGCTACAGCTATGAATATTTATGGTGGATAATAATGTGTGTATATATATGGATTATGGCTATGCAAGTATGATAGGGGGGGGGGGGTGCAAGGTGATCTGCTACAGCTATGAATATTTATGGTGGATAATAATGGATATATATGGATTATGGCTATGCAAGTATGATAGGGGGGGGCGGGGGGGGGGGGGGGGGGGGGTGCAAGGTGATCTGCTACAGCTATGAATAATATTTATGGTGGATAATGGATTATTTATGAATTATATATTATAGTATAATTATATATATATATATATATATATATATATATATATATATATATATAGATATATATATATATATATATATATATATATATATATATATATGTGTAATATAGCTGGTCCAGCCGCCCCCCACCAGACCAGCTCACTCAGCTACTGTGCCTATTATATCTAATATAATATAACTGTGTCCAGCAGCACCTCAAACCCCCCCCCCCCCCCCCCTTATCAGACAAAACAACACTCAGTATATTATATTAGCTGACTGAGCCACCCCACCCCCCACCCTGAGCTGGTCTGATGATGATGGGGGGGGGGGGGTGCTGGACACAGATATATTATTTTAGATATAGGCACAGTAGCTGAATGACACACCCACCCACCCTGAGCTGGTCTGATGATGATGGGGGGGGGGGGGGTGCTGGACACAGATATATTATATTAGATATAGGCACAGTAGCTGAATGACACACCCACCCAATGTGGTCTCAAGCCGACACCAGGTAGCTGAGCGGAGCCGCCCTAAGCTGGTCTGATAAGGGGGGGGGGGTGTCCACAGACCACAGGACAGGTGTAGACAGACAGTGTCCCACACCAGTGGCGTTGTTAGCCAGGTGCGGGGGGTGCGCGCCGCACCCGGGTGACACCCGCCAAAGGGGTGACACCCGTGGGTAGCGGCACCGCTAACACCGCCAGCCGCCGTGTCTCACCGTCGCCGCGGTGTCCCTCAGCGGAGCAGAGCGGAACGAAGCCGCCTCCCCCTCCTTTGTTTACATCCACAAAGGAGGAGGAGCTCGAGGGACACACACCGCTGTCTGTATCTGAGGTCTGTGATGGGGGTGTCTGTATTGAGGGATGGGTCTGCACTGGGGGGTGTCTGTACTTTGGGGGGTCTGCACTGAGGGGGGATATCTGCACTGGGGGTCTGTACTGTCTGTCTTTTGGGGTGTCTGCACTGGGGGGTGTCTGCACTGGGGGGTCTGCACTGAGGGGGGATATCTGTACTGCTGGGGGGGGGGATCTGCACTGGGGGGGATATCTGTACTGCTGGGGGGGCCTGCCCTGGGGGGATCTGCACTGGGGGGGGGGGTCTGCACTGAGGGGGGATATCTGTACTGCTGGGGGGGCCTGCCCTGGGGGGGGATCTGCACTGGGGGGGTCTGCACTGAGGGGGGATATCTGTACTGCTGGGGGGCCTGTCCTGGGGGGTGTCTGTACTGAGGGGGGTCTACACTAAGGGAGGGGTGTCTGTACTGCTGGGGGGGGGGGTCTGCACTGGGAAGTCTGCACTGAGGGGAATGTCTGCACTGAGGGGGGGTCTGCACTGAGGGGGGTTTCTGTAATGCTGGGGGGGGTCTGCACTGAGAGGGGTATCTGTACTGCTGGTGGGGTCTGCACTGAGGGGGGTGTCTGTAATGCTGGGGGGGGTCTGCACTGGGAGGGGTATCTGTACTGCTGGGGGGTGACTGCACTAAGGGGGGGTGTCTGTACTGATGGAGGGGTCTGCACTGAAGGGGTGTCTGTACTGAGGGAGGAGGTTTATATTGATGGAGGGTGGTCTGTACTTAGTGTGGGGGTCTGTACTTAGTGTGGGGGTCTGTACTGAGGGTGGGGATATATACTGCGGGAGGGGGGTCTGTAGTTAGTGGAGGGGGTCTGTACTGAGGGGGGGACTATAGTTGGGGGGGGGGTGACACCATTTTTTTTTCGCACCGGGTGACACCAACCCTAGTGACGCCACTGTCCTTTCCCCAAGGGACACGGCTAATGTCTAATGCGGATTCAAATCGTGTCCATACAACTCAGCTCCCAGGCTCTTACCGAGCAGCCAGCTTCTTGGCCCTCCTCCGAAGAGTCCTCCCCTGATCGCTTGTCGAGTTGCTGTGCCTCTCCAATCCTGAGAGGACACCGGGACACTTCAGAATCCTCCTTCAGTTACTGTGCCTCGAACTAGCCAGTTCCGAGGCTCGGAAAACGGATGGATCCCCACCCCAGACCATGAGGGCCTCCGGGACTGGTCAGGATGACCAGGCTTACGGGGTCAGCAGACACTCCTGGACCGAGACCCCTCACAGGGCTGGTCCGGAACCAGAACCAACAAGAAGTTCAGAGCCGAACCCCTTAACACGTGACTTCAGCACCTTAAATACCCCTTCCCGGAATACACAGCGGGGCCAGACACGCCCACTGATTGGCTCCGGGAAAAGATTGTTACCTAATGCGTCCAACCAGACTGCGTTCTCAGCCTGTCACAGGTGCTCACCTCACCTATGACCAGGCAGAACTCTAGTACAGCCCAGCCAAACTGATGCCAAAGCAATAACCTAGAACAATTAACCCCAGAACTCAGTTACAGTTCTGGGAAAAACTAAATTTACAAAAATAGCGCACATTTTAAAAAGTGTTGGCGCTACAGTGGTATTAAACTCGCAATCTATATCGGCCTCATAATATATTACGGAGTGGGAGAGAGAACTAGGACAGGAATTTACCCCTTCACAGGTTCAGAGGATGATTAAATTAAATTAACACATACCACTTCTGTTAGCTCTCATATCAAAGAGTCATCTTATAAATTTCCTTCTAGATGGTACACATAGCTCCAACGCTGTATCCTGGCCTAGGCCGACAAGGCCCAGGCCTAGGGCAGAACTTTGCAGGGGGGCAGCACTGAAAGAGTCCCCGCCAGCTTGTGCTACACACTGTTAGTGTAGTGCCAGTCTTATGGGACGGACTGGGCTGAGAGGCAAATTAGTCTAGCGCCCCCATAAAGCGGCCACACTGCTTCCGGTATGCGGGCGGCCGGCATTCCGCAACTGTGGGGGGGGGGGGCTTCTAATTTTGACTGTCCTCTCATCCTGGACCACAAACCTTCCTCGCTGTGCTATATGTTTCTGCTGCACCATTGGCATGGTTATATCTTCTTAGTCCTCTCCAAAAAATTATCAGAAATGTGTGCTTAAAGTAGAACTATAGGCAACACTAGTATTATAGTTTATTTTTTAGCATCCCTGTCCCATTGCAGAGATTTCCCTTCACTTCCTGCCCCATAGCCAAACAGGAAGTGAGAGGAAATATATGCAAATTAAGGGAATTCATTGCTCCTCCCCAGGCCATTGTCCCCACTCGAAAATTTCAGGGCGGGTCTTAAACAGCAAGGGGTGTGGCCTTGACAGGAAGGGGTGGGTCATATATAAATTAGGGGGTGTACGATTTTAGTCAGGCCTAGGGCAGCACAAATCCTAAATACACTACTGCATAGCTCCCAATTGTCTTTGATTTTGAGGGACTGTCCCTCTTTCTTCCTCATTTGTCCCTCATTTTGGTCTGATCTATATAGTTGAATATAAAATACACCACTTATCTATCAAAAAGTGTTCCCAGTGCTAAACCTTTCATCCAATTCTAGATTGCTGCTTTTGTAAATTTCAATAGCCAAGATAAAGGAACGGTAGTTGTAAAAAAGCACGTGTGGGTTTAATCAATCTTTTTTTTTTTTTACAATTCTCCTTTAAGGGGGCGTGGCAGGGGGTGTGTCCTATGCCTACAAACTTTTGCCAATAGGTGTCCCTCATTCCCATCTCAGAAAGTTGGGAGGTATGGGTACAGGACCCCATCCCATCTAGTTTAGATGTTCCTAACAGCGGATGGTCGCTGCTGGAGGGGGTACGGACAACGAGGCACGATCCTCCTTCTGGGAATCCATCACCCCATGGATTAAAAAAAACACAACTCTTTGACCCATAAAGAGCTCTCCACTGCACTTTCTCTTCCATTAGGTTCCGTCCTCCTTAAAGTTATATAAAAGGGTGTGACTCCTCATTTGCCCAATGCTGCCAAACCCCGGATCCCCAGGTTTTGGAAACAAACTACCTGCCCTTCTCTTTTAGATTGAAGAGAGAAGTGGATGCCACTGTGGAGACGGGATACACACCGTTAGAGACCAATATGACAATTTCAAAGACATCTGGTCAGGCTGGATGTATTACTCCCCTGAGATCCTAGCTGATTGAATGTAATCCCTATACACTAATTGATGATATAAGAGCACCATTCCCCCAAATGCCAGGGCCCATAATCGCAAGGCAATAGGCTCGCATTCAGTCCCCTCCAACAGCCTCTGTCCCGGCTAGGTCTGTCACACAATTCCTCTCTACATTGCTTCTAGTTTCCCCCGCACTATTACAAAACGTGTTCTAATATGCTAGAGTTGGACTAAAAATACTGTGGGCACCTCTGCCGATATTTCAAAAAGTCCATCCAATGAATGCCCCATGGCAACCAGCATGTCTTATGCCCGGTACACACAGATTTTCCGACAACAAAACCGTGGAATTTTGTTCGAAGGTTGTTGGCTCCAACTTGTCTTGCATACACACGGTCACACAAATGTTGGCCAACAATTACGTTTGTATGTATGGTTTTTCAGCTCTTTAAAGCCACCCTTTGGGCTCCTTCTACTAATTCCGTGTTAGAAGTTTGGTGAGTGTTGATTCGCGCTTTTCTTTCTGTGTTTTTCATTTAGCGCTATTAATATTATTATTCTTGATATCACTTGGAAAAAAAAGCCTTTGAAACTTTGTCTGTAATAACTCCATCAGTATCACCAGCAAAGCAGCTTCATTATTATCCCATTAAATATGAAGAGAATTGTGCGCTGCATTTGGAGATTTCATAATTTGCCACGTCACGAATGTTAATTCTCCATTACGAACGCTAGTTTACAAGACCGACCGCTTCTGCTTCTGAGCATGCGTTCACTTTTGTGCAACGGACTTGTGTACACACGATCGGAAAGTCTGACAACAAAAATTTGTTGGCGGAAAATTTGAGAACCTGCTAGCCAACTTGTTGGCGGAAAGTCCGACAACAAATGTTCGATGGAGCATACACACGGTCGGACTATCCGCCAACAAGCTCACATCCAACATTTGTTGTAGGAAAATCAGATCATATGCACGGGGCATTACATTCAAACGGAAACTGGGAAAAATGTAAAAAAAAAAAAAAATGGTGGCAATATCACTTAACCTCTTCCCGACCGCCTCCTGTAGATATACGTCCTCAGAATGGCACGGCTAGGCAAAAGCACGTATATATACGTCCCCTTTGATTGCCTAGCCGTGTGGTCGGGAGCTCCGTGACCACGGCGGCGGGACCAGCGGACCCGATCGCCGCAGGTGTCCCGCGATCGGGTCAAGAGCTGAAGAACGGGGAGAGGTATGTGTCAACAAACCTCTCCCCGCGCTTCCTACACTGCCTGTCATTGATCGGCTGTTCCCTGTCATCGGAAAAAGCCGATCACTGACGTCAGAAGTACAGCCCTGCCCCCCTACTGTAAAAAAAAAACAAAACACGTCACACTTAGCCCCTCCCCACCCCCTAGTGGTTAACTCCTTTACTGCCAGCGTCATTTACATAGGAATAAGTGCATTTAAATAGCATTGATTTCTATATAAATGACAATGGTCCCAAAAATGTGTCAAAATGTGTCAAAAATTTACGATGTATCCGCCATAATGTCGCAGTAAATAAAAATCGCTGATCGCCGCCATTACTAGTAAAAAAAAAATATGAATAAAAATGCTATAAAACTCCCCTATTTTGTAAACGCTATAACTTTTGCGCAAACAAATCAATAATCGCTAATTGCGATTTTTTTTTACCAAAAATATGTAGAAGAATACGTATCGGCCTAAACTGAGAAAAAAAAATGTTTTTTTATATATTTTTTGGGGATATTTATTATAGCAAAAAGTAAAAAATATTGCATTTTTTTCAAAATTGTCGCTCTATTTTTGTTTATAGCACAAAAAAAAAAACGCAGTGGCGATCAAATACCACCAAAAGAAAGCTCTATTTGTGGGAAAAAAAGGACGCCAATTTTGTTTGGGAGCCACGTCGCACGACCGCGCAATTGTCAGTTAAAGCAACGCAGTGCCGAATCGCAAAAAGGGGCCTGGTCCTTTGGCTGCAAATTGGTCCGGGGCTGAAGTGGTTAAAGGGGTTGTAAAGGTTCGTTTTTTTTTTTTCAAACAAACCCGATCCTCCTCTTCTGGGGTCCCCCAGCGGTGCTCCTGGCTCCTCATCGCATCGAGTGCCCCCTCGGAGACCAGCATTCCAAGGGGCACGCTCCCGAGTCCTGCTGCTGCGTCCATTGACACAGACAGCAGGACTCGCCCCCACCCCCGTGTCACTGGATTTGATTGACAGCAGCGGGAACCAATTGCTGCGCTGCTATAAATCTATCCAATGAGGACCCGAGACAGCAGCTGGAGCTGCTGTGCTTGTCCCCGTCGATGGAACGATCGGGTTCAGGTAAGTAAAAGGGGGGCTCTGGGGGGCTGCTGCACTACAGAAGGTTTTTCACCTTAATGCATAGAATGCATTAAGGTGAAAAACCTTGAGGGTTTACAAGCCCTTTAACAAGGCAGACAACAGTACAGAAATAAACTTCATGATGCAGCATATACTGTATATCTGAAATTTAACTCAAGGAGAAATTGCCCTTCATAATGACAGACCTCAGAGAACCACCAAAAGGAGGAGAAATGTTAGTGAAAAGTGTAAGGCAAAGAATGAGATCAACTAACTCAACCTACAGACACATCGGATTCATAAGGGGACAATTGCCCTGCCAGAAATAACCCCCCCCCCCTTTCTCATATAAAAATGTAATAATAAATATATATATATATATTTTATTAAAATGTATCTTTGGAAACAATATTTTGCCTGCAATTGTCTTTAAAAGTTTTTCCCCCGGTATATTGTAATAAATTATTTTGGTGGCGCAAGCAAACCAGGCATAGAGCGCTTATGCCCTTAAGGAAGGTAGCCTATGATTGTATGTGTGTGCACGTGTAACCTCCTAATGTTCACTGTCATTGAGAAAGTAATCCAACTTCATAGTTATTGATTAGTTAATTAGTGAGTAGAGTCAATTACCAAGAAAATTTCATGTAGAGGCAGGTCTAGCCAGCACCAAGAGGCCAGACCAACCTCTGTTGTGTGCAGTGCCTTGAAAAAGTGAAATTTTCCACATTTTGTAACGTTACAAATCAAAAACGTAAATGTATTTTATTGGGATTTTATGTGATAGACCAACACAAAGTGGCTCATAATTGTGAAGTGGAAGGAAAATTATAAATGGTTTTCAATTTTTTTTATAAATGCATATCTGAAAAGTGTGACGTGTATTTGTATTCAGCCCCCTTTACTCTGATACCACTAACTAAAATCTAGTGGAAGCAATTGCCTTCAGAAGTCACCTATGTGTGCCACCTGTGTGTAATTTAATCTCAGTATAAATACAGCTGTTCTGTGAAGCCCTCAGAGGATTGTTAGAGAACCTTAGTGAACAAATAGCATCATGAAGGCCAAGGGACACACCAGACAGGTAGGGATAAAGTTGTGGAGAAGTTTAAAACAGGGTTAGGTTAAAAAAAAAAAAAAAAAAAATCTCAAGCTTTTAACATCTCACGGAGCTCTGTTCAATCCATCATCTGAAAATGGAAAGAGTATGGCACAACTTCAAACCTACCAAGACATGGCCGTCCACCTAAACTGACAGGCCAGGCAAGGAGAACATTAATCAGAGAGGCAGTCAAGAGGCCCATGGGAACTCTGGAGGAGCTGCAGAGATCCACAGCTCAGGTGGGAGAATCTGTCCACAGGACAACTATTAGTGGTGCTCTCCACAAATCTGGTCTTTTAATGGAAGAGAGGCAAGAAGAAAGACATTGTTGTAAGAAAGCCATAAGAAGTCCCATTTGCAGTTTGCGAGAAGCCATGGTGGGGGACACAGAGTCTGCAAAAGACTTGAGACTGGGGCGGGGTTTCCCCCTTTCCAGCAGGACAACGACCCCAAACATACAGCCAGAGCTACAATGGAATGGTTTAGATCAGGGTTTCTCAACCAGGGTTCTGTGGAACCCTAGGGCTCCTCCAGTGGTTGCTAGGGGTTAGTTGAGTAATGGGCAATGTCTACCTCTTCGATAAGTTCCCACTGAAACCATGAATCTTTTTAGCTACCTGTAAGGGGGGAATTGTTCCCAATGACCACAAGTGTAAGGAGCATTCTTCACACTGACCCTCACACTAATGTATCATGAGGGGTTCCCTGAGACCAGAAAGTTCTTTAAAAGGTTCCTCTGTGTTAAAAAGGTTGAGAAAGACTGGTTTAGCTCAAAGCTATGTAGCTATATAAAGCATATTCATGTGTTAGAATGGCTCAAAGTCCAGACCTAAATCCAATTGAGAATCTGTGGCAAGACTTGAAAATTGCTGTTCACAGACGCTCTCTATCCAATCTGACAGAGCTTGAGCTATTTTGCAAAGAAGAATGGGCAAAAATGTCCCTCTCTAGATGTGCAAAGCTGGTAGAGACATCCCCAAAAAGACTTGCAGATGTAATTACAGTGAAAGGAGGTTCTACAAAGTATTGACTCAGAGGGGCTTAATACAAATGCACCCCCCACACTTTTAAGATTTTTCATTGTAAAAAAAATGTAAAAAACACTTATCATTTTCCTTCCACTTCACAATTATGTGCCACTTTGTGTTGGTCTATGATATAAAATCCCAATAAAATACATTTACATTTTTGGTTCCAAAATGTGGAAAATTCCAAGGGGTATGAATACTTTTTCAATGCACTGTAAATGCTCCTCTTCTCCACCTACATTATCCCCCAGAATGACTTCTCTCCTACCTCTTTAGCATATACCACAGTACTGTCTCTTCTGCCCCTCCTGCCTTCCCCATATACATGCCCTTCTCCTCTCTTTCAGGTGTCCTGCCAAGGAAAAGTGGCATGACAGAAAGTCACTGAAACATGGAAATTCGCTTGGCAGTCAGAAGAAGAATATCGGGAAGCGTTCACACACCAGGAAGAAGAAAATGCCAGCATGTCCTTCAACTATATTAAGTGACACCTGGGTGCAAATTAGGGATCTTGTTGTACTCATCCAATTGATCTTGCAAATACATCATTTTATTCATTACTTAACCTTTTCTCTTGTACATTATACTGCCATGAAAAGTTAGTTAGTAGTATTACTTTTTGTGTTTTGTTGCGGGTGCCAAGCTGTGATTATGAGTCATGTATGGTGGTCATCTAACTGTAAATACAGTATTGTTTTTTGGAAAAATACGTTTACTTGGTATGTAATTTTGTTCCTTTTAAAGTGGTTTGATGTATGTGGTCAAATTAAATATGGTATTGTGGTTTTAATGATGCCCACATTTTGCTGCAATTGCCAGTGTGTTACATATTGCCCACATTTGTTACACATGTATTCTCACGACTTCCAGAGTGTTGGCATAGTATTTAAATGTGTAATCATGCATCACCAAAGTTTATTGCTATGGTGCCAGCCAACACTGTTTGTTTTTGAGACCATCTTACCATTGTATTAACCACACCACGAGTAGGCTTTTCCCTATCAACCCTTGTCCCTATAGTGACCAGTTTGCCCAATGTGACCCTTTTGCCCAATCTCAGAGTTTCAAAGATTTTACGATATGTGACTATAGTCTCCTGGTTGTTACTACCTTTGGGTAACTAACAAGAATGTAGATTTGTAAAGACAGATTTGGGTCAGAACTCTTGATCTGCATATTGGCAGCAGTGATGTAAGTAACAGTTAAAATAAACTGAGTTACCTAACGCAGTTACTTTAGAGGGTAACGAGTAATCTAACTGATTACTTTTCCCCTCATGGTAACTCAGTTCCCATTACTTTGGCTTAGTTACCCCAATTACATCTACCGCCACTAGATGGCAGTAGTGTAATTCCGGTGTCCTGCCGAAAAAGTTCCTCCACCGGATAAGGACCCCCTGTACTGCGCAGGCGCAGCACTTGCGCAGTACGAAGGACTACGGAGCCTCCGAAAATTTCCGAACCTAAACAGCTCTAAGTGAACTCTACACCGCGCAGGCGCAGTTAACATGTAATTGTATGAGGCGATGCCGCACGCTCCTGATGCTCGTGCTACTCTGCAAGGGGCGTCTATCGTGTAACTAAGGGGCGGGTCTAGTATTACTGTAACCAAGGGGCGCATTTATTATTATTGTTATATATCGAGCTCTGCCCATTAATTTAACATTCGCCCTCTTCTGTAGCCATCCGCCCCTTACACGATATAATAATAATAGACCCGCCCCTTGCTTACACGCTATAACAGATCTGCCCCTTGGTTAGAGTAATAATAGAACAGCCCCTTGGTTACACGATATATAACAATAATAATAAATGCGCCCCTTGGTTACGGTAATACTAGACCCGCCCCTTAGTTACACGTATAGAATATTAAAAAAAAAAGTCACAGTTACTTTGCTGCGTAACTAATTACTTTTCCAATGTAGTAACTGAGTTACTAACGCAATTATTTTTTGGGAGAAGTAATTTGTAACTTAACTAACTTACTTTTTTAAAGTAAGATGAACAACACTGATTGGCAGTGGGTCAGTGACTCAAGACACTGGATGACCTTAGCTGCCAAAAAACACCCATTTCTAGCTAGCAATGACCTCCCGCCTATATGTATTCCAGTTATTGCTAACAGTACATTTTTAGGTTTAAACCCCCCAATGAAGTATTTTCAAAGCTTTCTTACAACTCCAGAAAGTGTCAATCACCTAGCACAGCCCCCTTCCTCCTTACTTGTCCTTGACTCATCCTCCTATAGGAGTGTATAATTACTGTCTGTGTTGGCCCAGCTTTACGCAAAGGAGGTTGTTTCCAGTGACAAAAACTAAACGAAAAAAATGACTCTGAATTTTTGTCAATTGACGAAAATCAATTCCTTTTTTCGTCAATGAATGAAAACAGAGCGAAGCTTTGAGGGAGGAACGTTTTACCACGTAAACTTCCGCTTTCCTTTAAGCGCCGCCTGTAAAGCCTCTGAGTGTTTCCCCTCCCCGCAAGCAAGGTAGCGACCGTGGCGTGCTTAGTGGTGTGGTGTGCTTAGCATTGTGCAGTATTACAGGCCTCTGACCACCGTGCAGAGCACTGTGTGCCTTACAATCCTCCTCAGAGAGAAATGTATAAGTATTGTGTAGCGGGGACACCTTGACAAGGTGTCCGCTATATGTGAAAATTTAATTTTTCCCTCAAAACAGTAGTGGGGTTCTGAGGGTTAATTGTGCAAGTTTACTTTGGCATCAGTTTGGCTGGGCTGTACTAGGGTTCTGCCTGGTCATGGGTACAGTGAGGTACACATGACAGGCCTAGAACCAGGCCTGGTTGGACGTCTTGGGTATCAGTCTTCCCCGGAGCCAATCAGTGGGTGCGTCTGGCCCCGCTGTGTAGTCCGGGGAAGGGTACTTAAGGTGCTGAAGTCACGTGTTCGGGGTTCGGCCGTAGCTGCCTGTTCTTGAAACTGGACCGGGATAGCCCCGGCAGGGGTCCCGGGCCCGGGAGCGTTTGCCGTCCCGCAACATGGTCAGTTTGACTAGCCCCACAGACCCGCATGGTCTGGGGCAAGGATCCATCTGTTCCCGAGTCTCGGAACCGGCTGGTCCGAGGTGCAGTAACTGAGGGAGGATTCAAGGCATCCGGGTGTGCTCTCAATCTTGAAGGGGCACCGCAGCTCGTGTAAGCGACCGGGGGAGGACTCTTCGGAGGAGGGCCAACAAGCTGGCATCTCAAGAAGAGCCTGGTTGCTGGGTTGTTATGGACACCAAACGAATCCGCAGTTTTCGCAGTACCGCCATAGAAAGTTCCAGGTACTGAGAAAAGGTTCCTATTTACTTTCGGTTGAAAGTTTATTCAGTGTCAGAGACTTTACAAGTTTCCGGATCAAAGTGTTGACTGCCATAATCTCTGGCTAGAGATCTGTTCAGCATTGAAGTGCCCAGCTGTGAGTGGCTACTCTCTGGGCTTTTGTTAGAGACATTCAAATTGTCAACAGTTCAAGGTGCCTGAGTTTCTTCATCCTTACCCTCTGTTCCTATTTAAGACTATGTTTGCTGGATGTTACCCCTGCAAATAAAAACCTTCTAAAAGGACTTTTATGGTGTCAGCATCCGAAGTTGTTGGGTACTAACCCTGGGAACCCCTGGAAATAGATTAACAAGCCAAACTGAGGTAACTGGTAAGCCCAAAAGTCAAGGCCGCCCCATTGAGGGTTATGGCCGCTACAATTGCATTACAATTTAACTAAACCCATTTGATTTTAGTCAACTAAAATACAGTGGTGTGAAAAAGTGTTTGCCCCCTTCCTCATTTCCTGTTCCTTTGCATGTTTGTCACACTTAAGTGTTTCGGAACATCAAACCAATTTAAACAATAGTCAAGGACAACACAAGTAAACACAAAATGCAATTTGTAAATGAAGGTGTTTATTATTAAAGGTGAAAAAAAATCCAAACCATCATGGCCCTGTGTGAAAAAGTGATTGCCCCCCTTGTTAAAACATACTATAACTGTGGTTGTCCACACCTGAGTTCAATTTCTCTAGCCACACCCAGGCCTGATTATTGCCACACCTGTTCACAATCAAGGCATCACTTAAATAGGAGCTGCTTGACACAGTAAGGTCCACCAGAAGATCCTTAAAAGCTACACATCATGCCGAGACCCAAAGAAATTCAGGAAAAATTGAGAAAGAAAGTAATTGAGATCTATCAGTCTGGAAAGGGTTATAAAGCCATTTCCAAAGCTTTGGGAATCCAGCGAACCACAGTGAGAGCCATTATCCACAAATGGCGAAGACATGGAACAGTGGTGAACCTTCCCAGGAGTGGCCGGCCGCCCAAAATTACCCAAGAGCGCAGCGACGACTCATCCAAGAGGTCACAAAAGACCCCACAACAACGTCCAAGGAACTGCAGGCCTCACTTGCCTCAGTTAAGGTCAGCGTTCATGCCTCCACCATCAGGAAAAGACTGGGCAAAAATGGCCTGCATGGCAGAGTTCCAAGGAGAAAACCACTGCTGAGCAAAAAGAACATCAAAGCTCGTCTCAATTTCTCCACAACACATCTTGATGATCCCCAAGACTTTTGGGACAACATTCTGTGGACCGATGAGACAAAAGTGGAACTCTTTGGAAGGTGTGTGTCCAAGTATGTCTGGCGTAGAAGGAACACTGCATTTCAGAAAAAGAACATTATACCAACAGTAAAATATGGTGGTGGTAGTGTGATGGTCTGGGGCTGTTTTGCTGCTTCAGGACCTGGAAGACTTGCCGTGATAAAAGGAACTATGAATTCTGCTGTCTACCAAGAGATCCTGAAGGAGAATGTCCGACCATCTGTTCGTATACTCAAGCTGAAACGAACTTGGGTTCTGCAGCAGGACAATGATCCTAAACACACCAGCAATTCCACCACCGAATGGCTGAAGAAAAACAAAATGAAGACTTTGGAGTGGCCTAGCCAAAGTCCTGACCTGAATCCTATTGAGATGTTGTGGTATGACCTTAAAAAGGCCGTTCATGCTCGAAAACCCTCTAATGTAACTGAATTAGGACAATTCTGCAAAGATGAGTGGGCCAAAATTCCTCCAGGACACTGTAAAAGCCTCATTGCACGTTATCGCAAACGCTTGGTTGCAGTTGTTGCTGCTAAGGGTGGCCCAACCAGTTATTAGGTTTAGGGGGCAATCACTTTTTCACACAGGGCCATGATGGTTTGGATTTTTTTTCACCTTTAATAATAAACACCTTCATTTACAAATTGCATTTTGTGTTTACTTGTGTTGTCCTTGACTATTGTTTAAATTGGTTTGATGTTCCGAAACACTTAAGTGTGACAAACATGCAAAGGAACAGGAAATGAGGAAGGGGGCAAACACTTTTTCACACCACTGTAATTTTGGTCGACTAAAAAGTAGGTTATTTTAGTCTATTAAAATGTACTCCAGATCCCCCGACACCTAAAAATATGGCAACCATGGATTAATCATTTCCTGCCACAGGACTTTGACAACCGTTTAATGGAGCCATAATTCTCTGCATTAACTCTAAACCTCTAGACTAATTTAATTGATCTGTGTGTGCCGCCCGACTTCCTCTCCACCCCCTTCTCTTGCTCTACCTACTCTTCGACTCTCCTCTTCCAAACTACACCTAAAGTTAACCCCTCTAACCTATTTAATTTCTTTCCTTCTCAAACCCATGGTAGCGTTCCATTTTGTTATAACTTGTTTGGCTAACAACATGTCCCCGGTTCCATACCCTTGATTTGCACTTTCTGATATTATGGGCTTTGGCCCAAATTCGTTCATAGTTATATAACTGCCTACATCCACAAGTGCACTTATGCTTATTCCTCCTTAGCACTTTTCGCTGTATTACTATGGCATCCCCATGTGTATTATAAAGTACTCTGTTTACATTCGCCTTGATTGCTAAACTGTTATTGTCTATGTATCACACTTGCTTGTTACCAATAAAAAAAATTTTGAAAAGAAAAATGTACTGCAGATTTTAGTCAACTAAAAAATACAATTCAGATTGCTAAAATACGACTAGAACTAAAATGGCATTTTAGTCAAAAGTCTATGACTAAGACTAAATCAAAAGTACCTACGTAAACCCATAAGATGGGCCTCCAGCCACACAACACCAATTTAGAGACAATTACAGCAATAACTGCAGATACAATCATGAACAACACCAATTTACTGGCACTGAACCATTCAAAATAAGGAGAGCTGTACTAAAGGTCCTACCGACTTACATTTGCTCATAATGACCAACTTCAAAGACCTTGTACACCTGCCATATATGAACCAAACATAACTGTCCAACAGAATGCAACAACAATTCACATGAGCATAAAGAAGAGAGGGAGGGTGGGAAGTTTCCCTAATGCCAGTTCTCTTCCAACTAAAGACTTCCCAGAACCTTCCTCCCAAGAACAGCCCCTCCTGTTCCAGCCTGACCCATCTAACTGGTAAGTACCCTTTAATTCCCTATTTACGTTTAACGTCCAAAACCCCTACCTATGCCAAACCCCTTTTAACCCAGTCATGTAGGCCCTGCATTCATGTTTCTCCTTCTTATTCTGGACCTAGCTTTATACCTTGATGGCTCAAAGGGTTGGGTTTTGGAATGATCTTTAACCAACTCTGGACATTTCTGCTGTTTCCACAAATTACAATTCTTTCACTCCGTGTGTATGGCAGTTCTCTGTGTTTCCGAGTTAGCTAGGGTATGTTGAGTAGACAATGTCAGTTTTGGCGGGCAGAAATGTTGCTTCCCGCTTTTCTCAATAACAGAACCCGGCACATTTCTAAGAAGCCTTACAGATAACAAATGAAGTTGTCAGAAGTAATGTACTATCGAACAGCTGTCAAAGAAGAAATTCCACCCACTGATTTCAGCGAAATTTACTTTGTGCATTTTTTCCTTTCTGAGGAACGTTAATATTAGACTTACAGTTCAAGGAAGTTTGCTCAGGTAAATAAGATATTAAAGGGAAACAGTGTCAGATATAATCTTTACGTCAATAGACTATATTATACATCAGTAGCTGAGCAAATAACTAATGAACGTCAGTTTCCCTTCGAACATATGGGAAACGGCGCTAAGATAAATCTGTACACGATTATAGTATTTGTGGCACTGGCCTGCTACAGCTAGATGGCGTAACAGAGTTTTAGACACAGGCACCTGCTGCTCCCAAATTTCAATCAGGATTAATTCCCTTCAAAGTGAAGATTCTACCTTATTTAGGAGGCAAACAATTATGATTGTATAATGAGAGTGGCCATTAATAACTTGTTTTGATGGGGTAGGTTCCAAGGTGGTTGTTCTTGCAACTTGCTGTTGTAGGACCTTGTGCATATCTAGTGTTAAAGCACCTCCTATCCACATGCTTGTCTCTGGTCAGTGACATGCATAACAGAAAGGCAAAGATAAAGATAACAGCCATGATATATGCACCCTCAAATACAAATTTAACAATGATAACTCCATTCCTCAACACCTACTGGCCCAACCAGGAGCTTAACATCCATCAAGATTAGCTAGGGGAATATGGTACCATTGTGTAACTGGTTTAGTTTGAAAGGCATTGTTTCTGGGCGGTCATTCTTCAGGAATTTCACAGCAAAATCAAGGTCCCCAAAATTTTCCATCTCACCATGGAACCAATTTACTTGGTTGGTCAGGTTCCATACAAATCGAAATGACGGGGAACTAGATCACGTCTCATTAAAATAGACTCCAGTGTGTTAAAACAGACCCTTTTTATTCTACTAAACAAAAAAGGAATGTATGGGTCTGCGGCACGCACGCACACAAAGATGGGGATCTGGTAAACATACCTGGATATTTACCGCATCTTATTTGATGAGGAACCTGAGAACAAAATAAGGTCCATTGGCATGGACCATAGGGTGAGTACAAGGATTGAAAACTGGCTACAAGGGCGAGTTCAGAGGGTGGTGATAAATTAGGGAGTACTCGGAATGGTCAGGGGTGGGTAGTGGGGTCCCCCCAGGGTTCTGTGCTGGGACCTAGAGGATGGGGTAAACAGTTCGATCTCTGTATTTGCGGATGATACTAAGCTAAGCAGGGCAATAACTTCTCCGCAGGATGTGGAAACCTTGCAAAAAGATCTGAACAAATTAATGGGGTGGGCAACTATATGGCAAATGAGGTTTATTGTAGAAACATGTAAAATAATGCATTTGGGTGGCAAAAATATGAATGCAATCTATACGCTGGGGGGAAAACCTCTGGGGGAATCTAGGATGGAAAAGGACCTGGGGGTCCTAGTAGTTGACAGGCTCAGCAATGGAATGCAACGCCAAGCTGCTGCTAACAAAGCAAACAGAATATTGGCATGCATTAAAAAGGGGATCAACTCCAGAGATAAAATGATAATTCTCCCGCTCTACAAGACTCTGGTCCGGCCGCACCTAGAGTATGCTGTCCAGTTCTGGGCACCAGTCCTCAGGAAGGATGTACTGGAAATAGAGCAAGCATAAAGAAAGGCAACTAAGCTAATAAAGGGTCTGGAGGATATTAGTTATGAGGAAAGGTTGCGAAAACTGAACTTATTCTCTCTGGAGAAGAGACGCTTGAGAGGGGATATCATTTAAATTTATAAATACCATACTGGTGACCCCACAATAGGGATAAAACTTTTTAGCGGAAGGGAGTTTAGAAGAAAATAGGTTTAACCATAAACTATGTAGAAGGTTCTTTACTGTTATGCCCTGTACACACAATAGGATTTTCCGAGAAACAAAATCCATGGGATTTTTTCCGACGGATGTTGGCTCAAACTTGTCTTGCATACACACGGTCACACAAAGTTGGTCGGAAATTCCGAACGTCAAGAACGCGGTGATGTACAACACGTACGACGAGCTGAGAAAAAAGAAGTTCAATAGCCAGTGCTGCTCTTCTGCTTGATTCCGAGCATGCGTGACACTTTGTGCGTTGGAATTTTGTACACACGATCGGAATTTCCAAAAACGGATTTTGTAGTCGGAAAATTTGAGAACCAGATCTCAAATTTTGTGTGATGGAAATTCCTATGGAAAATGTGTGATGGAGCCTACACACGGTCGGAATTTCCAACAACAAGGTCCTATCACACTTCGGAAAATCCTATCGTGTGTACAGGGCATAAGAGCGGCAAGGATGTGAAATTCCCTTCCACAGGCGGTGGTCTCAGCAGGGAGCATCGATAATTTCAAAAAACTATTAGATAAGCACCTGAACGACCGCAACATACAGGGATATACAATGTAATACCGACATATAATCACACACATAGGTTGGACTTGATGGACTTTTTTCAAACTCACCTACTATGTAACTATGTAACTATATTTGGAAACCTGACAGATTATGCTCATCCTCCAGCAGTGGTGAACCTTGAGGGGGGGGGGGGGGGGTTGGAGGGAGCCTTATCTCTTAATTGGTAAAAACTGTTTTTGGAATTCCAAAATTATAACATTTTCTATTAAAAAAAGCTCCCTAGGAATGTATGGGTCTGCAGCAAATAAGCACAGTAAGATGACCACTAGTGAACAAGCCCAAGAACTTGCCAAATCTTGGCTGGCAGTGCTGGTTTCTCACCTACAGTACATTCCTGCCCCGTTCTTCGGATTCCAGTGGCGAACCGAGGGGTGTGTTAATCTTGTTGATTCTCTGTGTCTGTGGTCCCGTAAGCAAAATATCTAGCTAGCTTCCAGTGGTGTACCGGGGAAGGAAGGGTGATTTTTGTCACTGATTTACTAAAGGCAAAGTAGACTGTGCGCTTTGTAAGTGCAGTTGCCCTCGACAAGTGCAGTTGCTCCATAGCTTAGTAAATGAGGGGAAATTTTCCTTGCATGTGATTGGGTATTTTTTTTAAAGTGAAGCTTTACCTCATTTACCAAGCTTTGGAGCTATTGCACTTGCAAAGTGCACAGTCTATTGGCATTGAGTAAATCAACCCCAATGTGTCTCTCTGATCCCACGTTTGTGTGACGCGCGTCACTGAGGCTGATCGCCAGCGCAGATGCAAAAAAGGAGGAACATGAACAAAGTAGAGGCAAATAGGGAGGAGATGTGTTAGGGAAACTTCAGGTACTACTCAAGGTTTCAATCTCTGATTCTGGTGACCCACATAAAAAAGAAGGAGGGTGCTGGCGTGGAAAAAGAGCCCATCCCGGTTTAATGCATACCAATGAAAAGGAAAACCCCTCCAATCGTCACACACCAACAAAGTGTATCTTGAATGAATGAAAGCATCTTCAGCTTGACTCCATCCAGGCTTACTCATGAAAGCGGCTTCGGTCTGACTCTGTCCAGGCCAAGCCCAATGAAACCTTTGGCCTGACCCTGGGGTATAATCATAACTAAGCCCTGGGGTTGAGGCAAAACAAGTTGGGGGAGTGTCCTTGGCAAAGGAGGAGATACGATCATAAACAAACATTAGCACTGGGCAGCGGCAGGGGTGCAGGCGCAAAGTTACCTCAACCTTATTGGATGAGGAGAGGAACCGAGTGAGAGCCTGGAGGGAAAGGAAGAGGTTGCACTCTGGAAAATAAGAGACTGAGAAGTCTTCTAAAGGGAGCCATGGCAGGTTGGGAAAAGCCTGGAAAGGACTCTGGAGTCGCAAGTAGATATACGTCGAAAGAATGGCACGGCTGCGCAAATGGGCGTACCTGTACGTCCCTTTGAATTTGCCGCTGTGCCATCGCGTGCCCGCTGCCAGCGGCGCGCGCACCTGCTGCAAACTCCGAGAGTAGGATCGCGGGTCCTGCGGACTCGATGTTCGCGGGTCCTGCGGACTCGATGTCCGTGGGGATACCCACAATCGTCTCACAGAGAGGAAGAATGGGGAAATGCTATTGTAAACAAGCATTTCCCCATTCTGCCTAGTGACACTGTCACTGATCACAGCTCCCTGTAATCGGGAGCGGTGATCAGTGATGTGTCACACGTAGCCCCTCCCCCCTACAGTTAAAATCACTCCCTAGGACACACTTAACCCCTACAGCACCACCTAGTGATAACCCCTTCACTGCCAGTCACATTTACACAGTAGTCAATGCCTTTTTAATCGTACTGAATGATCGCTGTATAAATGTGAATGGTCCCAAAAATGTGTCAAAATTGTCCGATGTGTCCGCCATAATGTCGCAGTCACGATAAAAATCGTTGATCGCCGCCATTACTAGTAAAAATTGTATAAAAATGCCATAAAACTATTCCTTATTTTGTAGATGCTATAACTTTTGTGCAAACCAATCAATAAACGGTTATTGAGATTTTATTTTACCAAAAATAAAAATCGCAGAGGTCAAAACACCACCAAAAGAAAGCTCTATTTGTGGGAAAAAAGGGACGTCAGTTTTGTTTGGGAGCCACGTCGCACGACCGCGCAATTGTCAGTTAAAGCGACGCAGTGCCGTATCGCAAAAAGTGCTCTGGTCTTTGGCCAGCCAAATGGTCCGGGGCTGAAGTGGTTAAACTCTCCAAGCTGTGCTTAGCTTTAAAAGGAAAAAAGGAACAGAGAGCGCACAAGCCTTGCGCATAACCTTTGCAACACCTTAATGAATTAAAAATGTAAAAAAATGCATACTCACAAACGAGTTACATATTTAAGATTAGAGTATACAGTCCATACGATGCATCATCAAGCAAGATCAGCTAGCAGGCAACAGTAGTGGGATACTATTAAAGTGCTACCAAGGTAATGCTGAAGGCTTGTGCGCTCCCTGTTCCTTTTTTCTAGGGCTGTTACTGATTAAAATTTTCGTGTTCGATTAATCGATTTTTTTTTAATAGATTAATCGACTAATTTTAATTATAACGCACATACAGATCCAACTACTTTTAGCTGATCTCCTTGCATTGCAACTCTGCATTAGTCAGTGGTAAATGTGGTATACACTATATACAATCACCCGACACTAGTTAGTTTCCACAATCCATGACTTAACTTCACAGTTCACACAAATAAGTCTTAAATTCAAACTGTAGCACTGATGTAAGTCATTTTTTTTTCCCACAGTAGCGTGACAATCCCTCCACCTCCGGTCTAACTAATCACTCTCACCTTATGGCATGGACCCCTGTGCTAACAGGTGGTCATGCAAGCGGGTATCAAAAGGGTTAACACGGACCATAAACTTCTCTCACGTCTCCTTAGATCTCAGCAAGGACGCCAGGTCATGGGTAGAAAGAAAAGATCTAAGTGCTCACCGCTTAAGTATAAGATTACATTTTTGTGTTCAAACACAAACTACTCACATAAAGATGATAAAAACACAGCATGTAAAGCCGACAATCGTGTTAGTTCCGTAGGGCAGCAGCGGGTGACGTAATGCGTAGCTCCTCCCCCATACGCGTTACATTCAATCAGAACTTCAACGTCCCAGGACTCCTCCCCCCTTCCCTTCGTTAGCAGACGGAGGCACTTGGGGAAGTGGGAGGAGTCCGGTGACGTTGATGTCTGTGATGTCACCGGATCTCCGACGGAACTCCCTGAAGACCCGGAAGCCGGCGGAGAGGTGAGTACCGATCAAGAGAATTTTGGTTGATCAAAAAAATTAATCGAGGAATTAATCTTTAATTTTTACAGCCCTACTTTTTTTCTTTTAAAATTTTCTCTGGGTCCCCCCTGACCTGTTGTGAGTGGCAGCACAGCTGATGTGGTGGTTTGATTGTTGAAGACCCTTCCATCTCTTTAGAATCAACCTCACGGCAGTCTCATAAGCGCAGGAGTTTTTGATTTTTCTTTATTGTGCTTAGCTTTAGGCAATGTTTTTTTTATCAGACAAGTTTGTGTTCTTTAGCCCTTTCTTGAGCGGTAAAAAAAAAAAACCACAACCAGCAGTTCTCGGCTTTTGGGAGATGACTTGAGCTGGTTTTGTTTCCATTTATGTTTCATCGCCCGTGTGGCTTTGATTAATATGAAGACATAAACTAGATGTCCCCTCTATTTCTCTTTCTCAGATTGCCGAGGAGGTTTGTGGCGAGCAAAGATTGATTTTTTTTTTTTTATCACAAATGTACAATGTATTGAAAGTCCCAGTTGGCCCAGGCTCTAATGCCCACTCAGCTCTCTCTCTCGCTCCTCCGAATCTTCATGAATTTTAATGTCAGGAGCGGTCTTATAAAGCAGGTTCACCTTCAAGCGGGAATACTATTAAGAGCCTTCTCCCTGGCACGATGACCCTGCGTTTTGTTTACTAAGCATATTTCTTATCGGAGGAAAGATACGTTTGTGACATTCAAATGAAATGTACATTCATTTGCACCATTCTTTCTGGTCTGCTAGGCAGAATCTAATGAGATATTTATGCGGCAGACTTTCCATACTGCTCCACGAAGCGAGAAAACCTATGCTGACATGTTTCAGCAGATCCATTTGGGCATGGGGCTGTCAGATCTTGAATTTAGCTGCAGCAAGGAATATCTCTGGTGCCAAATAAAGATTTTTTTTTTACATACAGTACTTACCAACATTTCGATTCTGGTTCCCGGGACGTAGTTAACCTCGACCTCAGGACTGCCCAGTGACAGGACAGTCCCACCCAGCTCCCCACTCACTTATTATGCCCCGTACACACGGTCAGAAATTCCGACGGAAAATGTCCGATCGGACCATGTTGTCGGAAAATCCGACCGTGTGTGGGCTCCAGCGGACTTTTGAGATCCTGCTCTCAAATTTTCCTGCTCTCAAATTTTCCGACAACAAAATCCGATCAGACTTTTTCCGATCGTGTGTAGAGAATTTCCGACGGACAAAGTGCCACGCATGCTCAGATCAAATTACGAGACCAAACCTATTGGCTACTAGCCTCTACGTAGTTCCGTCGTACGCAACAAACGTCACCACGTTCAGAATGATCGGATTTAATGACAACTTTGTCCGACCGTGTGTATGCAACACCAGTGTCGGACAAAATCCGTCGGAAAAAATCAGACGGATTTTGTGGTCGGAATTTCCGACCATGTGTACGGGGCATTAGAGTGGCTTATCCAAAACCTATCATTAATTACGCAGGTTCTGCCCACTAGCAGGGTCCAATCACTGTAATGAATGCCTCATTAGGTTACTTCCCATGCACTAACTCAAGTAGAAGTGACACTGTGGTCCCGGGACATAGGCTAGAGCCTCATACACAGGATCGGATTTTTGGCCAACAAAACCCTCCCCCCTGAAATGTAATTAATTTGTGTCCGAAATTCAATTCGGACACATTTTTGTTAGATTCGTAAACTTTTCGTAAAGTAACGAAAGTTCGTTATGATGAATTTATCATTATGAGGGGTTCCCACCATCCCTGTGCTGTGCTGACTTCCTCTGATTGGTGAACAAAAAATTTGTTAACAAAATTTTGTATAAAATTCGTAAGCATAGAAATTCCCATAGGGGTTCTCACCATCCCTGTGCTGAGTTCCTGGGTCTAAGTGTACACCTGCTGTGCCCATTATGTGGGGTTCCCACCATCCCTGTGCTGTGCTGACTTCCTCTGATTGGTGAACAAAACACCAGTCACGTTTTTGTAGTAACGGAATTTGGATCCGAAATTCGTTAACGAAATTTCATATTTCGTATAAAATTTGTAAGCATAGAAATTCCCATAGGGGTTCCCACCATCCCTGTGCTGAGTTCCCAGGTCTGTACACCTGCTGTTTGTCCATTATGAGGGGTTCCCACCATCCCTGTGCTGAGTTCCTGGGTCTGAGTGTACACCCGCTGTGCCCATTACGAGGCGTTCCCACCATCCCTGTGCTGTGCTGACTTCCTGGGTTTTAACTTTTAGTTTCGTTAACTTTTAGTAACAATTACGAATGTTCGTTATGATGAATTTATCATTATGAGGGGTTCCCACCATCCCTGTGCTGTGCTGACTTGCTAGGTTTTTTACTTTTAGGTTTGTTAACTTTTAGTAACAATTCCGAATGTTCGTTATTAGGGCTGTGGAAATTAAAGATTAACTCCTGAATTAATCGTAAATTTTTTTGATCGATCAAAATTCTTTTGATCAGTACTAACCTCTCCGTCTTCAGGGAGTTCCGTCGAAACTCCTCCCTCCTTCCCCAAGTGCCTCCGTCTGCTAATGAAGGGAAGGGGGGAGGAGACTGGTGACGTCGAAGTTCTGATTGAACATAACGCGCACGGGGGAGGAGCTACGCATGACGTCACCGCTGCTGCCCTATGGAACGAACACGATTGTCGGCTTTACATGCTGTGTTTTTATCATCTTTATGTGAGTAGTTTGTGTTTGAACACAAAAATTAAATCTTATACTTAAGCGGTGAGCACTTAGATCTTTTCTTTCTACCCATGACCTGGCGTCCTTGCTGAGATCTAAGGAGATGTGAGAGAAGTTTATGGTCCGTGTTAACCCTTTTGATACCCGCTTGCATGACCACCTGTTTGCACAGGGGTCCATGCCATAAGGTGAGAGTGATTAGTTAGACCGGAGGTGGAGGGATTGTCACGCTACTGTGGGAAAAAAAAAATGACTTACGTCAGTGCTACAGTTTGAATTTAAAACGTATTTGTGTGAACTGTGAAGTTAAGTCATGGATTGTGGAAACTAACTAGTGTCGGGTGATTGTATATAGTGTATATCACATTTACCACTGACTAATGCCGAGTTGCAATGCAAGGAGATCAGCTAAAAGTAGGTGGATCTGTATGTGCGTTATAATTAATTTGAATTAGTCGATTAATCGATAAAAAAAAAAATAGATTAATCGAACACGAAAATTTTAATCGGTAACAGCCCTAGAAAAAAAGGAACAGAGAGCGCACAAGCCTTGAGCATTACCTTGGTAGCACTTTAACCACTTGACATCCGGCCATAGTCGAACTAGTGTCGGGTGATTGTATATAGTGTATACCACATTTACCACTGACTAATGCAAGGAGATCAGCTAAAAGTAGTTTTATCTGTATGTGCGTTATAATTAATCGAAATTAGTCAATTAATCGATTAAAAAGAAATCGATTAATCGAACGCAAAAATTTTAATCAGTAACAGCCCTATTCGTTATGAATTTGGATCTGAAATTCGTAAACGAAATTTCATATTTCGTACAGAATTCGTACACATAAAAATTCGTATTTCGGATTTGTGCGAATTTCCGGAAACTAAACTAATCGCAGATGTCTAACATTCATAGAGTGTCAGGGAATCCGCTGACTCACGACATTTACAGTAGGAGCTCACTGTGTACTGAACGAGCAGCTGATACATTCTTATCTTTAGTACAGTGCGTCTAAGCTTTTGATGCAATGGGGAGTAACTGCTCTTATCTCCGATATGATCACACTGTGGAATTTGCAGACCAGCAGTGACAGTACAAAGTTTTTACACGGCAAAGTTAATATGCTGCACATTCCTTTTTACTTCCTTATCAGGACCGCATGTGCTGAAAGGAATATTGCTGAGAAAGGCGATAGCTAAACTTGCTGTAATCTGCATAAATAGGTGATGATTATAGCAGGACAGATACTCAATTACTCAATGAATGAGCTGCAAAAAGATTGGGGGGGGGGGGGGCATGTGCAAACTGCGCAATCAATCAAAGCACTGCTACATTGAGAAGTCGTGGTAGCACTTCATATGCGGTTTTACAGTGTTTTTACCACGTTTTTTGTGCGGGTTTTTCACCTGTGAAAAAAGGACATGCAACTCAAAAACTGCACCAAAAACTGGCGGTGCATTTTTGCCATGTTTTTGATGCAGTTTCCATTTATTTTTATTTTCAATAGGGAGGTACATTTTTTGGTTAAGTTTTTTTTTTTTTTTACCACACCAAACATGCAAGAAAAATGCAGCAAGCAGGACTTTGAAAAATGCAATGGACCCGCAACTGACCAGTGTAAAGAGTTCCATAGGATTTAACAGTCATGCGTTTTTCTTTCAGCTTTTTTTTATGGCAACCGGACAGCGGAAGTAAACACTCATGCCGCATACACACGATCGGACTTTCCAGCGGACTTAGTCCGATGGACTTTACAGCTGAAGTCCGCCGGACTTTTAAGTGAACGGACTTGGCCACACACGATTACTCCAAAAGTCTGGCGGTTTCGAACGCGGTGACGTAGAATAAGGAAGTTCATAGCCAGTAGCCAATAGCTGCCCTAGCGTCAGTTTTAGTCCGTCGGACTAACACACAGACGACCGGATCTTTCCACCGGACTCGAGACAAATTGAAACCAGTCTTATTTCTAGGTCCGCTGGATTTTTGGGAAGAAAAAGTCCGCTGGAGCCCACACACGATCGAATTGTCCGACGAACTCTGGTCCGCCGGACCAAGTCCGCTGGAAAGTCCGATCGTGTGTACGCGGCATTAGAGTCCAGTTGCAGAAAACAGAATTTTTATTAAAGTTAAAGGGGTTGTAAAGCTTCGTGTTTTTTTCACCTTAATGCATCCTATGCCCTTGTCGTTCCTCCTATCGAGGTATACAGGGGGCCCTCAAGCCAAGGGCACGGTCGCCAGGGCGACCTCAGTGACCCCTATACTTATGCCACTGGGTACCTCCAATGATCTGTTTCTATCTAGTGGGTTGCCAACACCAAGAACAGGAAAACTCCTACAAAAGTGGCTCCTTTGGGAGAAATCCCTACAAGTATGGATGAGCTCGGAGTCCTAAACCGCCTTTTGCCAAAAATGGGTCAAAGCAGGAGCCAAAAATATGTAGTGGAGGCATTCCCTACACTGGGGGGCAGGAAATGTCATTTGGCTGTGCGCTTTGACAGCTTTCCAGCAGTATAGCTCAGGTGGGTTCAGACTCGCATCTGAACCCGCCTGAGCTCATCCCTGCCTACCAGCAGATAAAAAAGTGTTGGGTGTAATTAAGCAATGCTTAAAGTGAAATCCCCTTAGTCTGCCTGTAAAGTGGCGCATCTGTACCGTGTATAGAACTTGCTGCAACAAAACTAAAGTTTATCAAGAAAAATAAAATTACATTTAAATTGCCGGCAATAAAATACTGAATACAAAAACGTTTTTAAAAAATGGCGTTGGGGTACCACCCCCCCCCCCCCAATCCATACCATGCACTTTGGGTCTGGTATGGATTTTAGGGGGAAACCCACACCAAAATTAGAAAGAAAAACATGTGCAGTCCCCCCAAAATATGTACCAGACCTTTATCCGAACATGCAGCCCAGCAGGTCAGGAAAGGGGGAGACGAGCGAGCACCCCCCCCCCCTCCTAAACCATACCAGGCCACATGCCCTCAACATGGGGTGGGGATGCTTTGGCCAAAGCACCGTGTCCCCATGTTGATGGGAACAAGGTCCTCTTCCAAACAACCCTGGGCTGTGGTTGTGGGGGTCTGCGGGTGGGGGGCTTATCAGAATCGTGAATCAGCAGGTTCTATACACGGTACAGATACGCCACTTTCTAAGGGGACCCCCCAGGCACTATAAGCATCATTAAAATCACTGCTCCTTTAAAACCAATCTTTTTTTTTAAAGTTTTTTTTGCATTGATACATGTTCCCCAGGGCAGTAGCCAGGCCCTCGTAACCTTTTTATGGGCAATAACTTCCCTGAAAACTCATTTATTCAGGGAAGCCTATCCACACCCACCTAACAACAATTGTCCCTGAGCCACCCCCATCAAATCATTCTCTGCAGCTATTACCTTTTGTACCAGCACCCCGTCCCTTTAGAATGTAAGCTCTACGAGCCGGACCCTCCTGTACCTTCTGTATTGAACTGTACTGTAATTGTGTTGTCCCCCTATACATTGTAAAGCGCTGTGTAAATTGTTGGTGCTATATAAATCGTGTATAATAACAATAATAATAATATAAGCCTTCAAAATGGTGACTTTTGATTTCTCAAATTTGGGTCCCATAGACTTCAATAGGTTTCGGGGGTTTAGGTCCGAGCTTTTGCGATGTTTGAGAGTTCTGGCGCGAACCGAGGGGGGGGGGGGGGGGGGGGGCGTGTGTTCAGCCCATCTCTAGCGATCTCTGTAAAGAGTCGCGTCCGCGGCTCTTTAACCATGTGACCGGCTGTGTCTAATCACAACCGGTCACATGTAAACACAGAGATGTCGGTAATCGGCGCTCCTCGCCTCACACTGACAGAGTGTGTGGTGAGGAGAGCCGATCAGCGGCATCTCCACGTAGGGGTACATCTAGGAATGTAATCAGGGCACTGATCATCAGTCCCCTGATTACAATATAGCAATACAGTGTCACCAATCAGTGCCCACCATTGCCCACCAATGCCAGCAATCAGTGCCCACCAGTGGCAGAAATCAGTGCCCACCACTGCCCACAAGTGCCACCAATCAGTGCCCATTAGTGATGCCAGTCGGTGCTGGCAATCAGTGCTGTCTATCAGTGCTGCCCATCACTGCTGTCAATCAATGCCCATCAGTGTCACCCATCCAGTGTCACCCATCAGTGCCACCCATCAATGCCTATCAGTGCCCATGGGTACCGCCTATCCATGCCGCCAATCAGTGCCCCACCAGTGCTGCCTATCAGTGCCCACCAGTGTCGCCTATTAGTGCCCATCAGTGCCACCTAACAGTGTTGATCAGTGCCAGATATCAGTGCCACCTCATCAATGCCCACCAGTTCAGCCTATCAGTGGCCATCGGTGAAGGCAAAAAATTACTTAGTTACAAAATTTACTGACAGAAAAAAATGAAAAAACATAATTTTTTCAAAATTTGTGGTCTTTTTTTTTTTGTAAAAAATAAAACACCCAGCAGTGATTAAATACTACCAAAAAAAAAAGCTCTATTTGTGTGAAGAAAATGATAAAAAAATTTGTTTAGGCAAAGTGTAGCACGACCGCGCAATTGTCATTCAAAGTGCGACAGCGCTGGAAGCTGAAAAATGGCCTGGGCAGGAAGTGAGGTGTAAGTGCCCGGTAGGCAAGTGGTTAAAGAAATATACTAAAGAGAATAAAAATATTCTGCTGTAACAAAACAAAAAAAAAACGATTAAAACCAAAAAGTTTGGAGTTTGTTGCACAAGATTGTCCTTATACTGTGCAGGTGCGTTGTCTGAATTTGCTTTAAGTAACCTCCAGAGGAAGTTGTTGAGTTATATTATCTGGAAAGTATCGGTGAGTGCTTTCTGAAGTAGCACTTTATGAAAAAAGCACTAGTTATGTATTTGATTTCACCCACTTGATACACAAACCAGGAACGCTGATTATCTCAATGCAAATGGTGATTAATCATAAAACGGCTCAACTTGACTTCAGGATTTCACTTTTTACTCTCACTCTTCAGGCTGGAATAGAGACTGAAGAATGCGGAATCACATTCAAGATACAGACAAGAAGCAGGAGAAATGAACATATTTGCAGAACGAGTTAAAGGTCGTTTAGCTGGACTTTTGTTCGGGTGTAAGCAATCGGAGTGCTAATAAAGCTATCAGACCAACAACTACAGCTGTACATCATAAAAGGCATTCAATTTAGTTTAATGGGGAAGTCTGGTTCTTCCCACCCGCCGTACGTCATATGACCTCCTTGATTTGGTGTGGGTATATCTGAACGATGCCTGCAGCTACAGGCATCATTCAGATATTGTCTTTTTAAGCCGGCGATTCCCTGCACCATAAGAATGATCACAGCGGCTGTTCATTCTTATGCCGCGCACACACGGTCGGAATTCTCGTCGGAAAAAGCTCTGATGGTTTTCCCGTCGGAATTCCGACGGAATTTCACTCAAACTGTCTTGCCTACACACGGTCACACCAAATTCCGACGGTCAATAACACCGCGGCATACAACACGTTTGACTGCACTATAAAAGGGAAGTTTAATGCTTCCGAGCATGCGTCAAATTGTTTCCGAGCATGCGTCGGAATTTTGCATGTCGGAATTGCATACACACGATCGGAAAATCCGATAGAAAGGTTTTCCGTCGGAAAAATTAAGAACAGGTTCTCAATCCAAAGTCCGTCAGAAATTCCGACAGAAAAAGACCAATGGGCATACACACGGTCGGAAAATCCGATGAAAAGCTCCCATCGGACTGTTTCCACCGGAAATTCCGACCGTGTGTACGCGGCATTACGGGCAGCGAGAGGGGATGTCCCCCCCTCCTCCCGCCACCCTCTGGTGCCTCTACCGACTCACCGCTACGATCAGTGAGTCAGACACAGGATCCACCAGCCCCAGATGGTGACCATAGAGATTTCAGGCAGACCAGATGGTCGCCGGAGTCTCTATGATCGTTTGGGTGCGATGTTATGACGTCACGCCCGGCCTCTGCATTCAAACAAATGGTGCCGCCTCGGGCTGGGAAGCGGTGATCGTTTATTTTAATTTTTTTTATTTCAGGCTTTCCAGCCTTGAGGTGAGATGTGGGGTCTTATTGACCCCATATCTCACTGTAAAGAGGACCGGTCATGTCATATTCCTATTACAAGGGATGTTTACATTCCTTGTAATAGGAATAAAAGTGATCACTGTTTTTTTTTTTTTAAGGGTCAAACTAAAAAAAGAAAAGTAAAATTAACAATAAAAAATAAAATTTAAAGCGATACTGTCCCCGTGTGCTCGCACACAGAAGCGAACGCATATGTAAGTCCCGCCCACATATGAAAACGATGTTCAAACCACACATGTGAGGTATCGCCCCGAACGTCAGAGCGAGAACAATAATTCTAGCCCTAGACCTCCTCTGTAACTCAAAAAAATGTAACCAGTAAAAAAAATGTAAGTGTTGCCTATGGGGATTTTTTTAAGTACCAAAGTTTGGCGCCATTCCACGAGCGTATGCAATTTTGAAGAATGACATGATAGGTATCTATTTACTCAGCGTAACGTCATGTTTCCCATTATGCAAAAAAAAATGGGCTAACTAAGCATGAAACAGTTTTTTATTCCCCAAAAAAACGTGTTCGAAAAATTGCTACGCAAATACCGTGCGAGGTAAAAAAAGTTGCAATGACTGCAATTGTATTCTCTAGGGTCTTTGCTAAAAAAACATATATAATGTTTGGGGGTTCTATGTAATTTTCTAGCAAAAAAATGATGATGTAGGAGAGAAATGTCAGAATTGGCCTGGATGGGAAGTGGTTAAAGTGATACTAAACAGAGACGTGTTATTTGCTAAAATTCATTCATATAAATCATATACCTGTATATAATGCCCCTGTATTTTTATTTTATTTTTTTAAATCCTCTACCTAATTCTCGCAGCGCTGGTGTGTGGTCACATGATCCTCCCTGTTCTTTGTCATCTGCAGCGAATGATCTTTGGGAGGGGCTTCTATTACTCTGCTGACATATGTTCTCTACAGTGTGAGTCTGTGTCTGGTCAGCTCTGATTAGTGCTGTACCAGTCACATGACTAAAAAACTAAACTAAAAAAACTGTTTCAGAAGAGCAATTTAAATTAGATTATAAATTTTAAAAAACAGTTTTACAGCTCTCAATAGATCTTTATTGAACATCAGATGTTTATTGTTTTGTACACTAATACGATTGACAGCTTTCATTTGTTCAGATGACATTTGCATTCAAGGATCTTTTTTTAATTTACAGTTATCATCAATTACATTTGATATACACTCACCGTCCACTTTATTAGCTACGCCTTGCTAGTACCGGGTTGGACCCCCTTTCGCCCTCAGAACTGCCTTAATTCTTCGTGGCATAAATTCAACAAGGTGTTGGAGATCAGAGATCAGCCGGTGGAGTGGCAATGACAGCACCCCCCCCCCCCGGCGGCCCTGTCACTTACCTGATCGTGGCTGTGATCTCCTCTCCTCTTTCTCCCGGAGGTGCAGGGAGCGGCGGCCCAAAGAGCGGCCTGGAGGTGCAGGGAGCAGCGGCCATAGGTGCGGGCAGTGGTCCGGAGGTGCAGGGAGCATCGGTCATAGGTGCGGGCAGTGGCCCGGAGGTGCAGGAAGCAGCGGCCATAGGTGCGGGCAGTGGTCCGGAGGTGCAGGGAGCATCGGTCATAGGTGCGGGCAGTGGCCCGGAGGTGCAGGAAGCAGCGGCCATAGGTGCGGGCAGTGGCCCGGAGGTGAATGGAGCAACGGCTCTGGTGTATGCTCTTCCTCACAGCGTACTGTAGGTCCGGGCTGTGATCTCCTCTCCTACTTCTCCCTAAGGTGCAGGGAGCGGCAGCCCGGAGAGCGGCCCGGAGCTGCAGGGAGCAGCGGCCATAGGTGCAGGCAGTGGCCCGGAGGTGCAGGGAGCAGCGGCCATAGGTGCGGGCAGTGGTCCGGAGGTGCAGGGAGCAGCGGCCATAGGTGCAGGCAGTGGCCCGGAGGTGCAGGAAGCAGCGGCCATAGGTGCGGGCAGTGGCCCGGAGGTGCAGGAAAAGGAAGCAGCGGCCATAGGTGCGGGCAGTGGCCCGGAGGTACAGGGAGCGGTGGCTCCGGTATATGCTCTTCCTCACAGCGCACTGTAGGTTCAGGCTGTGATATCCTCTCCTCCTTCTTCCGGAGGTGTGGGGAGCGGTGGCTCCGTTGTCCGCTCCTCCATCTCCTACAGCGTACTGTTCCTCTTCCACCTAAGCGCTATTCATCCAATAGGATTGCCTGACACTTAGGCCAATCGGGAAACAGTTCTCACGACCTGTGGCGGGGAGGAACTTTAGTGTGAAAATAGCGAAAATTCATTTGCTATATTCACACAACAGGGTCCGATCGTGTGTAGGCTCCATCACACATTTTCCATAGGAATTTCCGTCACACATCTGGATCTCAAATTTTCAGACAAAAAAATTCTAATAATTTCCCAGGAGTCACTGGGCAGTGGCGAGGGCTGTAATCGCGCTACTTCAAAACCGGAAGTGACACAGGAAAAGGCGTGTTGTTATCTAAGTTGTCATTAAAATGGGGCGGGACCTTCCTCTGTCACTGCCCATTGTTATGACAACGTTACAAACAATCGGCACTACGGCCGCCGTTAAATCGCGCATGCGCAAAATCGAGAGGTGCATGCTGGTTACCCAGCATGCACCTCTCCATGCATATTCTAGGAAGCAATCTCGATTGGGTTTCACATGCCAACATCAATGATGGAAACGGCCAAAACGGAGGAAAGAAATATTACAGTAACAAATTTATATCTTTCAATAATCTATCAAGATCATTGTATACTGTTATTTTTATTTTGTTAGCAATAATACTAGGACCCCAAAAAATATATACCGTATTTATCGGCGTATAACACGCACCGGCGTATAACACGCACCCCAAGTTTAGGAGGGAATTTTAAGGAAAAAAAGTTTTAGGAGAGAAGTTTAGGGAAAAAAAAAAACTTACATTTAAGCGTCATTTGCAGCTTGCCCAGCGTCATTTGCAGCCTTTCCCAGCGTCATTTGCAACCTGCCCAGCGTCATTTGTAGCTTGCCCAGCGTCATTTGTAGCTTGCCCAGCGTCATTTGTAGCTTGCCTAGTGTCATTTGCAGCTTGCTAGTGTCATTTGCAGTTTGCCCGCGTTTAAATTTCCCACCGCGTGACAAACCGCGCATGCGCGGCCGAAAAAGACCGAACCGCGGCCGAAAAAGACCGAACCGCGGCCGAAAAAGACCGAGCTGACTGTTCAGCTCCGCTCGGAGTCCCGCCTCCCTGCTGTTTCGGGAGCGAGCGCAGGGAGGCGGGACTACGAGCGGAGCTGAACAGCCGGCTTCGGTCTTTTTCGGCCGCGCTTCGGCTTTTTCCGGCCTTTTTCGGCCGCGGTCGCCATTTTTTCGGCGCCGCAACCGATTTTTGTCATTTTTTTTGGGGGTATCGGCGTATAACACGCACCCACGACTTTCCCCCGATTTTAAGGGGGAAAAAGTGCGTGTTATACGCCGATAAATACGGTATATATTTTTTGCCGGAACTCCGCTTTAACCTGTTTGTTTGATTTTCTACCTTTCCTTCCAGAAGAAGGCTTCAGATACACTTTCAATTTGTTTCCCGCAATTTGCTCTGTATCTGCTGTGTACATTGGATTCTGTTGTAATAACTGTGAGTTTAAGTGGTGTAATTTGTTTCCCTTGGTGAATAACTTGTTTCGGATGCGTTGTATGTCGCCATGGTTTTATGACTGGGCTGCGTGCCAGGCTTCTTGCAGGAAACATTATTTTTACATTTTTAAGTACAAAGAACTCTGTATCACTTTCGTTAAAAGCCATATGAAATAATGATGTATTGTAGTTTACATGCTATTTATCGAGAGGTGGAGCTGCTGCCTTTGGTTGCCCAGAATTGGTAGGAAAAATGTCCATTCTGCCGCAAAAACATGAGGATTTCATGAGAACTACCGGTGACTGGACGTATGCAGGATTTAGGAAACTAAAACTTAAAGTATAAATAAAGCCAATTTTTTATTTATTTTTTTAGTTTTGGATATAGTGGAGAGGGATTAGAACACCTGTCAGTTTTCATTGTTGTCCATGTCCCCATTAGGGAGACTTACCCTCTCTATTTGTCCTGTTTACAGTTATCACTTAAAGTGAAAGTAAATACAAAATTTTGGGTTGTCACCAGAACAGGAATAGAGGGGGAAATTTTCCAATGGAGACAGTTTTGGTGACCCCCTTGAATGGAGGCCTTTTGTCAGGGTCTGGATCTGAGCTGTGGCTCTTCTCGCTGTGCCATCTGAGATGCTGGTCCACTCTCAGTCAGATCCCTTAGGATAATCTTGCCTTTTCTCTTGTTTCTAATGAACCTTGAACTCCTTGCTCCTCCCATGAACTTCCTGATTTCAGCCATGTCTCTGCTCTTCCTTTTTGCCAGATTATTATTCTCTCACCAGCCGATATCTTGTTAATTTGCGTACCTGCAGGTGTCTTATCGACCTGTAGCTTGTTCCTTGACTATGCTTCCGCTTGCCCAACCTGTAACCACTTGTTACTGACCTTTGGCTTGTATACTGACTATTGTGAAAAAATATATTATCAGCGCAATAATCAATATAATAATGGGAAATCAATATATAATGTAATTAGCCTACTAATAGGCTAAATGTGGTTGCTGCCCACACCACTTATGCCCCGTACACACGGTCTGATTTTCAGACGGAAAATGTCCTATCGGACAATGTTGTCGGAAATTCCGACCGTGTGTAGGCTCCATCGGACTTTTTCCGTCGGATTTTCCGACGGACAAAGTTTTATCTCCTGCTCTCAAATTTTTCGACAACAAAGTCCTATCGGACTTTTTCCGATCGTGTGTAGCGAATTCCGACGGACAAAGTGCCACGCATGCTCAGATCACATTACAAGACCAAAGCTATTGGCTACTAGCCTCTACGTAGTCACGTCATAGGCAACAAACGTCACCACGTTCAGAATGATCGGATTTTCCGACAACTTTGTCCGACCGTGTGTATGCAACACCAGTGTCGGACAAAATCCGTCGGAAAAAATCCGATGGATTTTGTGGTCGGATTTTCCAACCGTGTGTACGGGGCATTAGAGTGTATCCACATGTGACTCTCAATATATCAAACAAAACAAAATATAGTGTAGCACAACCATAAACCAATACAGATAAAACAAGTCCAAATCTATAAAATTCCACATTTGTGCAACTTTCAGTGACTTGTTGTCAACCTTACTAGGGTCCCCTCAAAGATCCTGAAAGGCTTGCAATGCTAGAAAAGACTTCCTTCCATTCAAGATACTTGAGGAGTCTGTGCTTCACTGCTCTCCAATGGTCTTGCACTTGTTTCTTCAGATCTTGGACTCCCCAGCCACAGAGACTGACATCTGGCTTCAGAATCATCCTATCTCCTGGGCTGAGAGGCATGCCTCCAAAAAAAAGCACAGTGGTAATGTCCAAAATTCCAGTTCTTGTTGAATTTGCATAGGCACAAAGATTTTCTGATCCATAGATAGCCCAGCTCATAGGCTAAAGAAGGCAAAATTGAAATGCCCTCATGTGTCACCTGGCCCAAGGTACCACCACTGCCAACAAGATCTTTCATAAAGATTCCTGGGACTGTGCCAATTCTGTAAAAGCACCTGAACTGGAAGTGACATCTGGCCACTGAAAATCTCACATGCCTATGGCACTCGGCATTGATCAGTACATGGAAATATGAGTCGGCCGGTCGATTGATACCAACTGGTCCTCCAGCAGAACTGTCCCTGTAACTGTCTGCATGAACCATCTTGAACCGATTGGCGTATATGAACACATTTGATTCCTTCACACTAAAACAGGCCAGAAGTCTCCTGCCTTAGGTACTAGAAAAACTGGGGAGAAAGGCCTCCAGATGATTCCATGTTTTCGGCATCACTGGCATAGCGTTTCGCTTAAAAAAACTCCCCAGATGATGCTTTTTGAAGCGAAACACGTCGGGACCGTATGCTGATCCTCTCACTACCGCTGAAATTGTCTTTTAAATCGCTTGTTCTTATTGGGAATTTGTAAGTGCCATTCTTATATTCCTTTTATATTAAAACATTCCTTACGGAATTACACTATGTGCCCCTTTTTCCTTCTTTTATACATTCCTGGTGGGGTTCATCCCTTTATCTATCTATTGTTGGCCGTGCCCAGTGTATTTGAGATCGATCGCCTGGTGGTTTCATCTCTGCAGTGAACCTGGATCCATGGGATAATCCTGTAAAACCTGTTAGGCCCCTTTCACACTGGGGCGGTTTGCAGGCGCTATTGCGCTAAAAATAGCGCCTGCAAACCGACCCGAAACAGCTGTTGCTGTGTCTTCAGTGTGAAAGCCCGAGGGCTTTCACACTGAAGCGGTGCGCTTGCAGGACGCTGAAAAATGTCCTGCAAGCCGCATCTTTGGCGCGCTGTAGGAGCGGTATATATACCGCTCCTATAGCGCCCCTTCCCATTGAAAACAATGGGGCAGCGCTCCGAACCCGACCGCAAAACGCCGCTGCAGCGGCGGTTTGCGGGCGGTATTAACCCTTTTTCGGCCGCTCACGAGGGGTAAAACCGCCGTTAAAACTATGGTAAACCGACGGTAAAGCGGCGCTAAATATAGCGCCGCTTTACCGCCAGCGCCCCCAACGCCCCAGTGTGAAACTAGCCTTAGACTCACCAGGTATACACCTGTGTGTGTCTCTGCCACTGCAGACTGCATGCAGACCCAAAATGCAAGGTGAGCTAGGTGAGGCATTCTCTATCATGCTGACATAAACGCATTTGTGCCAGTTTCCTGGATCCTGTCCCTTCACAGGGTAAGTGGAAACAACTCCTTTAGAGTGTATAGACCACATGCTTAAGGCCCCTTTCACACTTGTGCGACTTCAAAGTTGCGTAATTTTACAGCATTTTTGCCACGATTCGCGGCCACGATTTCAAGGTATGCCTGTGTAAGTGGCATCAAAATCGGACCAAAGTAGTGCAGGGACTACTTTGAAGTGGCTGTCATTGGAAATCATGGGGAACGACTTGTCATGCTACTTTGCAGTCCCAAATCGTGGGACAAGTCGTATAAGTGTGAAAGGGGCCTTAGTGGATGTGAACCTAATTCATGAAATTTGAGCTGGGCACATATATCTTCTTGTGTTCTTTTATCCTGTAGCTCTCTTCTGACCTGTCCCTCTGTTATCAGCCAGATACCTCCTGATAAATTCTTGGACACATCAGAAAAAAGCAGCCTAACATTTCTGTCAGAGGAGGCTGCTATACATAGATTAGCAGGGAGCTGGCCTTGTTACAAAATGTAATGAGCGGGGGTGTGTGCCTTTCCTCCAATCAGCAATTTACGCTATCACGGCTGTATGCCCAAACATCACTCCCTGTGTTAAACAGGAAGAGAAAATTTCCTAACACCATCTGAACAGTATATAAATGTGAAGACAGCAGATACAGGTGATACTCGAAAAATTAGAATATCGTGCAAAAGTTAATTTATTTCACTAATGCAACTTAAAAGGTGAAACTAATGTAGCACTGACCCCCGAAGGAGCGGCTGAATTTTTCTGGGCTTACCGATTACCTCCACCAGCTCGTAACTCGTTGTCTAGGGGCCAGGGTTGATGACCCAGTAACTGTAGAGACCGACACCTAAATTCCTTTTTAGGATTTTTATTTTGCTTGAAACAGTTGAACAAACTCAGTCTCTAAGTTGGGAATAGAGGGTATAAGGCCCCTTTCACACCATCGGACTGTTCAGATCCGTCTGTCAGTTTTGACGGCGGATCTGAACGGGCGCTCCATGTTAGTCTATGGAGCATCGGATGTCAGCGGAGACATGTCCGCTGACATCCGACCCGGTCCGATCCGCCAAAAGCAGACGTATGGCTCTACGTCCAGATCCGTCGCTGGCGGATCGGGTGAGATCTGATGAAAACGGACATGCTGTCCGTTTTCATCCGATCTCTCCATTGTGACCAGCGGCGCTCGCAAGCCCCTCCCCGCTCAGTGAGCAGAGAGGGACTTGTCATCCGCCGGTTCAGCGGAGATCACCGGAGAGATCTCCCGCTGAGCCGGTGGACAGAGGCGGGGTCCGTGGAAGCGGAGTCCGCCTCGTGTGAAAGGGGCCTTAGGATAAAGTTTAGCTCAGGTGCTTGGAACTGTTGACTTCAATAAAAGTCGCTCTCTGTACATAATCCAGGGAATAGCCACTCGCAACTGGATTCTTTAACTGCTGGATAAATCCTTGAGCTTGGATCTAGCAGCCAACAAGTAATTCTAGCTTTGCAAAGTCTCTCACACAGACTTGGTTGAAAAACTTAGTTGTAACCGGAAGGTAAAGGTAGGAACTTTTCTTACTGTACCAGAATCTTTCGGTCCAGCGATACCGTAAGAAATTGTGGATTCAGTCAATGTCCATGGCAGCTCAGCTTCCAGGCTCTTACCGAGCAGCCAGCCTTGTGTTCTCTTACTGAAGAGTCCTCCCCTGGTTGCATGTAGAGTTGCTGGGCCTCTCCAAACCCAGGAACACCTTAGAATCCTCCTTCCAGTTACTGCGCCTCGAACTAGCCAGTTTCCGAGGCTCGGAAACGGATGGATCCGCACCCCAGACCATGAGGGCATCTGGGGGCTGGTCAGGAGGACCAGGACCACGGGGTCAGCAACAACTTCTGGACCGGAACCCCGAACCACGTGACTTCAGCACCTTAAGTACCCTCTGCCAGAATACACAGCGAGACAAATGCGCCCACTTATTTGGCTCCGAGAAGAGATTGGTACCCAATGCGTCCAACCAGACTGCGTTCTAGGGCCTCTCACAGGTGCAAACCCCACCTATGACCAGGCAGAACCTCAATACAGCCCAGCCAAACTGATGCCAAACCATAATTTAGAACAATTAACCCCAAAACTCAACTACAGTTTTGGGCAAAAACTAAATTTAAAGACATTGCGCATACTCATCAGGAGTACCGGCTCTACACTAATATATGAGATAGACTCATTACATGCAAAGCAAGATAGTTCAAGCCGTGATTTGTCATAATTGTGATGATTATGGCTTACAGCTCATGAAAACCCCAAATCCACAATCTCAGAAAATTAGAATATTGTGAAAAGGTGCAATATTCTAGGCTCAAAGTGTCCCACTCTAATTAGCTAATTAAGCCATAACACCTGCAAAGGGTTTCTGAACCTTTAAATGGTCTCTCAGTCTGGTTCAGTAGGAATCACAATCATGGGAAAGACTATTGGCCTGACAGTTGTGCAGAAAACCATCATTGACACCCTCCATAAGGAGGGGAAGCCTCAAAAGGTAATTGCAAAAGAAGTTGGATGTTCACAAAGTGCTGCATCAAAGCACATTAATAGAAAGTTATGTGGAAGGGAAAAGTGTGGAAGCAGCAGGGATGACCACAGCCTGGAGAGGATTGGCAGCAAAAGGCCATTCAAAAGTGTTAGGGACTTTCACAAGGAGTGGACTGAGGCTGGAGTCAGTGCATCAAGAGCCGCCACACACAGACGGATCCTGGACATGGGCTTCAAATGTCGTATTCCTCTTGTCAAGCCACTCCTGAACAAAAAACAACGTCAGAAGCGTCTTACCTGGGCTAAAGAAAACCAGACCTGGTCTGTTGCTCAGTGGTCCAAAGTCCTCTTTTCTGATGAGAGCAAATGTTGTATCTCATTTGGAAACCAAGGACCCGAAGTATGGAGGAAGAATGGAGAGGCACACACTGCAAGATGCTTGAAGTCCAGTGTGAAGTTTCCACAGTCTGTGTTGATTTGAGGAGCCATGTCATCTGCTGGTGTTGGTCCACTGTGCTTCATTAAAGCGGTGTTCCGGCCGAAATCATAATTTTTAAATAAAAATACCCCTATAATACACAAGCTTAATGTATTCTAGTAAAGTTACTCTGTAAACTAAGGTCTGTTTTGTTAGTTTTTAGCAGTAGTTTGTTATTTTATAAACTTGCAGCAGGCCGTTGCCATCTTAAGTGTGGGCATCTGAAGCCAGACTGTATTTCTTCCTGGATCTCATCCTTGCAGATCTCATACATGCTCAGTGCAGCATAAGCAGTGTAATAGGTTTCAGGTCAGGTTTCCATAGCAACGGCAGTTTGAGAGGAAGTTGCTGCCCCTTCCCAGGAGGCATTGCAAACAGGAAATGATGCGATGGGCCGCGGCCAGGGAGGAGGAAGTGAAAAATGAATACAGCAGATATACAGTCTGTGCTGAAAAAAAAAAAAAAAAAATATCCAATTTGTTTACAGTGCACAGTTTAGTGAGGGATGCTGAAGAGTTGTAAAAGTGGGTGGAACTCCACTTTAAGTCAAGGGTCAACACAGCCATCTACCAGGAGATTTTGGAGCACTTCATACTTCCTTCTGCCGACGAGCTCTATGGGGATGCTGACTTCATTTTCCAGCAGGATTTGGCACCTGCCCACACTGCCAAAAGCACCAAAACCTGGTTCAATGACCGTGGGATTACTGTGCTTGATTGGCCAGAAAACTCGCCTGACCTGTCTGGTGTGTTCCTTGGCCTTCATGGTGCTGTTTGTTCACTAAGGTTCTCTAACAAACCCCTGAGGGCTTCACAGAACAGCTGTATTTATACTGAGATAAAATTACACACAGGTGGACTCTATCTACTAATTAGGTGACTTCTGAAGGCAATTGGTTCAGCTAGATTTTTGTTAGGGATATCAGAGTAAAGGGGGCTGTATAAAAATGCACGCCACACCTTTCACATATTTATTTGTAAAAACTTTTGAAAACCATTGATCATTTTCCTTTCACTTCACAATTATGTGCCACTTTGAGGTGGTCTAACACATAAAATCCCAATAAAATACATTTATGTTTTTGGATTGTAACATGACAAAATGTGGGAAATTTCAAGGGGTATTTTTATTTTTTGAGGCACTGAACATGGTGTAAAGAGTGCAGGAATCAGGAATACATAATGGGGTATGGAGTGCAGGGGTCAGGAATATTCCAACAATCACATGGCATATAGAATGCAAGAACCAGGAATTCCACATGGCGTATAGAGTGCTTGGGTCAAGAATATAACATGGCGTATAAAGTGTGGATATCAGGAATACAACATGGCATATAGAGTGAGGGATCAGGAATACTCTAACCACTACATACAGAAAGCAAGAATTATGAATTTCACATGGCATGACACATAAAGTGCTCAGGTCAAGAATACAACAAGGTGTATAGAGAGCAGGGGTCAGGAATACTTTAATACTTAAGTGGTGTATAGAGAGCAGCAATCAGGAATACAATGTGACATAGAGAGTGCTTAGGTCAAGAATACAACATGGCGTATAGAGTGCAGGGATACAACATGGTGTATATAGTGAAGGGGTCGGGAATACAGCTTGGGGTCTAGAATGCAGGGGTCAGGAATACTAGAACATATACATATTGTATACAGTGCAGGGGTCAGGAATAGCCAAACATCTACTGTACATGTATACAGTTCAGGGATCAGAAAAAGACGAACATGTACATGATGTATATAGAGTAGGGATCAGGAATAGTTTAGCATGTACATGGTGTATACAGTGCAGGGATCCTACATTACTATAAGATAGGGGGGCCCAACTTTTTGATTTAAGCCATTTAAGCGACTTGGTAACTGGTCATGGGCCACAATGAGCGGAGCGGGTGGATGACAGGTCCGGGTCCACTCCGCTAATGCAGAGCAGACACAGAGCTCGCTCTACTCGATGGGCCCTCCAATCATATCCTCCCAAATGTTTTTTTTTTTTTAGCAGATTGGAAAGGAGGTAGGCAGGTGTACACGGACACAAATCCGTTTACATCTGCCTCTCCATAGAGGTGAATGGAGGTCCAATTGGGTCCGCCTGAGAAACAGACATGTGGACCCAATTAAACTGACCGTGTGAAAGGGGCCTAAGACTGCTGATGCGCTGCGGTTTACCTGCTCTGCGGGGGCAGCACAGTGTACCTGTGGCTGTCCTGTGGGTTAGCTGCATTTTCCAATATAATTCTGTTATATCTTGCAGGTGCTATGCACCTACACCTACGCCTGCACCTGCAGATCAGTCTAAAAGCAGCTCAGTGTAGCTAGTGTACCAGTGTAGGGAACAGATATGCCCATTGCTGTTTGATTTTAATAAAAAACTGACCTCAATCTTTACTTCTTCCTCAGAATTCCTTCAGGTATCCCTGGTTGCTGCTGTCCCCCAGGTGGGTATGGCTGGCGGCTGCTGTTGTCCCCCAGGGCGGATATGTCTGTCAGCTACTGCTGGTTGTCCCCCAGGGCGGGTATGGCTGGCAGGTACTACTGGCTGTCCCCCAGGTTGGGTATCGCTCGTGACTGCTGTGCCAGGAGCAGGGTCTTTAATATTGCTTGGACCCTGGGCAAAGATTTTCTTGCTCCTCCCATTCCATGTAATTTCACTCTCTACCTGCTCTGAGACATACAATAAATAGAAGCTAGACTCAAGATCAGATTACTGAATCAGATCAGGCAGCGATTGCGATTGGTTGCCAGTGTAGGTTACAGTGTATCATTACCGCTCACGGACTGGCTGCTAGAGGTTACAGCACACATTGTGGCTTACTGATTATTTGCAAGAGGTTACAGCACATGACTTCTGCTTCTTGATTGGTTGCTAGAGATTACTGTACATCAATACTGCTGACTGATTGGTTGCTAGAGATTACTGTACATCCATACTGTTCACTGATTGGTTACTAGAGGTTACTGGACATCCTTACCACTCACTAATTGGTTGCTAGAGTTTACTGCACATTATTACTGCTCACTGATTGGTTGCTAGAGGCTAGTGCACATCATTACTGCTTACTGATTTGTTGCTAAAGGTTACAGCACATCATCTCCTCACTGCTGCACACCATGGACTGGGGAGGTGAGGGGCCCATCAATAGAAAACTCCTAGGGATCATAGGACCCCTGGGATCGGTGGCAATGCTGGGGGAGGGGGGTGTGATCAGTGGCAATGCTGGGGGGCAGGGGTTGATGGGATCAGTGGCAGTGGTGGGCAGACAGAAAACTCCTAGGGATCATAGGACTCCTGGGATCAGTGGTAATGCTGGGGGGGGTGATCAGTGGCAATGCTGGGGGGTTGATGGGATCAGTGGCAGTGGTGGGGGGATGGTATTAGTTAAGAGGCAGTACACTGTGGCAAATTCTGTATCATGTAGAGCAAAGCTGGAAATCTTTTGCAAGTATATAGTGGGGGATTTTACACTGACCACCAATGTAGGGGGAATTTGCACTGACCTCCATTTAACAGGGAATTTTATGCCACCCACCAATATAAAGAGGGATTTCTACACTGACACCAATGTAATAGGAGCATTTACACCAATCACCAGTGTAGGGGGAATATACAATGACCTCCGCTTAAGGGGGAAATTACAACCATTGTCAAGGAGATTTGTACGGACCACCAATGTAAGATGACACTTTTACACTGACCACCAATGTTAGGGGGATTTAAACTGACCCCCAATGAGCAATTCTGCACTTACCACCAATTTAAAGGGAAATGTACACTGATCACCAATTTAATGAAGAATTTACACTGACAACCAATGTAAGGGGGACCTTCACACTGGCCAGTAGTGTAAATGAAAGGATTGTACACCAACCCCCAATGTAATGAGAAGATTTAAACTGACCACCAATGTAACTGAGACATTTAGCCTGCATTCACATTTATTTGTGTCGGAATGCATGCAAAATCACTTTCCTGACACCACAGAAACGTTCAGCCCTTTAGCAGATACACAGAAGTGCCATTTATCGTTAATGACACCCTCACGCATCTGCTGAAATGTGCGTATTCACAGCCACCAAAATTAAGGGTGCTGTGGCACCATGTTATTTTGAAAAAGGGTTCCACCTCCAATTTTCTTACCTTTGCAGAACAGGCTGATGTTAAGCTTAATGACCACAGTTGTAGGCAGGACTTTCAAGCATGCCCCTTTACCTCCCCAGTGGGCAACATTTAGCAGAGATGATGGTGGATATGACCTCGAGGGGGGGGGGAGGTATACATATGAATGCCGCCTCTATTTACATATCAATGCCACCAGTCCACACTAGACATGTGCAATTCGTTTTGTTTTTTTTTAGTTTTTAGTTTTTTTTAGTTTGTTCGTTTTCGTACGAATGAACGAATCGTTCGAATCGTACAAATCCGAATAACGAATCGTTCAAAACGTACAAATCTGATTAACGAATCATTCGAATCAAACGAATCCGAAAAACAACGAAAATCCGAAAAAAAAAAAATTAGAAACAACGAATGTACTAATGAAGAAAATCCGAAAAAAAGAACACGAACGAAAAAATTCGTACATTCGTAACTTTTTTTTTTGTTGAATTGGTCATTTTCCGTGTCCCTTACAATGGTGCTGCTAAACGTGCTTCGAATGGATTGAACAAAAAAATTCGTACATTCGTAACTTTTTTTTTCGATTCGTAACTTTTTTATTCGATTCGTAACTTTTTTTTTTTTTTCGATTCAAAATTTTCCGTGTCTCTATTGAACAAAAAAATTCGTACATTCGTAACTTGTTTTTCGATTCGTAACTTTTTTTTTCGATTCGTAATTTTTTTTTTGATTCGCAAATTATTAAAATGTAATAATAGCATACACATTACATAAAATTATGAATTATGCTCCGATTACGAATCTACAAATGTTACGAATGTTACGAATGTACGAATAAATACGAATGCGTCCGAAAATTAAACTAACGAAAAAACGAATCAACGAAAAAATAACTCTTACGAATGTACGAATCGTTACGAATGCGAACACCAACGACTTACGAATGTATGAATCGTTACAAATCCGAACACTGACAACTTACGAATGTAGGAATCGTTACGAATCAACGGAAACGAAAAAAAAAACGAAACAAAAAAAAACTATTTTTTTTTCGGAAATGAAAAAAACGAAACGAAAATAAACAAATGTTTTTGTTGTGCACATGTCTAGTCCACACTATTTACATAATAATGCTGCCGCTATTTACATATTAATGCAGGTTATTTACATGTAAACACAGGGTCTGCAGGTCATCTGTACACAGCAATAGGGCAGAGCTGGGCATCATTAGTAACAGAAGTTCACACTGAGATATTGGGACACAGCACAGGACTAAAACTTCAAGGGATAAGTGAATTTAAACTGGGATAGTTGTCAAGTATGAGGCAGCTGCTTTGGGCCCCACGACAATGATGCAGCTGCCCCTTTTGCACTGCCTTAAAGACGGCCCTACGCAGGAGGCAGAGAGCATTTGTTATCTCTCCGCCTGTGACGGGAGCCGGCTCCATTCTTCACACTGATAATACATTTTTGTCAACATTAGTCATGCATTGATTGGTTTACTTTCTGCTATTTTTTTCAGTTTTAAATACAAAGACAGTTGACGTTTCATTTCCAGAATACCCAGCAGTTAAATTCCCAATTATTTACTGAGGTAGATCTAGAGATGCCGGCTTTCTAAATGACGTCACTACCGCGGAACATTTTGAGATGTAATTCCACTGCCATATTCTTTTTAAGAGGCAGAAGAAAAGAGCGATATAGACGTTGCTTCTGAAAGACATAAAGTTTCAGAGAAATGCAGAATTTGCTCTTTTCTTTTGACCGGTCTGTCATCGAATCCAGCGGTAGAGGTCAGACGGATAGCCTGGACTTGCTACATAAATCCATCATATCGCATTAAAAAATGAAGAGATAAATGAAAGACAGTCAAGAATAAGAAATGTAATGAAACGCTGAAGAATTAAATGCTAGTTACATCGCTACAGCTACATACAGTACTTGGGATGAAAAAAAAAAGATACAGTGAAATAATTACATCTGCCGAGACCGCATTTGAGCCAGATGATGGCAGAAAAAAAGCTTTATGAAGCCTCTTGCAATTTACATAACCAACCCTGGGTTATTTAGGTTAAGCACAACTAAAAATTATATCTAAGGCTGCCTCTATTGAAAAACACAAGTCAAAATGATCAACGGATCTAGACATGTAGCAGCTGAGGTTTAACACAAACCTTTCATTTTACAGAAAAGGTTGAGCCTTTCCCCACCCCCAACTCATCACCCTCCACACAGTTATGTGAAGCACTATATGGCCAAAAGCTTCAGGACACCAGGTTATCACCCTGTATGAGCTTTTTTGGACATCTCATTCCGAAGTTATGGACATTAATATAAAGTTGTCCCTTCTTTGTGACTATGACACCCTCCATTCTTCTTGGAAGGCTTTCCACAAGGTCTGTGGGAATTTGTACCCATTCATTCAAAATGGCATTTGTGAGGTCAGATACTGTATATTATTATGTAACACCCTCTAGTGTAGAGTGCTAGGTTGTATTTCTGCAGCGTAGGTTAATTTAGGCTTGGCTGGCAGCCAGGCCTGTGTTTTGAATGTGGGTCAGGGTGAGTGATCCAGGGAGGCTGGATGACTCATCAAGCAGCCCCTCTGGTACCTCCCCCTACTGGCTGGAACCTTAAAGAGGAGTTTCCAGAAGAATAAGAGGGAGGTTAGGAGGAGCTGTCTGGAGTCTTGAGGAAGGCCCCAGCCAATCCCCATCAAAATGGGCTGGCAGGGGGTAAGCCCCTCTTAAATACTCAGAGTCATGCCAGCAGGGGCAGTGTGGAGTTCGGGTGGAAGCTGGAGATGGAGTGTTGAGGAGGCTGTCAGAGACCCTTAAGGGAGCCCCCTAGTCTGGGGGAGGGGGGTGTTGACCTCGAGCCTGGAGCTAGGGCGCTGGAGGGATCCTCTCAAGACACACGGAGAAGTCCTGTCCAGAGGCACGGGAGCAAGAGTGAGGACAGCAGGAGCCAGCGAGCACATCCAGAAGATCTCCAGGGAGAAGACGGCTGGGTGGCTGGTGAGTGTGACAGTCTGGGAGGACTGTGGGAAGTAGTCAGGAGGGCTAGTGAAAGGGGCAGCTGCGGCCAGGTGGGTTGGTAGTGCCTGAGGAGCTGGTGCTGGGATCAGTACCCTCACTGGACCTTACCAACCTGAAAAACTTGAAACCTAACTCCTTGCTGCCATTCACCTCTGAACTTTTTAAACACTTACAGTACTTATTCTGTCTCTCGCTATTAAAGTAAACCTACCATTACAATTATAGACTGAACATTTCTTTTTCAGTGGGCAAATGTACAAAATCAGCAGGGGACCAAATACTTTTTTCCCTCACTGCATACTGCAATTAGCTGAAGTAAAATTGTGTTGGATTCAACATCTGTGTCTTATTGAAGAGTTAAAGCGGAGTTCCACCCAAAAACACATTTGGCATGTCATTTTCTTTTGGGGGGGGGGGGATAACCTCTTTTTAGAGGGTTCCAGCTCCCACTTCCTCCCGGGGGAACCGGGGCACCGCGGGACCGGAAGGGAGATCACCTCTCCCCCTCCCTCTTGGTATCTGGGACACGTCACAGGTCGCAGATGATTGCCCGTCCAGTCACGGCGCGCAGTGCGGCTTGCGCATGCGCAGTGGGTGCCCGACTGTGAAGCCACAGCCAGGCGCCTACAGTTACAATGCTGGCGCCGCAGAGAGGAGGGGGAGATGAGCGGGGCTTCGTTCCCCTGCATTGCTGGACCCTGGGACAGGTAGGTGTCCGATTATTAAAAGTCAGCAGCTGCAGTATTTGTAGCTGCTGACTTTTATTTTTTAAGCGGAACTCCGCTTTAAGTTGCCTGTGGATAGTGCCAAGTTAGCTAGTGACCATACTGTCCAGACAAATTGGGTCTAAGGAGGTATGTCAATGCATAAAGCTGCATTTGAAAGACAACACTGGTCCCTACTGACATGTAAAGGTGTGGGCAGGGAAGAGGGATGCTTGAGATTAGGGATGGTCCCGATGTTCGCCTGTTCGCCGAATAGCGAACAATTTGGGGTGTTCGCAGCAAATTCGAAAGCCGCGGAACACCCTTTAAAAGTCTATGGGAGGAATCAAAAGTGCTAATTTTAAAGGCTTATATGCATGGTATTGTCATAAAAAGTGTTTGGGGACCTGGGTCCTGCCCACGTTCCTGGCAGCAGACACAAGAGAGGCTGCCCTCAAAACCCCAAACCCTTTTTAAGACAATAACTTGCATGTAAGCCTTTAAAATTAGCACTTTTAATTTTTCATGTTCGTGTCCCATAGACTTTAACGGTGTTCGTGTGTTTCGAACAAATTTTTTGCCTGTTCGCATGTTCTGCTGCGAACTGAACCGGGGGGTGTTCGGCCCATCCCTATTTGAGATGACAAATATGAGCAGAGTTGTTGTCACATACCTGATAGGCAGCCAAGATGAAGAGGGTAGCCTCTCTTGTGTCTGCTGCCAGGAACGGGTAGAACAGGAGTACAGAGCAGAATCTGAATCAGGTTAGGAGGATGTTGGTTCTATACCAGGAATCACATGCAGAACACGAGTCGGGAAGCAAGGAGCACACTGAAGACCAGTTAGCACTGACACTAAGAGCCTCCCTAAAGTGGTGTTTCCCCATAAAAAAAAAAAAAAAATGATTAAAATTCCTAAAAAAAAAGAAAAAAAAAATTATTGGAAAATTTTTTTTTTTTACTTACCTCTAAATGCCTGTTGCTAGGGGGTCCCTCGTAGTCTGCCTCCTTCGGTGCCCGGGCACTGACATCACTTCCCCTCGGCGCAGGAAGGTCTCCCTCCCTCCTGTCAGTCATCTGGGACACGTGAGAGGTCCCAGATGACTGCGCGGCCACTCACGCAGCTCGCGCATACGCAGTGGGTGCCCGGCTGTGGCCCACGGTTGCAATGCCGCGCCGCGCCGAGCGAATCGGGGGGGCGAGTGGATCTTCGACCCCCCGCATCGCTGGACCCTGGAACAGGTAAGTGTCCGATTATTAAAAGTCAGCAGCTGCAGTATTTGTAGCTGCTGGCTTTTAATTCATTTTTTTTTTTTAGGGATACTCCTCTTTAAATAGTCCATCTGGGGCTAATGCCACCTGGGCATGCATGCACATCCATGTACACCCATGCAAAGGTAGACTTCACCCACATCATCATATTCCTACAACTACCTTAGTGACTACACCCGATTACTCTAACAAGCGTACAGCACCTGAAACATGTACCCGCGTGCTGAACTGTGCAAATGGGGTGGAGCTGGGCTTTAAATCAGCCCAAAAGTTATTTTCTGGTCTACAGTAAAACTATAAATGTGACTTTGAGATGCAAGAATTACACTATTTCCTAGTTAACTGACTTCCAGGAGGAAGGTGTGCATAAATAAACAGCAGGAAGCTGCGTTTTTAATTAATAAAGCGACAAGCCCACCTGATACCAGCTGCTAGAATGCATTGATGTGTGATCAACAGGACACATTAATCATTCAGAGCGTGACAAGGAGGCGCTGCCCCTGTAACATGTTCATTGATTAATATAGAGGCCACTTCATTCATCTGTCCGCAATGCTACGAAAATGCTTGTCACTGCACACGTGTCACCATAAAATCAGATCAACCTCCGCTGGCCATAAGAAAAAGTGTGATGCGTTTGGGGATTGAATTCTGGATTTCACGCTGCTTTACTGTTAATTATAAGGATATTAGGATTTACCGAGGAGCTCAAAGAAAGGATTATTCAAGGCTGCTGTATGTATAAAGGTCAATAAATGCCAAGGTGAGTTCGTATTTCTAACAGCTATTACTATAGAGCTGACAATTTACGCAGCACTTTACTTCTATATTGTACATTCACATCTATCCCTGCAACCAAGGAGCTTACAATCTAAGGTCCCTATAACACATGCAAATATAAGGGCCAATTTAGACAGGAGCCAATTAACCAGCATGTCTTTGTTTTGAGTGTGGGAGGAAACCCAATGTGCAAATTCCATGCAGATAGTGTCCTAACTATGATTTAAACCAAAGACCCCAGTGCTGCAAGACAGAAATGCTAACCACTTAGCCACTGTGTCTTTATACATGCCCTTAAAGAAAAACTCTACTTTTGCAGTGCATAGCAAGACAACAGGTTAATTTAGTTACATAGTAAGGCCCCTTTCACACTGGGGCGGGAGCCGCGGTGATGGTAAATCAGCGCTATATTTAGCGCTGCTTTACCGTCGTTTTAGCCGCGGTATTCGGCCGCTCGCGGTGCGGTTTTACCCCCCCGCGAGCGGCCGAAAAAGGGTTAAAATCCCCCGCAACGCACCGCCGTAGCGGCGCTTTGCGGCGGTATTGCCGCGGTATTACCGCGGTGTCCCATTGAAATCAATGGGTAGGAGCGGTATAGGAGCGGGGAATACACCGCACACTGGAGTGAATGGGGCCGTTTTTTTCAGGCGGTGTACAGGCGCTATTTTTAGCGCTGTAGCGCCTGAAAACCGCCCCAGTGTGAAAGGAGCCTTACAGTAGTTTAGTAAGTGAGGTTGAAAAAAAACACAAGTCCATCAAGTCCAACCTTGAGCAGGAGACCCCAGCATCAGGTTGTGTTGAGCCGATTATAATCATCTACTTTGAGTCTCTGTGTCTAGGAGGGGTTTGAAGCAGGTTTGGGCTGTCTATGCCCCAACAAAGCACAGGGGCCCCAAATCTGTATCTGGGCCCCCCAGTTCTCAGAGTCTGTGTGTTTTGGGGAGACATGACCTTGAAACCAAAGTAAAACTACTCCAAAGGTCCCCAGGCACACACCTCCCAAAGACTAGAGCCCCCTCAAATGGCAGGGCCCATAGTCAGTAGGCAAAAGGCTGCAGTCCCCTCTAAAAGCCCCTGTCCCGGTTGGGTCTGTCACAGGCAGGAATAGTTTAATCAGTAGCTAAAGCCCTGGCAATTTCTGGGGAGGGTTGCCCAGGTGGTAGCTGGGCGCCTGTATAAATACTCTGAGACAGAGAGCAGCAGGGTCTTTTTCCTTAGAAGGAGATCACAGCCTAAGGGAAGGTAATTGCCCCCTTAGGCCATCCTGCCATGTTCCTGAGTCTACCTGGAGTCCTGCTTTGGGCCTGTTTTGGGACTAAGGGACTGTCTTCTGAGGATCTGGTCTTGTATCACAGGGTGAAAATGTTGTAAGAATATTGGAAGGAGGCAAACTATTTTCCAAGGACATTTGTAAGTACTGACTGTAGAGAGATCCTAGAGACTGTGGGCTGAGGCCGTCCCTTGTGTGTTAGAGTAAGTGTGTGTAAAGGGCACATAGTGCCCAGTGTCTTAAAGAGCTGAGTCTATTCAATTCCCAGTGACAGGACTTTGCTTGAACTTTCCACCAGAGGAAGATTACTATTCCCAGGTTTGCTACAGGCTCGTAGTTCTAAAGAAGATAAGTGTCCTCCTATTTGTACATAGCTTTGGAGTATCCCACTCAATTCCCTAACCCTGTCCAAGTTACCAAAAAGAAACCCCCTGAAATGTTCATTGAGCCAAAGAGTGACTGTGACCGTATGCCTGGCTGCTGGGCAACTGTTGGGGAATAGACTTCAGACAGTCTACTAAGCGGCTCCAGGGGTAGCGCTACACATACAGAATATTAACCTTTGCTTATTCTTCTACTACTCCATTCAGTGGAGAGAGATACTTAGGTCTTCTGAGTATGGGGAAGAATGTGACTCTTTTCACTTTCTCCCAAGATAGCGGATTGGAGACCTAAGTGGCCAATTGCTAGTAGGCACCGGTGCTGTTCCATGGGATCAGAGAGACAACCAGCCCTCTTGGGAGGAGTACTGAGACAGGACGCTGTAAACTTTTCATGAAGATATGTAAAGGGGACATAGTGCCCATTGTCTTGAAGAGCTTAGTCTATTTAATTCCCAGTGACAGGACTTTGCTTGAACTTTCCACCAAAGGAAGATTACAATTCCCAGGTTTGCTACGGGCTCGTAGCTCTAAAGAAGGTAAGTGTCTTCCTATTTGTACATGGCTTTGGAGTATCCCACTCAATTCCCTAACCCTGTCCAAGTTACTCAAAAATAAAAACACCAAAAAGAAAACCCCTGAAATGTTCATTGAGCCAAAGAGTGACTGTGACTGTATGCCTGGCTGCGGGGAAACTGTTGGGGAATGGACTCCAGCCAGTCTACCTAGCGGCTCCAGGGGTAGGGCTACACATACAGTATATTAAAATTTGCTTATTCTTCTGCTACTCCATTCAGTGGAGAGAGATACTTAGGTCTTCTGAGTATGGGGAAGAATGTGACTTATTTCACTTGCTCCCAAGATGCAGGATTGGAGCCCTAAGTGGCCAATTTCTAGGCACCACTGCTGTTCCATGGGATCAGAGAGAGAACCAGCCCTCTTGGGAGGAGTACTGAGGCAGGACGCTGTGATCTTTTCAGCAAGCTATGTACAGCATCCTCCCACCAGCCATGATTTGCCTACATTGCATAGAAAAGCGCATTGCCTGCATTGATTTGCCTGCATTTCACATTACATAGAAAATCACAGGGACTCAGTGATGATGTCACTGGGTCTAAAATAAGGTTTACAATCAAAACAAAAAGGTTATTTTCATTTTCACTAGCATGTTAATGAAAGCAGAAAAGAAGAACCAGGAAAGGCAACGTATAATTAGATTAAACTTCAGCTTTAAAATAATACCTGGTGATCCTGCCATGGAAGTCCATGTTCCTGCACTAAGGGTGCTTTCACACTGGGGCTAAAAATAGCGCTCCAATACCGCTCCTACCCATTGAAATCAATGGGACACCGCGGGGATACCGCCGGCAAAGCCCCGCTGCAGCGGCTCTTTGCGGGGGATTTTAACCCTTTTTCGGCCGCTAGCAGGGGTTAAAACCACCCCGCTAGCGGCCGCATACCGCGGCTAAAACGATGGTAAAGCAGCGCTAAATATAGCGCTGCTTTACCGTCGCCGCCCGCACCGCCCCAGTGTGAAGCCGTCCTAAATGTTGATTGGGAAGAGAAATCAGTGAAGGCAAAATATAAGCAGATGAAACTTCAGCATTATTTTATTTTTATTTTATTTTTTATTTCACCTTTGAAATATATAGAGGCCCTATTGGGTCTATTTTTTTCTGACTGCTAAGATCTAGAATAAGATTTCTTTTTTTTTCCCCTGACCACTCAATAAATCCAAAAAACAACCTTTAGAAAATCAATATAAACTAACAGACAATAAATAAAGTGCTGGTGTGTTCTTAACGCTTCTTCTACCCATCATCTGCAGCTCTTTCATCTCCGCACCAGGAAGAAGCGCTAAACGTATATTTTATTCAGGGACGGGATCTATGTCTACATCTCGCCCGTCTAGCTGAACTCCACCTTAACCTCTGCTAGGAAGAACTAATAAATGTTAAAGCGGATGGCTCATCGTATTTAATAAAACATCCTCCAAAAGAAAAGCACGATATTCATACATTAATGAGACGCGGCGTTTGCGCTTGTCTGAAATGGCATTAACAAGATGATTTGTAATTGTAAACTCCAGGTCTACATGGCAAGAGCAACAGGGAGAAAATTAGATGTAATCAGATCGAAAGGGAGGAGGGGGAGCACAAGGGAGGGGGCGCGGGGTGTGTGTGTGGGGGGGGGGGGTTATGAATCTGAAAACGGATGCAGACGCGCTTCGTCAGCATAAGGAGATTAATTAAAATTAATGTAATAAGGGAGGTCTGGTTATGGTACAAACAGTGGCTGATGCAAGTAGCTGAAAATGCTGTGGATTTCCATTAACAAATCCTCTGAGTATTTACGTCAGAGCCTCTTCCATTATGTTTCAACCTCAGCAGCATTTTCAATGCTTTGCATCTCATTTGTACGGGCTCGTGTAAGATGTTGATCAAATTAAAATCCGAGCGAGGGTGAAACAAGAGGATGTATGGGATTATACCGCTGTGTTTGGTGAAGTCACGTTTTTTGCCATGGTGTAAAAATTGCTTAACAATGTTAGTTTTGGTGAGGAAATTGGACCTGGGGGGTTTAACATAGCCATTAATGTAAAGCACTGTGTATGATTTTTGTAATACTTGTTTTCACCTTTTTTTCATCTTTTGTTGCATCTCCAGGCTGCTGATCTTCTGCAGCCTCTTCCTAGCTCCATGTACTTGGCAATGGCTTCAAGGCAGTTCTCAAGGTGGGTTTCCCGTTCGTGACACTATGTTGAAATGCCCACTCAATGGTCACCATCGGAAGCAACTTGCGACAAAAGGAAAATAGTTGAGATACAAGGAAAAAGTGTTGAAGGGGAAGAAGGAAGGAAGGAAGGAAAGAAAAAGAAAGAAGGGAAGAAAAGAAAGAAAGAAAGAACGAAAGAAAGAAAGAAAGAAAGGAAGAAAGAGAAAAAAGGGAGGATAAAATACTATCCATACCTACCACTGTACCTCTCTATACTATCTAGATCTACCACTGTACCTCCCTATACTATCCAGACCTGCCACTAACCCCCCCTATACTATCCAGACCTACCACTGTACCTCCCTTTACTATCCAGACCTACCACTGTACCTCTCTATACTTTCCAGACCTACCACTGTACCTCCCTTTACTATCCAGACCTACCACTGTACCTCTCTATACTTTCCAGACCTACCACTAAAGCCCCCTATACTATCCAGACCTACCACTGTACCTCTCTATACTATCCAGACCTACCACTGTACCTCTCTATACTATCCAGACCTACCACTGTACCTCCCAATACTATCCAGACCTACCACTAAACCCCCCTATACTATCCAGACCTACCACTGTACCTCTCTATACTATCCAGACCTACCACTGAACCTTCCTATACTACCCAGACCTACCACTATACCTTCCTATACTAACCAGACCTACCACTATAACTCTCTATACTATCCAGACCTACCACTAAACCCCCCTATACTATCTAGACCTACCATTGTACTTCCCTATACTATCTAGACCTACCACTGTACCCCCCTATACTATCCAGACCTACCACTGTACCGTCCTATACTATCCAGACCTACCACTGTACCTCCCTATACTATCCAGACCTACCACTCTACTTCCCTATACTATCCAGACCTACCACTTTACCTTCCTATACTATCCAGACCTACCACTGTACCTCGTACCTCCCTATACTATCCAGACCTACCACCGTACCTCGTACCTCCCTATACTATCCAGACCTACCACCGTACCTCGTACCTCCCTATACTATTCAGACCTACCATGTACCTCGTACCTCCCTATACTATCCAGACCTACCACTGTACCTCCTTATACTATCCAGACCTACCACTGTACCTCCCTATACTATCCAAACCTTCCACTGTACTGCCCTATACTATCCAAACCTTCCACTGTACTGCCCTATACTATCCAAACCTACATCTGTACTGCCCTATACTATCCAAACCTACCTCTGTACTGCCCTATACTATCCAAACCTACCACTGTACTTCCCTATACTATCCAAACCTACCACTGTACTGCCCTATACTATCCAAACCTACCACTGTACTGCCCTATACTATCCAAACCTACCACTGTATTGTCCTATACCTCGTACCTCCCTATACTATTCAGACCTACCATGTACCTCGTACCTCCCTATACTATCCAGACCTACCACTGTACCTCCCTATACTATCCAAACCTTCCACTGTACTGCCCTATACTTACCAAACCTTCCACTGTACTGCCCTATACTATCCAAACCTACATCTGTACTGCCCTATACTATCCAAACCTACCTCTGTACTGCCCTATACTATCCAAACCTACCACTGTACTGCCCTATACTATCCAAACCTACCACTGTACTGCCCTATACTATCCAAACCTACCACTGTATTGCCCTATACTATCTAAACCTTCCACTATACCGCCCCATACTACTCTAACCTTCCACTAAACCGCCCCATAATACCCTAACCTGCCACTATACCACCCTATCCAAACTGTCCTCTTAGAGGGCAGGGCAGTGTGTATAGGGGATGAATTTAATTTGGAATAATTCTGTGGTTTTCTGTATCTGTTTTTTCTAATTAGACTAAAAAGCCACACCCAAAATGTAGCATTATTTAGCCACACCCACTCCTTGCCACCGCGCGCATAGCGCACCGCAGGTCACTTTCTTCCTGGTAGGGGCCCTAGTGCATTACTTTGCCCAGGGGCCCATTATGTTATTAAGATGGCCCTGGTGGAAAGGTTTATGGGAAGGTTGGAGGAGTATTTAAACTAGGATTGAGGGGGAGGGTGAATTCAATTATAATAGGGCAGGCGGGGAACAGCTGTGAACACCTATCTCCTTTGTATCGATTTTAGCTGACAGCCGCTTCTCCTTCTCTCCCTCCTGCGGCTGTCAGCTAAACAGCTATACAGGGAGATCGGTGTTCACAGCTGTCCCTCCAGCCACACCGATCATCCCCAGCTGCTCTGTGCGCTCCTCCCCCAACCCCATCTGTGTCCTTCCCCACCCCCGTGTTCTCCTCCGGCCCCCTCCATGTCCTTCTCTGCCCCCCGTGTTCTCCTCCGGCCCCCTCCATGTCCTTCTCCACCCCGTGTTCTCCTCTGACCCCCTCCATGTCCTTCTCTGCCCCCCGTGTTCTCTTCCCCCCCTCTCCTCTCCCGCCGGTTGCGGGGGAACTAGTAATTGGACAGAGTGAGTTCGCTCCTGTGTCCTGTGATAACTGAGCATGGTTTATAAATTAACAGGAGCCTCTGTCTCCTGTTCATTCATCTTTAGTGCTGAGAAAGGGACTGGGGAATCTCTATCCTCAGTCCCTTTGTCTGTCTCTGTTTAGACCCCTGACATCTCACCAAACCCCCCCCCCCCCCCCCCCCCCCCCCAAAATATAAAATTAAATACTGTAAAAAAAATTCTAAAAAATGAAAAAGTGTAAAAAAATAAAATAAACTACTAACACCACTCTCCCCTGCCCTACCAACACTGTCCACTGCCCTAACCCCCTCCCCCCAAAAAGCATTGTGAAAATGTTTTTATGTGGCAGTGGACACCGAAGCCCTGTTCTATCTCTCTTCACGCATAATCACACGGAAAATGGCTGCCATTGAAAGAATACTTTTATACAGTGTCCAATCATGACAGTGCTCTGTGCCCTGATTGGCTGAAGCTTTCACTGCTTCAGCCAATCAGGGCTTGCAATGCACTGTTCAGTGCCGCAATGCACTGAACGGGGGGCCAAATGACCCGTTTGTTCGGCTGTTTGCCGAACGACCGAACAACGAAAGTTCGGCCCGAACTTATGATTGGGCCGAACCGTTCGCCCATCCCTACTGAGCACACCCTTACTTAATAATAGCATGTAATGCCAAGCTGCAGTTTTCCAAAGCGAGGAAAGTCTTTTCTTGTATTAGGAGAGGTATGGACTCCAGAGAGAGAGATATCATTTTGCCCCCCTGTACAAATCATTAGTAAGACCTCATCTGGAATATGCAGTTCAGTTTTGGGCACCAGTTTATAAAAAGGATATCTGGGAACTGGAGAAGGTGCAGAGAAGGGCAACCAAACTGATAAGAGGCATGGAGGAGCTCAGCTATGAGGAAAGATTAGAGGAACTGAATTTATTCTCTCTTGAGAAAAGGAGATTAAGGTGGGATATGATCAACATGTATAAATAAATAAGTGGTCCATATAGTGAACTTGGGGTTGAATTATTCACTTTATGGTCAACACTGAGGACAAGGGGGCATGCTTTATGTCTGGAAGAAAATAGATTTAATTTCTAAATATGGAAAGGCTTCTTCACAGTAAGAGCTGTGAAAATGTGGAATATACTCCCTTAAGAGCAGGTTCTATCCAGCTCAGTAGATTGTTTTAAAAAAGACCTGGATTATTTCCTAAATGTACAAATTATAACCAGATACTAACATTTATATGTAAAATTAATCCAGGGAACATCCAATTGCCTCTCGGGAGATCAGGATTTTTTTTCCCCCGCTGGAGTAAATTGGATCATGCCTTGCTGGGGTTTTTGCCTTCCTCTGGATTAACTGTGGGTATAGGATTGTGTATATAGGATTGCAAAATACATTTTTTTTTTTTGTTTTCCTCTTTTTATCGGTTGAACTAGATGGGCTTGTTTCCTTTTTCAACCAGACTAACTATGAGGAAGGAAACTAAGCCTATGATGATGAATATGCAACATGGTTATGAGATTCCTTCTCAAATGTTTCTCCCTTGTTAATAACAAACATTCTAATTTGCTTACCATTTTGCTTTCAGCTACATCCATAGGTACAGTGCCTTGAAAAAGTATTCATACCCCTTGAAATTGTCCACATTTTGTCATGTTAAAACCAAAAACGTAAATGTATTTTATTAGGATTTTATGTGATAGACCAACACAAAGTGGCACATAATTGTGAAGTGAAAACAAAATGATAAATGGTTTTCAATTTTTTTTTACAAATAAATATGTGAAAAGTGTGGCGTGCATTTGTATTCAGCCCCCCTGAGTCAATACTTTGTAGAACCGCCTTTCACTGTAATTACAGCTGCAAGTCTTTCTGGGGATGTCTCTACCAGCTTTGCAGATCGAGAGAGTGAAATTTTTGCCCATTCTTCTCTGCAAAATAGCTCAAGCTTTGTCAGATTGGATGGAGAGCGTCTGTGAATTTCAAGTCTTGCCACAGATTATCAATTGTATTTAGGTCTGGACTTTTACTGGGCCATTCTAACACATGAATATGCTTTGATCTAAACCATTCCATTGTAGCTCTGGCTGTATGTTTAGGGTCGTTGTCCTGCTGGAAGGTGAACCTCCGCCCCAGTCTCAAGTCTTTTGAAGACTCTAACAGGTTTTCTTCTAAGATTGCCCTGTATTTGGCTCTATCCATCTTCCCATCAACTCCGACCAGCTTCCCTGTCCCTGCTGAAGAAAAGCATCCCCACATGATGTTGCCACCACCATGTTTCACGGTGGGGATGGTGTGTTCAGAGTGATGTGCAGTGTTAGTTTTCCGCCCCACATAGTGTTTTACTTTTAGGCCAAAAAGTTAAATTTTAGTCATATCTGACCAGAGCACCTTCTTCCACATGTTTGCTGTGTCCCCCACATGACTTCTCGCAAACTGCAAACAGGACTTCTTTTGGCTTTCTTTCAACAATGTCTTTCTTCTTGTCACTCTTCCATAAAGGCCATATTTATGGAGAGCACGACTAATAGTTGTCCTGTGGACAGATTCTCCCACCTGAGCTGTGGATCTCTGCAGCTCCTCCAGAGTTCCCATGGGCCTCTTGGCTGCTTCTCTGATGAATGCTCTCCTTGCCCGGCCTGTCAGTTTAGGTGGACGGCCATGTCTTGGTAGGTTTGCAGTTGTGCCATACTCTTTCCATTTTCACATTATGGATTGAACAGTGCTCCGTGAGATGTTCAAAGCTTGGAATATTTATTTATTACCTAACCCTGCTTTAAACTTCTCCACAACTTCATCCCTGACCTGTCTGGTGTGTTTCTTGGCCGTCATGATGCTGTTTGTTTGCTAAGGTTTTCTAACAAACCTATGAGGGCTTCACAGAACAGCTGTATTTATACTGAGATTAAATTGCACACAGGTGGACTCTATTTTTCTAATTAGGTGACTTCTGAAGGCAATTGGTTCCACTAGATTTTAGTTAGGGGTTTCAGCGTAAAGGGGACTGAATACAAATGCACCCCACACTTTTCACATATTTATTTGCAAAAGATTTTGAAAACCATCTATTGTACTGGATTTGCTTACTATGATTTCACTGCTTACAGTGTGCATTAGAAGCTGTAGCAATTTGTGCCATTTGGTTAATGCCGCTAAAGCATGTATTACCCTTTGTTGGAAAAACCCTAACCCCCCCACAATTGCAATGTGGCTTAACAAGGTAAGGAACATTGAAGTAATGGAAGACTTAGTGTTCTCAGCCCCGGAAAAAAGAGAAAGATATAGGGATACATGGTCACACTGGGCAAGATTTATATATTCAGAGGAGGGGAAGTCACTCATGGGAAGTTAGCGAATAAGGTATTTGACTCTCCAGCTTGGGTCGTGTCCACTCCCGTGGGGGGGGGATGCAGGAGGGGGGAGAAGAAGGTGAGAAGGGCGGTGGGTGGGTATTTTCTTTCCTTTTCTTTTTTTTTTTTTTTTTTTTTTTTTTTTATCCTCTTTTTTTTTTTTTTTTTTTTTTTTTTTTTTTTATATAAATTTTTTTTTTTTGGGGGGGGTGGTAGGGGTGGGAGGGCGTTTGGAAAAGTGGTTGAGCGGACCAGGACATAGGGATTTATTATTATATAATAGGATTGAGATATAAATCAAGGTTATTGATACCTATGTTATGGAACATTTTAAGTTGAAGATGAAAATGTATCTAATGGAATGTTGTTATGGATAAGGTGGCATAAATAAAAATAAAATTTGAAAAAAAAGAAGCTGTAGCAAGTAAGTTAAAGAGCGCCTGATTTCCTGTCTGCAAGACATTTTCTTCCCTGGATTGTCTGTCTCTGGCCTGCCTCTATCATTTGTTGGATTTCAGTTGTTTCAATCATGGAGGCTCAGCATCACATGTGGGCATTACAATTGCTTTCTGTAGAAGGTAGAAAGAAAGGAAAAAGGGTGAAGAAGGATGGAAGGAAAGCAAGGAAGGAAGAAAAGGAAGGAAGGAAAAGAAGGAAGGAAGATAGGCGGGAGGAAGAGAAGGAAAGGAAAGGAACTTTATCCATAAGCTGTATTAATACAATATGTTATATCCACCTTACAGCTCCTTACAAATATTTTAAATATTGAAGGTAGGGAAGGAAAGAATGGAGGGAAAGAGAAAAAAAAGGGAGCAGGGAGGGGAAGGATAAAAGTTCCATAGGATCCTTTCCTGTACTTAAAGGAAGGAAGGAGAGAGGCAGTTGTATATGCTCCTTTCTGGTACTGGAAAGATGGAAAGGGATGAAGAAACGAAGGGACAGAAGAAAGAAGGAGAAGGAAGGAAAGGAGGGAGGGAGAAAGGCAAAGAAGGAAAAGAAGGGGTAGGAAAAGACTTTTATGAAACGTTATCCACAGATTGTGTTCATATTACACAGAGGGGAGTAAAATTCTACCCACCCTCCTAAAAAGTCAGGGGAAGGAAGGAAGAAAAGGAAAGGAGGAAGGGAAGTCGTTGCATAGGCTTCTTTGCTTTACTTAAAGAGGAAGTAAAGCCTCTTAAAAAATAAAATATAATACACCCTGCAAGGCAAAGGCTTAATGACCATTATGCTCATTATGAATTATTTACCTGAGATCGAAGCCCCCGCAGCGGTCCTCGGTCCCCTCCTCCGTCGCCGCCATGATACCTGGAGTGACTTCCGGGTATCGCAGCTCTGGCGCTGTGACTGGCCAGAACCGCGATGACGTCACTCCCTCGCATGCATGCTGGTGCCGCTACTAACGGCATGATCGCTGTTAGAAACGGCACCCTCAGTGCGGCTTTGCCCAATGTCTATGGCGCATGCGCCATAGACATCGGTGCCGCTATTCTTGCAAACATCTCCTAAACCTTTTAGGTTTGGGAGATATTTCTTGCACCTACAGGTAAGCCTTAATCTAGGCTTACCTGTAGGTTAAAGTGGTTATAAGGGGTTTACAACCACTTTAAAAGAAGGAAAAAAATGAGGGAGAGAGGCAATTATATAGGCTCCGTTCCTGTACTGGTAAGAAGGATGGAAGGGAAGTAAGGAAACAAGGGGAAGAAGGAATGAAGGGAAGGAAGGAAAGAGGGGAGGGAGGGAAATACTTTTATGAAACTGTATCCATAGATTGTATTAATATTACACACAGGGGAATGAAATTCTATCCACCCTAATGATCCTTCTCCTTGTAGTACAGTATATGCTTCTTCATATCTTGCTTGATTAGTGTCAATAAGGATCGGTAAGTAAGACTGTAATAGCTGTAACATATGTCTTCTGGCTGCTGTACATCTGGTCCAGTGTACATTATTAATTGGGACCTTTACCCTACCATCATGGATTCCATCACTACGGATAATGATGGTGGGAGCAACACCAGAGTCCACAGAGCATAGTACTCAGCACACCATAAATCACAGATGCTTTTCAGACATGATAGGGAGTGAGATACAGCTGAGGTTATTGATTGAAAGATAGAAAGCCACTAAAAGTAAGCACTACCTGTCAACGTGCTAATACATTTCCTGCTAAAATGCATTATGAGAAGTATTAGTGGTAGCAATTAGTTTAATGTGAATGTTTGGTGGCATAATAGTGTTTAATAGTGTTGCTAAGAGATAGTGCTAGAGATGTATTATTTATCTCCAGCTTATGCCGACTGTACATTTTACTTGCTTCTGTTAATATACGGGTTGAGGTAGCACTCCCTGAGTTTAACATATAGTTAAGTCAGGTGACATGACAGCTTAAGAACTATCACAACCCAAGTAAACTCCAGTTTCTGGGTGGACTTAACCTTGAAGGCAGGATGCTAGCATGTATCAAAATTTCCATATGAATAAATTGATTAACTCATAATGAAGATGAAAACCTAAATAATTATTGTACCCCACTGCTATGTCCAAACTTAATTTGGCCATGGACTTCTGTATTTAGGTTTTTGCAGCACTTACATACTTTATATGATGGAGTCTAGTTCCAAGGCCAGCAATTGAGAAGCTGAATGTTCTTTGTTTGTCTGGATCATTGCCTGAGGTCTTTCCAGCATGGGTGTCCCTACAAATAACCTTTCTACTGCCACCATTCCTTAGAGACCATTTAAGCCCCATCACTACATCATGGTATGTTTAACCTCAAGAAAAGATTTGCCTCAAATTTAAGCCCACCCTGTGCAGTGTCTGACCTATTTTTGTGGCTTCTACACAGAAATAGGAGCAACTGGCAGTCCATTCTGTACAGTCAACCATAATTGGTTACTAGACATGTGCACACTGAAATATTTAGTTCCGGAATTTCCTTTTCGTCCGAAAAATAAATTTATTTAGTTACTCCCGAAATTCGTTTTTATTTATTTTGTTTCGTTAAAAAAATGCATTAGTCCGAAAATCCGAAATAATTAAGGTCGAATCTGTCATTGAAGGCTTATGGTGTCTGTCAAATGTTCTAAGGAGATTCGACGGAGCAGCTAAACTGTACGACGCCGCAATCGTACATTTTCGGTTAAATGTTCCACCTACAACCTATAGTAGAATTCTAATGTTGTATGACACTAGTATGACACTAGTAATAATTATATTTATTAATTATTATTACTAGTCAACCAACATTAGAATTCTTCTATAGCCTATGGGTGGAGCATTTGACCATAAATGTCCGCTCGCGGCGACTGCTTCGTCGAATCTTCATGACTAATAGAGTTAGATTAGGCACATTCGACCTTTTATGCTATTGTCTCTATAATGTCAAATCTTTTCTCTCTATGTCAAATCTTTTCTCTCTATGTAGAATAATCTTGGACTAATAGAGCTAAGGTTAGGCACATTCAACCACAGGTTTGATGGACACAGATAGCTATTGTCAGCGTCATGTCGAATCTCTTATCTATATCGAACTGTTGTCTCAACGAAAACGAAAATAAATAATTTGTTTATGTCGGATCTTTCGGTTTTCGGATTCTGCACGTTCGTTATCATTTGTTAAAACGATAACAAAAATACCTGAAATTCGGATGAAAATGCAGTCGGACGAAAAACAAATGCACATGTCTATTGGTTACTGAGATTGAGAAATTCAGATTCTGATGAAGTGGAAAACTATGGGTGAAGTGGCTGGATGATGTTGAAGATGACATGAAAAGGACTGGGAACAGTAGTAAGGTATTGAACAAATGATACCAATACACCACCCTTTCTAAACCTTTTTAAAGGGAAGGAACCCTTAAAATAACTTTCAGGTCTCGGAGAATTCCTCATAATAAGTACCATATTTACAGCTCTTGGAACATTAGCATTATGGTTAAAGAGAAGAATGCTCCTTACATTTGTAGTCAATATGAACAATACCACCCTTTCAGATAGCTAAAAAGATCATTGGTGTCTCTGGTTACCTATCTAAGAGGAAGAAATGGATAAATGCTAAGGAACCCTATGGTTTTACAGAACCCTGGATCAAAAGGCTGATATACACATTTCTAAATCTTAGCTAACACAGGAAAAATATGAAAGCCTGTACATAGAACATCTTTTTCATCTATTTCTTCAAGAAAATTTAGAAGAGGGATAATCATCCTATTTCAATCCTATATAGGTTTCAATAGTAAACATTGCCTAGATGAGACACTTACTGTATATAAATGTGATGCTACAATATGGTCAATGTAATAGTGAACTGGTAAAAAAATGCAATATGGAGAAGAGTAGCAACAGCCCCAACAAGAAGCCTACACTTGTGAGGGGAAACCCCATGTGTGGCATAACTGCTCAAATAAAGAAGAATTATTCTTTCTTATTAGGATAGCACCTAATTAGGTAGTAGCATTGTATGCTATTTCAATCATTAGGTCACTGATGTTACAGAGTCAGGGATTCTTACTCCATTGGGATCCCACCCTCTACAAGCTTAAGCAAATTCAAGTACACTAAACAAAAAAAAAATACTAATCCAGCTAGGTCAAATTGTTTGCCCTTGCATCAATTTGCATGCCCCTTGTACCTTCACTTAAGCTCTACTGCTGAATAGTAATAAGCAAACCAAGCTAATTAGATATGGAGTAACGAAGGGGGGAAGGTATACATCCTTTTTTCCCTAAAAATGCATACAAGACCCCAATCTATGATAAGGGGCTGTTATGGATTTTGAGGGGGACAGGGTTTTTTGGGGGGTTTTTGTGGGGTTCTCCTCAATAATCACACCTAACCCTTACCCATGCATGTAACTGGGGGGCTAGGAAAGGAGGGGGCAGTAAACATTTGTACCCCCCTCCCCTCCTAAAACATACTAGGCCACATGCCCTGCAAAATAAAAAACAATGGTGTGGGGTTATTTTTAAAATCCATACCAGACTCTTATCCTAGACAGGGTTCTGGTATAGATTTTTTGGGAGACCGCATGAACAAAAACTACAAAATATGTGGGTTCAACCTAAAAATCCATACCAGAGCCTTATCTTCAATAAGGCTCTGGTATGGATTTTTAAGGGGGACCCCATGCAAAAAAAAATTAAAAATATAAGTATGTGGGATCCCCCTCAAACATCCATACCAGACCCTTATCCAAGCATGCATCCTGGCTGGGTAGAAAAGGAAAAAGCAGCGAGTGTGGGGAATCCTTCCTCGTGTACCATACCATACCACATGACCTCAACATTGGGTAATAGGGACAAGAATCTCATAGCCACATATCTGGGCTGGTATATGTGAGGGTCTGTGGGGGGAGAGACTTAACAAAAACTGGATGTCCCTGTTAAAATAAGATGGCCCCCAGATATCCTTTCACCCTGTGTGAATGTGTCCATGGTACCCATTGTTACTCGTTTACAAAAAAAAAAATGACAAAGTAAATAATCACTCAGATATCATAGTAAAATTATTTTATTATAGTGGATTTTCACCCAATGAAATTCCGCTTTTCCTGCTCCTTGGCCATTTCTCCATGCAGTCTCTTGGGACATGTCACAGGTCCATGGAGACCGTGGGACCATTCATGGGGCACAGCATCGCTCGCACATGCACGTGGGCAGCCAGCTGTAAAGCTGCAAGAAGTCAGAGCCGGCTGCCCATAGTTAAGATGCTGTTGCCTGGGCCCAAAGACCAGCAAAGTGTCAGGTCGGGTGAGAACATTGCTGGATCCTGGGACAGTTAAGTGTGTGTTTTTTAAAAGTCAGCAGCTACAGTATTTGTAGCAGTTGACTTTTCATTTTATTTTTGTTTACAGGGTGAAGATCCTCTGTAAAAAAAAAAAAAAAAACATGTTGCATGAGGTGAACCTAATATCAATGGCATCTTCTATCGATTCACGATAAACAATGCTCCACCAGCCAACATAAATACAATGGCTGATGATCCTCCTATGCCAGACTTTCATCACAAATGGCAGTTCCTAGGCTGACAGCTGAATGCCAACAAACCAGCCGGGGATGCTGTCTGACATCATTGACCACATTATATTATGACCATATGTGATAATTGATATTTGATATTACTAGGGATCCACCGGAAACTATCGGGGAGTGAAATGTAATTTAGCTGCACAATGAGTAGCTCCCACCAACCACGCTATGCTGATTTTCTCCTGGTACACTCCTGCGCAATCGGTCAATGACGTCACCCAGAATTCCAGGTAAAACTTCTCCCTTATATGTATATTAACTGTTTATTTAGCTATGGGGTGTTCAAAATTTTGACTTTCCTGGGTCATATTGGAAGAAAAGGTCTTGGACCACACATAAAATACACTACAATAGTAAGGATAGCTGAAGAGCAGAAAAACTCAGGTAGATCACAAGTTAACGATCCTTGATATAGATCAGTGATGGCGAACCTTGGCACTCCAGATGTTTTGGAACTACATTTCACCACACTGCAGAGTGCATGAGCATCGTGGGAAATGTAGTTCCAAAACATCTGGGGTGCCAAGGTTCGCCATCACTGATATATATAATGTATCTGAGTAATGAAACTCAATTTTTTTGTAATATTTTTTATTATAAAAGTAAAAGAGAGCAACATAAAACTAGTGTGATAGAAGACACTGTTTTTGATCAACAAAGGCATCAATATCTGGTTGGATGGATGTAGTAAAATAAAAAATAATTAATTCTCAAGGTGCTCATCAGATATGTCAGATTGGTTCTAATTTTGCCCTTCGTGTGCTTCATCCTTGAAAATAGGTGCTCACAAATATAGATGCTGCCGAAAACTGATGACCTGAATAAGGTGTGATTGTGAAGAGTGGGATACATTTTTTGTGGAAGATACAACTTACCGTATATACTCGAGTATAAGCCGAGTTTTTCAGCACATTTTTTTGTGCTGAAAATGCCCCCCTCGGCTTATACTGGAGTCAAGCATTTTTCTGCAGCAGAAAATTACATTTTCCGACCCGACTTTGGGGCCCTGTATCTCGGGGCCACTTGGTGCTAGGAACCCCAAATTTGGTATGCCAAGTGGATCTAGCACTACAACATATCCCAAGATGGGGTACCTAGCACCAAGTGACCCCGAGATACATGGCCCCAAATTCGGTCAACTGTGTCCATCTGCAGCAATGTTATTTCGGGACCCTTTGGGTTCAGAGACCCCAAATTTTGTCTGCAGCTAGGGGGCATTTAGGAACCCTTAACTACCAAGTTTGAATTTTGTGGGACCTATGGCTGCAAATGGGCATTGTTGATCCTCTTTTCCACTTACAGTAGCTGCGCATTTCTCACCCTAGGCTAATACTCGAGTCAATACGTTTTCCCAGTTGTTTGTGGTAAAATTAGGTGCCTCGGCTTAAATTCGGGTCGGCGTATACAATTAAAAAAAAAAAAAACATTTTAAGTAAGTTTACGATTTTGTGTTGGGGCGCATTCATAGTCGTCTTGGGCCTCATGTGCTCCGTGGGCCTCAGGTTGGACACCCCTGATTTAGCTGTTGCCTGTATTTCAGTTTTAAGTTGGAAATTAGACATGTGCACAACAGAAAAATTAGTTTATTTTCGTTTCGTTTCTTTAGTTTCCATTGATTTGTAACGATTCGTAAATTCGTACGTCGTCGGTGTTTGTATTCGTAACGATTCGTATTTTCGTAAGAGTTATTTTTTCGTTGATTCGTTTTTTCTGTTAGTTTAATTTTCGTTTATTCAAAATTCAGACGCATTCGTATTTTCGTAGATTTAGTTACATTCGTACTTTCGTAACATTGTTTTCATGGATTCGCAATCGGAGCATAATTCATAATTTTATGTAATGTTTATGCTATTATTACATTTTAAGAGACACGGAAAATTACGAATCGGAAAAAAAAGTTACGAATGTACGAATTTTTTCGTTCAATCCATTCGAAGCACGTTAAGCAGCGCCATTGTAAGAGACACGGAAAATTACGAATCGCAAAAAAAAAAAAAAAGTTACAAATGTACAAATTTTTTCGTTCAATCCATTCGAGGCACGTTAAGCAGCGCCATTGTAAGTGACACGGAAAATTACCAATTCAACAAAAAAAAAAGTTACGAATGTACGAATTTTTTCGTTCATTTTAATTTTCGATGTTCCTGTTTTCGTTTTTCGGATTTTCTTCTTTCGTAGTTTCGTTGTTTCTAATTTGGTTATTTCGGATTTTCGTTGTTTTTCGTATTCGTTCGATTCGAACGATTCGTTATTCCTTAAAATTTTTAGCAAATCGTTCGTTCATTTGTACGATAACGAATGAACGAATATAACGAAAAAAAAAACGAAAAACGAAAAAAAGCAAAACGAATTGCACATGTCTAGTGGAAATAGTGGTGTCATCTGCCAGTCCATGCCATTTTAGATGGAAACTGAAGCAGACACTCGTGTAGATCAATATAATAATTTTAAATATAAATGTTGAAGCTTGTGCAGATTTTTAATAAAAAAGAATAAGCACACATACAAAATCAACTCAGCTTGTCAGTTTTACATTTTGTATATTTTTTAGATTCTGGAAAGTGAAATCTCTTTAAATGCCCTAGTGAGTATTCTTTCATATCACCAAAAAATGAAGTGTAACAGAATTGACTTAAAAGCTCCTTCTAGTATCTCAATTGCTTAAAGAGCGATGGCATGTCAGCTGTGACCTTGATTTTCAGCACATTATGCGCCGTCCCTGTCATTGTCAGATACACTTACCATAAAGGTGAGAAAGTTAAAGCAACATCAGCTCTTTAGGGAAAAACACACAATTATTCCCTTTTTATACCAGATATTGTCGGAGAAGACAGAGCGCTGTGATTACATTTGGCCACATTTCGATCCAAGAATTATAGTGGGGACCTTATTAAAATCAAAGTGACACTGAATAGAATTTCCACTTATCAGGCTGGGAATGTTATTACATGCTGGTGCTGTGCTACCGAGTTAATGAGATTTTTAATTTTTTTTTTTTGCCAGTACACAAGTAGGCCCAGGACGGCGATTCAATTAGTGGGCTCACTTTTATACCCCTAGGAGGATTAGGGTCCCAAAAAACAATATATCAGGTTTCTCAAGTGATTAGTATGAAAAATGATTTTAACGGGAAACTACAATATAGCTTCAATAAAAACGCTTCACTTCTTTAACAAGACCCTTTTGGCAGACCATTCATTTCTACAACAATATTCTTATAAAATTATATGTGAGCGGCGCCGGCCCGTGTCCCCTTTAAACTGCCCTGGCAGAATGTTTCTCCCACTGCAGATCGTTTCTCTTTTCCTAGCACCATACACATGTGCAAGGGAGAGAGATGAGAGAAGGAGAAGACCGTATTGGCTATTGCTATAGCCTGGGACTGTTCCTACCTATAGCAGTACCTATTCCTTTTAGCTGCCATTTGGTCAGGACCTGGATACCCTGCGCATGTAGCCCAAGATGAGACACATCACCCAGTACCTGTGGGATGAGCAGCTGGATCCCAGGGGACAGGGCTCAAGGCTGATGTGTGGGGTTGCTGGGACCTTAAGGCTGAGCTGCACAGACTTGGGGTACTGTGCAGCAATGTGAGCTGAGCGGGCAAAGCTATTGGAGAGCCCACCGACCCCATCTGGTAAGAGCACACCTAAGTACAAGAGTGGTGAGAGGCCTATTGAGAATTGTTGACCCTCTTTTGACACCCAGACATTTTATTGACCCCCTGGATAGTCCCTTTAACCCGTAGGGGTTGATATTGACCACTTTGGGGAACCTTGGTATACACCGGAACTGTATTTACATTGCTCCAATAGTCATGAAGCTCTACAGTGACAACAAAAGATTAATTGACCTAATTCCCCTTCCATCATTTATTAACCACCTATTGACCCCAGACATTTATTCCACCCACTGGATAGTCTCTCACCCCTTAGGGGATAATGCTGACCATTGTGTGCAACCCAGGTACACGCTGGAATGGTATTTACATTGCTTCAGTAGTCTTGGAGCTTTACAGTGATCTCAAAAGATGATTTGCCCTAATCGACCTTCAATCATTTATCAACAACCTATTGACCACCAAACATTTGCTGAACCTCTTTTGGCCCCCAAACATTTAACATTGACCCTGTGAAAAGTCACATCAACCCAATATTGACCACTGTGGACAACATTGGTATACACTGAAACACTATTTATATTGCTCCAATAATTGAGGACCTCCACAGTGACCTCAAAAGACTAATCGACTCAATTGACCTTCTGTAATTTATCAACCACCTACTGAGCTCCAGGCATTTACTGACCCCAAGACATTTTGTTGAGCCATTGGATAGTTTCATCAACCCTTTGGTGGGGGGGGGGGGGGGGTTGCTGTTGACCACTTTGGGGAACCCTGGTATACACTGGAACAGTATTTTCATTGCTCTGATAGTCATCATAGTCTACAGTGACCTCAAAAGCTTAATTGACCCTTTTAATTATTTACCCTTGTATAGTCCCATCAATCTTTATGGGTTGATATTGACCACTGTGGACAGCCCTGATATACAGTGTAACAGTATTTGCATTGCTCCAATAGTCATGGAGCTCAATTGACCCTCCATCATTTATTGACAATCTATTGACTCCCAGACATTTTATTGACCCCTTGGATTGATCACTTTGGGGAACCCTGGTATACACAGTCTTCTAATTCAGAGGAGTAAAACCTGAGACCTTTGACCATATTTATTTTCTAAACAACTGCACTGTATGTTGATGTAGCACCCTCCTTGATAGGCTGATAGGATGTTAGGCAAGTTTTGTTTTTTTTCTTTAGCTTCACTGTAATCTTAGAAGTGGCTATAGATCTTGTTAGGCTTTTCTAGGTTTCATAGGTTGCAGGTTTGACTACCTGGAACACAGGGAGGGGAGCATCAAAAAGGTAGCCTAATTATTATTATATGCCATTCGCTGGGAGGGGTTGCCCAGCAGGTGGCTAAAGGAGCTGATAAATAGTGTGAGCTCCAAGACAGCAGGGATTCCACCAGTATGGGTAGGAGGCTATCCCCCACCCCAGTAGAGGCTATTTATTTTTATTTTTTTTATTCTTTATTTTAAAGGGTATGTATCATAACAAAACAGACACATTGATATTCACATTTGCTAAGGCCATAAGCGATCATGTACAACGTAGGCAAAAGTGCAAACAAACATCTCCAGAAAAATAGATGACAATCAGTGTTCGTATAGAAGGAAAGTGACTGCATACTGTAAAGTGAAATATCAGGTGTAGCGGTACCCTTGTAGGGGCTGCTAAGGAATGTGACCCACCTGTCACACTGCCCAGCCCGACACTCACTTCCCAGTCACTTTGAGACAATGAACAGTCCATGTGTTTGTTTTTGTTTGTTTTGTTGATGGGAATTTAACTTGGATGGGGTGAGGAAAATATGGGATGCCCGGTAAATTGTATATAAATCAATCGGTGGATTGTATATCAATCAATTGGTGGATTGTATATCAATCAATTGATGGATTGCATATCAATCAAGTGGCACAACTATGTACACTTCTCTGTACCAGTTACTACTTCAGTATCCTCCAGCACTTTCCTTGCTTGCAGACTATTCCTCTTCCTTCCTCCTGCACAACTCTTAACTCCCAGGAACAGCTAGCACATTTAAGGTTAGGCCTGACATTGGCTCAGCCAGGCCTTAGCAATTGCCTTTTGCAGACAGGGACTGTGGACCCCTATGGCGTAGCAAGAAATTAAAAGTCTTTAGTGCTAACTGTCCTACTGATGGACTGATGGACTGCTCCCAGTCAGTCCTCTTCAGGCCCTGCCAGCCCTTCTTGCTGCAGCTGCCCGACTCCACTGCCCATGTCATTGCAGTCCTCATTACTGGCTCTGCACCCATCTCTGACTGCATGCTCCCAGTCCTCTCAGGTGTGCCTCCCCAGTCCTCCTGACTGCACATGTCACTCACCAGCCCTCCTGGCTGCAACCGGTGGTTCCCTCCTGAAGACTTGCTGTCCTCTCTTGCTCCTCCTGGCTGCCTCCTGTCCAGAACCTTCACGCTTTCCTGAAGGGCTCTGTCCTGCACTCGAGCCCAGGCCCATGGTCACCCCCCCCCCCCAGACTGGGGAGCTCCCTCAACCCGACAGCCTAGTACTCCTTCTCCAGTTCTTCCACCCGACAACTCCTCTCCAGCTGGGTTGACTCTAGGTATTTAAGGAGGCCTGCCCCCTGCCAATCCAGGTTGGGGATTTATTAGGGCTCCTTAGAACACCCCAGGCAGTTCCACCTCACCTCTCCTCCTCTCCTTCTAGAATCCTCTAGAAGAAAATGGGAGGTCTCAGTGACACTGCCTGTGAGTCACCAGCTGCTAAACTCTGAGCCATTCCCTGCCCACACAAACCAAAACAAACAGCCAGGCTGGAAGCCAGGCCTGCCTAAATCTACCTACACTACCGAACGAAAATCCTACTCTATCTAGCACCTACCTAGAGGGTGCTACACATGTAATTTTCTAGCTTTTAAACACAGAGACAAGGCAAGCACTGGGTGTCCGAAAGGGTTCTTCAGAATGGAAGGAAATAAGGACAGAATTGAGAAGAAAAAGAAAGCGGTACGTGGCTTTGTTCCCAAGAGAAACCGCCAATAATGGGGGAGGAAAAAAGAATGTGGGGAACATTTCCCAGCTTATCATTCCAACCCGATCCTGATTTGTTACAAGGCCAGAAGCCAGTTAGTAATTGTTGGTATCTAGAGGAGAACTTAAAGTTGTTCCAATAAGACCATTTTTTTTGGTCACAGATCATATCTTTGAGAACTGCTGTTAGGTCCTCCATCTCTTAAATATCAAGAGACAGGTCCCCCGCTGTGCAGGCGTATCCACTTGACGGACTCCGCTCTATCTTAAAGGGGCCTAAGGCTGTGTTTGCAAGACCTTCTGTAAAGTACTGCTGTGATGGGCTTGGCCATGCAACAGAGTTCCTGTACCACAATATTGGAACTTTTGTGTTAATATACTTTACTGCATTCATTGATCTCTGTGCGCCTTCTCTCCACTCCGGGTCCCAAGCGCCTGGCCCAGCCTACAAGTGTGCTTTGGACTGTGCTGTGGTGTGCTGGCAGCCTCAGTACAAGTTGGGGAAAACTCAAGTTATCATCATCCATTCAGTGGGTCCCATCTGGCGGTACCGCTACATTTAACTTTAATAAAGTGTTGATTGTTTAACCTCGCCTAAAACTCTCCATTGTAGAGTGTAGACTTACTGTAGAGAGACACGTTAACAGTAATAAGGAGGTCATCTTCTCCATCAAGGGGTGTTAATAAATGGAAATGTCTCTGTTAAATGTTCAGCTAAACACATCATGTTTATATAAAGTGTACAGCCATCATCGAGCAATAGCCTTTTATTGCAGACATTAAGCAGCCATGTATTACTAAAAAGCTCTTCTAAAAAAAGGCTGCAAAAAGCCCAGAAAATAGTCAAATTAATTCAAATTTTCTGCAAGTATTTTCTGTCGCTGCAGAACGTTCTCGGATGATGTCAGACATGAATTGTTTAATAAACTGCGAGAGACTGTTTGCTCTTATAAGCCTTAGTGTCTCGCTCATGTGATATTGTCGTCAATGAGAGAACATCAAAATGAATGTTTTGGAGAAACAAAAGACTTTTTAAGGTTAACATTGCATAAAAAGAAGGTGTTGACAGGCAAGAAAAGCTATGTTAAAGCTGACTTCCAGGCAGAAATATAACACATGCATTAAAGTATAGCTAAAAGCACTTTTATTTATTTTTTTACTTTTGGATAGAATGGTCAGGTTTCTATTGCTGTCTGTGTCCCCTTTAGGGAGAGTCACCCTCTTTATTTGGTCTGTTTACTGTTATCACCGAGAGTGAAAGGAAAGTCCCAATCTTTGATTGTCCTTAGAATAGTAGGAGAGGGGAAATCTTCCAATGGGAACACTAGTTCTATTGACAACTAGGCATTTCCTTGCTTTGGAGGGATTTCCTTTCACTTCCTGTTTTGGCTATGGGACAGGAAGTGAAGGGGAATCTCCCCACTGGGACACAGATGACAAAAAAAAAAACCAGAGAGGGGTTATAACCTTCCCTTACTCTACCCGAAATGAAAAAAATATATAAATTGTGTAAATATATGAATCTGACTTGTAGGATATGATAGGAGGAGACAGCAAAGTTGCAGAGAACATAGATGCCAACACTGATTTTCCAGGACAGTCTGGCATCTTGGACCTCATTAAATCATACCAGGCAAAACACTAAACCAGCAACTCTGTTTACTGAATAAAATTGGCATACACATACAAGTCCTTCATCGAGCAGTTTTTCATCAATCAAATGGCAATGCAATAGGTCTTTCCATAAACAGAATTCCTGCTAGGCGGGATTTGGGCTATGTTGTAGTGTCTCATATCTTTAGCTTGGAATAATTTTCAATCAATGGTAATTTTCTCGCATTTAGAAGGGGTGACTCACAAAGGTGTAACACTACATCTCTCCGTGTTTGGTCCTTCTCACTTCCATGACCAAACTCCAAACACTAACTCTCCAGAGATTGATGCTAAATCCAATCCCTTCCTGCTTAAATACCCCAGCTACGGGAAAATCAACATGCCAAATTGCAGACACACCATAGCAAGTTAACCCTCACTACACAGTAATTTTGAATGAAAAGTATAAATTACATTACTGGCACCTGCCTGTTGGTAGGTACAGTTAACTTGCCTGTTGCTACATGCCTCTGTTCCCATTATAGCATTGGGATGGGAAAGTTGTACAGTTAGGTGTTTGTTCCTCTTTTAGAAAAGTACCTCCTCCTAGTGATGTCATGGGTGTAATAAGTGCCCATATAAATGCCAGTGTGCCAAGCTAAGATGGGGTATGAGAGCCAAACATTCCAGAGCTGCTAAGATGTAGTCTCCTGCAGAGCTGAACCAAAGGGCCCTTTGCAGAGCTGAAGTCCCGGGCAAGGTGGAACAGCATGTGTGAGTAGTGGGAAAGTATGTGCCATCTGGGAGCATGCCCAGCTGGGCAGAGCCATAAAGGAGAACTGGGAAAAGACTGGTATACTATAGAAGGCACCTTGACCCCCCCCCCGACCCTCAGCTGCAGGTCCTGTGACATGGTGAAGGAAGCTTACGGCTGTGGACCTAGTAAACCCGTGGAAGCCTAGGCTGTGGACCTGTGTTGCTCCCAAGGAGGAGAGGAGGTGTAATGGAGGATGGCCTTAAAAGATGTGCTTGTGTTCTGCACAGAAATTACAGATATATGATGTCTACTCCTGTGTGGTGTTCTGCGTCAAAGAATTTGGATAGTGTGTCAAATGTGATATCAGATGTCACGGAAATCTTGGTGAATGCATAACATGCATTTTATATGTGGGAATTCCCTTATACATGAATCTTAAGACTTATGGCCGGGGATGTCGAGAGCGGGGCTCAGGCCAGGATTTGCTGCTGATCACAATATGGTGGAGAGTGTAGCTCAACAGCAGATGTGTGGTTGCCCTATCCAAGAAGAAGCGGGGCAGAGAATTGCATAGTTTGGCATCAACACCTGACTGATCATAGTCTCCCTTACATGCCAACATGTCCTTTGTACAAAGCGACATTTGAGACAAATCCTTCCCTTCTATTTCCAAAACCATACAAAAAAATATTTTTTTTTTGTGTATGCCTAAGTTTTACAATGATAAAAATATTCTGTTGCGTCCCAGAGGTCGACTTATATTCCAATGTGCATAAGCCTACTCCAATACACGGCAGTGACGGCAGTATATAATGTTGTTGTTGTGTCTAGAATTTATTATCCATTATTCACACAAGTAAAAGACTGCCATGACCTTTAGTGACATTTCCAAAGAGCTGCATTATCACTATCTTATATCGATCCCAGTATGGGCTTTATAGACAAATAAGCTTGGATGCAAAATTCATGTAAATTCTCTGCACTCACCGCTTACATCATAGGTCACATCGCAGCTGGGCCTTGCATTGTGTCTTAACAAATGATAGGATAATGGGACCTATTAATAAAGGTGGAAATCGATAGTTTACTGTTGGTTTCACAGAAAATGCCTGTTCTAACACTTTTGTTGATGTACATATCTGGTTTGGGTTGTTTCTCTGTTTCTCTACATAAAGTATTTGCACCAGGGGGGTTATTTAACCACTTCAGCACCGGGCAATTTTACCCCCGTCCTTACCAGAGCACTTTTTGCGATTCGGCACTGCGTCGCTTTAACTAACAATTGCGCGGTCGTGCGACGTTACACCCAAACAAAATTGACGTCCTTTTTTTCCCACAAATAGAGCTTTCTTTTGGTGGTATTTGATCACCTCTGCGGTTTTTATTTTTTGCGCTATAAACAAAAGAAGAGCGACAATTTTGAAAAAAAAACACAATATTTTTAACTTTTTGCTATAATAAATATCCCATTTTTAAAAAAAAAAAAACAGTACACAGTTTAGGCCGATACGTATTCTTCTACATATTTTTGGTAAAAAAATCGCAATAAGCATATATAGATCGGTTTGCGCAAAAGTTATAGCGTCTACAAAATAGGGGATAGATTTATTGCATTTTTTTTTTTTTTACTAGTAATGGCGGCGATCTGCGTTTTTTTTTTTCGTGACTGCAACATTGCGGCGGACACTTCGGACACTTTTGACACATTTTTGGGACCATTCACATTTACACAGCGATCGTTGCTATAAAATTGCAGTGATTACTGTGTAAATGTGACTGGCAGGGAAGGGGTTAACACTAGGGGGCGCTGCAGGGGTTAATGTGTTCCCTAAGGTAGTGATTCTAACTGTGGGGTGAGGGGACTCACAAGGGGAGGAGACCGATCGGTGTTCCTCCGTACTGGGAACACATGATCGTTCTCCTCTGCACTGACAGGACGAGGAGCTGTGTGTTTACACACACAGCTCCACGGTCCCGCTGTTTTCACGGGCAATCGCGGGTGCCCAGCGGACATCGCGTCCACCGGGCACGTGCACCGGGTCCCGAGCGACGCCGCGCCCCCCCCCCACCCCACCCCCCCCCCCCCCCCCCCCCCCTAGGCGGCCGGGAATGGTAGGACGTCATATGACGCCCACCCAGGATGGGAGATCCACCTTGTGGACGTCATATGACTATGGGCGGGTAGGGAAGTGGTTAAGAAAGGCAAATCCACTTTGCACTGCAAGTGCACTTGGAAGTGCAGTCACTGTAGATCTGATGGGAAGATCTGAAATGAGGGGAAGCTCTGCTGATTTTATCACCCAATTCTTTACTGTAAGAGCGGCCAGGATGTGGAATTCCCTTGCACAGGTGGTGGTCTCAGCGGGGGGCATGGATAGTTTTAAGAAACTATTGGATAAGCACCTGAACGACCGTAACATACAGGGATATACAATGTAATACTGACATATAATCACACACATAGGTTGGACTTGATGGACTTGTGTCTTTTTTCAACCTCACCTACTATGTAACTATGTACAAGCTAAAATGCTGTTTTGTATTTTCCTTGCATGTCCCCCTCAGATCTACAGTGACCGCCCTTCCAAGTGCACTTGTAGGGCAAAGTGGATTTGCCTTAGTAAACAACCCCCATATCTTGAATGAGGACATTTTTTTTTTTAAAGCTAAACATCAACCTTATCTTTTTCAGAGATATACAGGCTCCTCTCCTGTACTTATATAGTTACAAAGTTAGTCAGGTTGAAAAAAGACACAAGTCCATCTAGTTCAACCATAAAAAAATAAAAAATAAAATAAATAACATCATACAATCCCATATACCCAATTCTATACTCACAGTTGATCCAGAGGAAGGCAAAGAAAAAAAAACTGAAAAGCATGATCCAATTTGCTACAGTAGGGGAAAAAATTCCTTCCTGATCCCAGAGAGGCAATCGGATTTTCCCTGGATCAACTTTACCTATAAACATGGGCGTCCGCAGGCAAGAGCCCCCCCTGGAATCTGGGATCGGATCAGGAGTTTGTTCCTCACTCTGTCTTTATCCTAGCGCTGGCGGCCGGCCCCGTTCTCACCCAGAATGAAACGGGTCTTGCCAACTGAATCCCATCATGGACATCCTACTGGCATGCAAGGTACCGTACTGAGCATTACACACACCACTGGGACATAGGGGCACTTGAGGGACTGCAGACAGGGCTAGGGGGTCCCTCTCTCTGACCCCCATCACCCCTCTCTGTCACCCCCTCTATCTCTCTGTCACCCCTCTGTCTTTTTCACCCCCCTCTCTCTGTCACCCCCCCTCTGTCTCTCTCTGTCACACTCCTCTCACTCTGTCACCCCCCTATGTCTCTCTCTGTCACCCCCTCTGTCATCCCCTTTCTCTCTGTCACCCCCCCTTCTGTCTCTCTCTGTCATTCCCCCCTGTCTCTTTCTGTCACCCCCTATGTCTCTTTCTGTCACCCCCTCTCTCTGTCACCCCTTGTCTCTCTCTGTCACCCCTACATGTATGCAGTCTCTTACAGTCTCTTGAGCCATGTATGCAGTCACTGACAGTCTCTTGGGCCATGTATGCAGTCTCTGGTCATCTCTTGTGCCATGTCCGCAGTCTCTTACAGTCTCTTGAGCCATGTATGCAGTCACTGACAATCTCTTGTCTCAAGTCTGCAGTCTCCAACCATCTCCTGTACTACGCCTGCAGTCTCTGACCGTGATAATGACATTGTCGAAAAGGGTGAGAGCATGGGTGACCTTAAAATTATGCCCCCCCCCTGAAAAAAGTTCTGTGGACGCCCATGCCTATAAATGTTAGTATCCAGTTATATTATGAACATTTAGGAAAGAATCCAGGCTTTTCTTAAAGCAATGTAAAAAGCAACAGAGGGATTTTATGGGCTAAGGGTATAGTCAGATATGAGAGTATAGAGCTTAAATACAAAAATTACAAAAATGTATTAATAAACAAAATATAAATACAATGAATATTAAAACCAAGAAACAATGGTCATGTAATCACAGTATACAACTAAATACTGAATCATAAAGAGAATCAGAAATCCCGACATTTTTAAAAAAAAAAGTGGGATATTTAGTATAGCAAAAAGTAAAAGATATTGTGTTTTTTCAAAATTGTCGCTCTTCTTTTGTTTATAGCACAAAAAATAAAAACCACAAAGGTGATCAAATACCACCAAAAGAAAGCTCTATTTGTGGGAAAAAAAGGACATCAATTTTGTTTGAGTACAGCGTCGTACGACCGCGCAATTGTCAGTTAAAGCAATGCAGTGCTGTATCGCAAAAAATGGCCTGGTCATTGAGCAGCCAAATCTTCCGGGGGTAAAGGGGTTAAACAAATGAAAAAATATAGTGCTTTAAATATGAAATATGGGGACTACCACTGATATCGTAAAGATGATACCCCCTGGTGATTATACACGCTGACCGTAGCTTCTAAACTCCTATCAGCATGCTTATTGGGTCAGTGATAGAAAAAATTAACGCCAGAAAGTAATGCCAGCCTCCATGCTTCTCCTATGCCAGGCTCTTAGCATTGACTTTGTTCCCAGATGCTGTTGCTCAGCCCTGAACTAAAAGCCGTTGCATAGAAATAAAGGCGAACGTAAAATCCTGAAAGTACAGACATAAATACAAGACAGCCAAGACACGAAAAGACAGGGGAGCTAAGACTGAGACGCTTCATGTATGTAGGCAACATTGTGATAATCCAGTGCTCAATTATTAAACAAGGTCAATGTTTATGGCAAAATAAACTTTTTATCATGTATTATTAATGGAGTCGGGGGTAATGGCACTTAGTGGCTGGGTAATAGGCAATTAAAAAGCAACAATATTATTGGAGTTCAAATATAATGCAAAAGTCGCTGTTGTAATCAGGTCTGGGGGAGCGTCAGTGTATCCAGTATATGGAAGGAAAGCATTGGTGTTTTTTCTAGCAACCAACAGTTTTACACTTTAGATCTACAACCCCAATTCCCAAAAAGTTGTGTAAAATCTACAAAAAAAAATGCAATTATTTGCAAATCTCCTAAACCTACATTTTATTCACAATAGAAAATAGAAAGCATCAAATGTTTAAATTGAGAAGTATACAATTTTAGGAAAAATATAAGGTCATTTTGATATTGGTGACAGCAACACATCTCAAAAAAGTTGGGACCACGGTGTAGCACCTCTCCTATACAACACTCTGTACATGTCTGGGAACTGAGGATACCCGTTGCTGGAGTTTTGGGAGAGAAATGTTGTTCCTTTCTTGCCTGATATAGGATTCTAACTGCTCAACAGTCCTGGATCTTCTTTGTTGTATTTTTTGTTTCAAAGATGTGCCAAATATTGTCAGTTGGTGAAAGGTCTGGACTGCAGGCAGGCCAGTTAAGCACCTGGACTCGGATGAAGCCATGCTGTTCTCATAGATGCAGTATGTGGTTTATGCTGAAATATACAAGGCCTTCCCTGAAAAAGACGTCAGCTAGATGGGAGCATATGCTGCTCTAAAACCTGAATATATCTTTCAGCACTGATGGTGCCTTTCCAGGGGTGCAAGCTGCCCATTCCATACACACTAATACCCCCGATATCATCATAGATGTAGGCTTTTGAACTGAGCCCTAAAAACAAGCAAGAAGGTCCCTTTCCTCTATAGTCCAGAGGACGTGCCCATGCTTGCCAAAACTAATGTCAAATCTCAAGGATCACCATTGTCACCAGTACTGTTCAACATTTACATCCGGCCACTCTTCAAAATTATTAGCAAATTGGATCTGTGCTTCCACTCATACGCGGACGACACTCATCTGTATTTCCGGATCACCAGACAAAATGACCAATATCAGGAACTAGGAAAATGTCTTGCATTGATAGATGACTAGATGACCACTAGCTCCCTCAAACGAAATGGATCAAAAACAGAATTACTGCTCCTCGACGCAAACTCAAGGAAAAAGACGAAGACCCCTTGGACAACACCAACCATCTTGGGACAGACCATCCTTCCAAGCAACAAAGCCAAAAGCCTCGGAGTAATCTTTGATTCAGAGATGACAATGGGGGCACAAATAGGATCCGTAATCAGCGGATCCCACCATCTCCTTCGCATGCTACGCAGACTCATCCCCTTCATCCCGGAAAAGGAAAAATCGGTAGTAGTAGGAACGATCATCAATTCGCGTCTCGACTCTCGACTATGCAAACTCCCTCTACATAGGATTACCGGATTACCAGATTGCGCGCCTTCAAATTGTCCAAAACACAGCAGCAAGACTAGTCACCGGAAAGAAACCCTGGGAATCCATCTCCCCATCCCTAAGGATCCTCCATTGGCTCAAGGTAAAAGACAGGATCACATTCAAGACCCTCTGCCTCACCCACAAATGTACACAAGGAAATGCGCCTCAATACCTTTGTGAGAAAATAGAAAAATACATACCAAATCGCAGCCTTCGATCAACAAACCAAAATCGCCTTCTCATCCCCAAAGCCCGCTACAAATCGAAGGGAGAACGAAGATTCGCAGTACAGGGACCCCGGCTATGGAATGCTCTACCAAACAACATCCGCATGGAAGAAAACCATCAGCCCTTCAGGAAAAAACTCAAGACCCACCTCTTTTAAACAGGGCATCACAACAAGAGCAGACAGCGCCTAGAGGCGATTCAGTTTGCAGTTGTAGCGCTATACAAATCATTCATTCATTCATTCACCTAACTTTACCACAAAAAACTGGGAAAACGTATTGACTCGAGTATAAGCCTAGGATAAGAAATGCGCAGCTACTGTAAGTGGAAAAGAGGGCCAACAATGCCCATTTGCAGCCTCACTGTGCCCATTTGCAGCCTCACTGTGCCCATTTGCAGCCATAGGTACCCTGAACTTCAAACTTGGTAGTTAGGGGTTCCTAGATGCCCCCTAGCTGCAGCCAAATTTGGGGCCCTGTATCTCGGGGCCACTTGGTGCTAGGAACCCCAAATTTGGATATGTTGTAATGTTGGTTCCACTTGGTTTGGGGTTCCTAGCACCAAGTGGCCCCGAGATACGAGGCCCCAAAGTCGGGTCGGAAAATGTCAAGCAGTTTTCTGCAGCAAAAAATGACATTTTCCAACCCGACTTTGCTGCCCCGTATCTTGGGGCCACTTGGTGCTAGGAACCCCAAATTTGATGTCCAAACCAAGTGGAACCAACATTACAACATATCCAAATTTGGGGTTCCTAGCTCTAAGTGGCCCTGATGTATACAGGGCCCCAAATTTGGCTGCAGCTAGGGGGCATCTAGGAACCTTTAACTACCAAGTTTGAAGTTCAGGGTATGGATATGTTGTAATGTTGGTTCCACTTGGTTTTCACACCAAATTTGGGGTTCCTAGCGCCAACTGGCCCTGAGATACGGGGCCGCAAAGTCGGTCGGAAATTTAAATTTTTTTGCTGCAGAAAAGTGCTTGACTCGAGTATAAGGCCCCTTTCACACGGACGGACCGTCTATCCGTTTTTCTTCCATCCGTCGACGAACGACAATGCATTCCTATGGGCAGACGGATGAACATCCGTCACCATCAGTTAACCTCCGCTTCCGTTTTTATCCGTTTTTTTAAACGTACAAGGCTACGTCCAGATCCGTCAAAACGGATATTAACTGACGTTGACGGACATTGTCCGTCAACGTCCGGTCCGTTAAGATCCGGTTTGTGTTTATCTGTGAACTCAACCTCTTAAGCCCCATACACACGGTCGGCTTTTCCGATGGATTCTGTCCTATCGGACAATGTTGTCGGAAATTCCGACCGTGTGTAGGCACCATCGGACAGTTTCCATCGGATTGTCCGACGGACAAAGTTCTATTTCCTGCTGGAAAAATTTTCCGACAACAAAGTCCGATCACACCAATTCCGATCGTGTGTAGCGAATTCCGACGGACAAAGTGCCACGCATGCTCAGATCACATTACAAGACCAAAGCTATTGGCTACTAGCCTCTACGTAGTCCCGTCGTAGGCAACAAACGTCACCACGTTCAGAATGATCGGATTTTCCGACAACTTTGTCCGACCGTGTGTATGCAACACCAGTGTCGGACTAAATCCGTCGGACCAAATCCGATGGATTTGGTGGTCGGATTTTCCGACCGTGTGTATGGGGCTTTAGAGGCACAAGCACACATATAACAAAACGTATACAAAAACGGATGAAAAAACGGACGTAAACGTGTGCATTTACGGATGTAAGCGGATGTTAACGGAACATAAGACGGATGAAAACGGACATTAACGGAACGGATGACGGATGAAAACGGATGAGACAACGGATAAGAACTGATACGTTTTTGACGGGCCTAAACTGACTGCGTCCGTGTGAAAGGGGCCTAAGGAGGGGGGCACTTTCAGCGCAAAAAAAGTGCTGAAAAACTCGGCTTATACTAGAGTATATACGGTACCTTAAACTATATACAGTTCACAAAATGAAACATTTTTTAGTGACTGTTTCATAGAGAGAAAGCTGTTGCTCTCTGAATCCTTACTGTTCCCTGATACTTTTCAGATATGCATTTGTAAGCTGGAATGAAATAATTCTTGTTGTCGGTGGAGAAACCGCAGAAACAAGTATCCCTTGGTGAAAGCTCCTCATAGAAGGCAAAACTCCATAACCCCATAGAAGGCAAAAAATATCCCTTAGGTCAGTTTCAATACAAATATGTACTGTACATTTAACTCTACTGGAATCGGTTATACTTTGTGTTTGTGGCACTTGCTATTTTTGAAAAAAGTGTCTCATTATTAGTGTTTTTTCTAAACAAAAAGACAAAATTCTTAGAAAAAAAAAAATGACTGTGAGCTATTTGTGGTATTGCATAGCCGTAGTGATATTAACACTTTAATCACACACCAGAGGCGACCCATTAAAGAAATACTGTGTGGTTACAATGGGGAGGAAATGCTAAGGTCACACGATGACTAGTAGTGAGAATGACTTAGAACCTAAATTCCAGTTTTACTTAGAAATTTGAAATATGTAGAAGGGAGCGTAGACCGCGTGTGGCGAGTGCTAACTATTGGTAGAGGTTGAAGAAGGGAAACGGCAAACCCAACTTCTCCTTTCAGCATTTTATATTAGAGTAATCTGAAGTTACAACATTTACAACACCCTCTCGTTATTCAGTGCCAAACAACAAGGCATTTATAATGGCAAGCAAATGCAGACCAATGATAGGTCTTATTTACAGTGCCTAGAAAAAGTATTCATACCCCTTGAAATTTTACACATTTTGTCATGTTAAAGCCAAAAACGTAAATGTATTTTATTGGGATTTTATGTGATAGACCAACACAAAGTGGCACATAATTGTGAAGTGGAAGGAAAATGATAAATGGGTTTCAATTTTTTTTTTACAAATAAATATATGAAAAGTGTGGGGTGCATTTGTATTCAGCCCCCCTGAGGCAATACTTTGTAGAACCCCCTTTCTCTGCAATTACAGCTGCAAGTCTTTTTGGGGATGTCTCTACCAACTTTGCACATCTAGAGAATGACATTGTTGCCCATTCTTCTTTTCTTTTAAACATTTTATTGAAGATAATACATTACATGTTATTAGTACATATTTTGCAATAAAATACGATATCGTATTTATCGGCGTATAACACGCGCCGGCGTATAACACGCACCCCAAGTTTAGGAGGGAAATTTAAGGAAGAAAAACTTACATTTAAATGCCCATCAATGCAGCCTTATCAGTGTCATTTGCAGCCTTGCCCCAGTGTCCATTGCAGCCTTGTCAGTGCAGCCTTGCCCCAGTGTCCATTGCAGCCTTGCCCCAGTGTCCATTGCAGCCTTGTCAGTGCAGCCTTGCCCTAGTGTCCATTGTAGCCTTGTCAGTGCAGCCTTGCCCTAGTGTCCATTGCAGCCTTGTTAGTGCAGCCTTGCCCTAGTGTCCATTGTAGCCTTGTCATTGCAGCCTTGCCCTAGTGTCCATTGTAGCCTTGTCAGTGCAGCCTTGCCCCAGTGTCCATTGCAGCCTTGTCAGTGCAGCCTTGCCCCAGTGTCCATTGCAGCCTTGTCAGTGCAGCCTTGCCCCAGTGTCCATTGCAGCCTTGTCAGTGCAGCCTTGCCCTAGTGTCCATTGTAGCCTTGTCAGTGCAGCCTTGTCATTTCAGCCTTGCCCCCAGTGCAGCCTTGCCCCCAGTGTCCATTGCAGCCTTGCCCCAGTGCAGCCTTGCCCCCAGTGTTCATTGCAGCCTTGGATGAATTTAAAATTGGCGCCGCCGAGACTGGGCAGAGCGGAGCGATAGCCGCCGAGATCGCAGGGACTGGGCGGAGCCGAGATACACATAGCCGAGTGTACTCGGCTCTGCTCACAGTCACACCCAGTCCCGCCCTATGATGGACATAACACAGGTCCAAAGGCGGGACTGGGCATGACTGTGAGCGGAGCCTGAGAAGAGGCGAGTGCACTCGGCTATGTGTATCTCGGCGGCGATAGCTCCACTCCGCTCACAATCAGCGGAGATCGACGGGGATCAGTGGGTATCGGCGTATAACACTCATCCACGATTTTCCCCTGATTTTAAGGGGAAAACTGTGCGTGTTATACACCGATAAATACAGTAATATGAATAGAGAAACTTCTCAAATAAACATATAAGGGTGAAAATAATAAATTCATGTCTTAAAGATACGTTATATGAGTATGTGTAAACTTTTCTACATTTTTCAAATTATAATTAATATTGTTAGTACAATACTTGGTGAGGTTAAGATTAAGCTAGAAGAATAATAGTACAATATTTATAAAGATTGATTAACCAAAGTATTGTCTATTTATGGCAGATCATCTATCTAGGGACCGTCAGGAAAGGAGTCCATCCAAACGGGCCCAGGTTCCAGCTATTTGGCCTGGTTTGTCCCATGTGGATGGACAATGATCCTGGCCATCCCAGGTATTTCTTATGTAACTTTACCTATAGTAATAAATATAGATCTATAATCTACTATAGGGTTGAATAATATAAATTGGAATTAAAGAGTTTAAACTAAAGTAAGAGAGGGGGAGAGGGGAGGGATCATCAGAAGAATCAATGAATCAACGATGTCATGGATCATATAGCAGTAATGGGGGTGAAAATCAAGCGATCTCAAGGTAAGAGGAGTGAATTATTAAGTCCTGGTGGTAGATAGTTTTTAATCCAGGGGGAGAATTTTTTTTCAAACTTAGCGATATTATCAAGTAAGGTCGCTTCCATTTTGGCATGAATCATAGCTTGTGTTACGCGCTGTTTAACTGACACAAAGCAAAGTGTATTTGATTTCCAAGCCTTCGCTATAGATTGTTTAGCAGCCGTTGTAGCATACAGTAGGAGCTTGAATTGACGATGTGTTAAGGGCCGTACACACGATCGGACTTTTTGACAACAAACATGCAAATTAGCTGTTTTGGACCAACATCCGACCGTGTGTACGCTCCATCGGACCAACTTTTTCAGTTTTCATCTGACTTTTGTTGGCTGTGCGAATGGACCAACTTTCTGTCAGATGGAGCAAAGTCCGACCGTGTGTACACAAAACCATCGGACTTTACGCATGCTCAGAACCAATGAAAAAGATCAGACAACAATACAGAAGTTGACCAAAGGTGGCGCTGGAGTATTTGAACGTCCTCTTTTGAAGTGTCGTCAGTACATTGAAACGTCACTACGTTCATGTTTGTTGCCTAAAAAGTCAGATCGTGTGTGTGCAATACCAACTTGGGGCCAACGCCCTTTGTACAAAAATCCACGGGAAAGTTGGTACAAAGTCCGATCGTGTGTATGAGGCTTTAGATTAGATAGTTTGCTGTTTAAAAGGGCCACCAGTGGATTAGGTAATATGTTTATTGCAAACATCGTAGAAAGTATATTAAATATTTTTGACCAAAAGTTTTGAACAATGGGACAGGTCCACCAAATATGAATATGGGTACCAGGGTCACAACAGCCCTCGAAAGCATTGAGAGGAATATTGGTAAATACATTTGGATATTCTTGCAGGAACTAGATACCACCTAGTAAGAACCTTGTAGTTCGTTTCAAGGGCTACAATGTTTGGAGAAGCTGACTTTGTAGCCATCCAAATTTGAGTCCAATCTAATGTGTCAGGTTGGAGATTTAACTCATTCTCCCATTTAGATGTGTAGGATGGGGGGGGGGGGGATGTTGTGTGTGAGAGCAGCTGAGCATATAAATCTGAGATGAGTCCTCGTCTATGAGGGTCTGTTGTACAAGATTGCCCATTCTTCTTTTCAAAATAGCTCAAGCTCTGTCACATTGGATGGAGAGTGTCTGTGCAATTTTTAAGTCTTGCCACAGATTCTCAATTGGATTTAGGTCTGGACTTTGACTGGGCCATTCTAAAACATGAATATGCTTTGATCTAAACCATTTCATTGAAGCTCTGGCTGTATGTTTAGGGTCGTTGTCCTGCTGGAAGGTGAACCTCCGCCCCAGTCTCAAGTCTTTTGTAGACTCTAAAGCCCCATACACACGGTCGGATTTTCCGATGGATTCTGTCCTATCAGACAATGTTGTCGGAAATTCCGACTGTGTGTAGGCACCATCGGACAGTTTCCATCGGATTGTCCGACGGACAAAGTCCTATCTCCTGCTGGATAGATTTTTTGACAACAAAGTCCGATCACAGCAATTCCGATCGTGTGTAGCGAATTCCGACGGACAAAGTGCTACGCATGCTCAGATCACATTACAAGACCAAAGCTATTGGCTACTAGCCTCTACGTAGTCCCGTCGTAGGCAACAAACGTCACCACGTTCAGAATGATCGGATTTTCCGACAACTTTGTCCGACCGTGTGTACGCAAAACCAACATCGGACAAAGTACGACGGACATGATCCGACGGACCTGGTCCTCGGATAATCCGAGCGTGTGTATGGGGCTTAACAGGTTTTCTTCTAAGATTGCCCTGTATTTGGCTCCATCTTTCTTCCTATTGACTCTGACCAGCTTCTCTGCCCCCCCTGAAGAAAAGCATCCCCACAACATGATGCTGCCACCACCATGTTTCACAGTGGGGATGGTGTGTTCAGGGTGTTGTGCAGTGTTAATTTTCCAGCCCCACATAGCGTTTTGCTTTTAGGGTAAAAAGTTTGATTTTGGTCTCATCTGACCAGAGCCCCTTCTTCCACATGTTTGCTGTGTCCCCCACATGGCTTCTCACAAACTGCAAACGGGACTTCTTATGGCATTTTTTTTCAACAATGGCTTTCTTCTTGCAACTCTTCCATAAAGGCCAGATTTGTGGAGTGCACGACTAATAGTTGTCCTGTGGACAGATTTTTTCTTTTGAGCTGTGGATCTCTGCAGCTCCACCAGAGTTCCCATGGGCCTCGTGGCTTCTTCTCTGATGAATGCTCTCCTTGCCCGGTCGGTCAGTTTAGGTGGACGGCCATGTCTTGGTAGGTTTGCAGTTGTTCCATACTCTTTCCATTTTCAGATGATGGATTGAATAGTGCTCCGTGAGATGTTCAAATCTTGGGATATTTTTTTATATGTATAGGTTTATTAAGGAGGCTCTGGCCAGTAATTGACAAAGTCTGCTGCACCTGGAACTCCCTGAACCCTGGGAAAAGATAGTAGTGAATTGTATAGGATGCACTGACTAAATATAAGGGATAAATCCCACTATGTGCACTTCAAGCTGAAAATCACACTCTATAAATGCAACAAAGTATCTGTTAAATATTACTGCAAATGATACAAGTACAACAAACAAAAAACATCTCCAATTCCAGTTGACGCCTCTTCAGGGGAAACGCGTTGGACGGAGTCAGTTGCAACGTCAGTGTGCACGGATCGCACTGCAGGAGGCTGTGCACACACAAATTCTGTGCTATTTTTAATAGTCTGCCAGTGCATTTTTAAATAAATTTTTTGGTGTTTGAACAATAATGTCATCCTTCGTTTTCTATCCCACTACGAGTTGAGAGCTGGTGATCCACTTGAGCCACCACAGGCTGGTATACAGACGAATGCAGCCCATTAGCTGCGGATAAGCAGATATATCAATCGATCCATCTTGGCCTGCTTTGTACTGGTGTCGGCCGTGAACCTCCGCAAGTTGGTATACAGAAGAACGCCATATAAAGCATGTCGATCGGCATACATGCTTGGTGACCCGTGCCAATTTTATTATTTTCAAGCACGGTGGTGTTTTCATTCTGCCATGTTAGACTGTAATGTTAGAATTCGAGTAGGTAGCCGTGGGTGGCTCAGCCACCTCTCTTTACTGCTCCCTGACCACCAGTGTGAAAGACCCGTAATGCCGCGTACACGCGGTCGGACTTTCCGGCAGAAAAAGTCCGATGGGAGCTTTTCATCGAATATTCCGACCGTGTGTATGCCCCATTGGACTTTTTCTGTTGGCATTTCGGACGGACTTAGATATAGAGCCTGTTTTAAAATTTTCCATCGGAAATGCCGACGGAGTATTGCCCGATGCAAAGTCCGGCCGCGTGTACGCGGCATTACACTGCTTCTGCCCATGTTTTTACTGCAGTTCCCTGTGAGCACATGTGAATTCAGCATACCTGATTGTGGTACAGCCCCTCCTTCTCTCATTCTGAATTATATTGTGCCGGAGAATACAAAATGCTGATTCCAAGACAGATATTGGTACATTCACTGGTACCATTTAAAAAAAATAAAAAAAAAATAATGATTTTTAAATGAATACATAACTGATTTAAATGTGCTTTTAAATACCCCAGTTTTAACATTTAGCATAGATGATTCTCTCAAATAAATATTTGCAATTAATAGAACCATTATCCTCAATTTAGGAAGCAATTTAACACTCAGCACAGTATTTAATGTCATATCTTATTTATTTCTAATTAATTGGCTGCACACCATATTATTATAATCGAGATGGTGAAAAATGTATTTTACACACAAAGAGGTTGGAATTCTTCTACCTGCACACTAAGGGAATGCACACACAATTATCAGAGCTTATTATGCAAATAATCACACCCAACGTTATCATTTATTTCTGATACAATAAAGTTAAAGGATAATTCAACTTAATGTGATATATGCTACATTTTAAATTTCGCTTTTTATTTTTTTATTATACTCTATCCTTGTAAAAAATTACACAGAAGCAAGGTAAGTAGCAGTTGTTATGTGGGGGGGGGGGGGGGGGGTTTGTTAAAGCGGAGTTCCACCCAGGGGTGGACTGACCATTCGGCCACTCGGGCACTGCCCGAGGGCCCCCGGGCCACTAGGGGGCCCCCTCAGTAAAACCAGGGACAGTATGTAAAAATCTGTGTTTTTTTTTACATCTTTCTCTGAAATGTCTCTTACCGACATCCTTTTGGTCTAAAAATCCAGAGATTATAGCTGCCCCACCTCTCCAGTTCCTTCTCAGCCAATAGAAACATGTCTGTGTATACGGTGTATACTGTGTGATTGTATACTGTGTGTGTGTATATACTGTGTGGCCCCATAATCTCCTATTGCCCGGGGGCCACATGAGTTGTCAGTCCGCCCCTGGTTCCACCCTAAAGTGGAACTTCCACTCATCGGATTCCTCCCCCCCTCCGGTGCCACAATTGGCACCTTTCAGGGGGAGGGGGTGCAGATACCTGTATAATCCAGGTATCTGCACCCACTTCCGGGACTAGCTAGCCGCAGATAGCCGCAGATGGTACGCCCCCCCCCCCCCCGTTGTGTCCTGGGAAACACAGTTCCCAGGACACAACGGGGACCAGTAAAGACGCGCAGCGCGACTCACACATGTGCAGTAGGGAACCGGGCAGTGAAGCCGCAACGCTTCACTTCCTGATTCCCTTACAGAGGATGGCGGCGGGGGCAGCCGAGAGACAAGCGATCGCTCGTCATCTGCTGCCGACATCGCTGGACCCTGGGACAGGTAAGTGTCCATTGATTAAAAGTCATCAGCTGCAGTATTTGTAGCTGCTGACTTTTAATACTTTTTGTTAAGGTGGCCATCCTCTTTAAGGGAACCTTTGTTTTGCATGGGTAATGCACACATTTGCTTCACATAGACACAAATTAACGGCTTGCCGACCGTATAACTTAGTTACATGCTGGCAAAGCGGCTCTCCTGTGCCAGATCATGTACTCATCCAACACTTCCAGGTAGGGGGCGCCAGGCTGCGATTTGTGATTTGTCTTCCCGCAACTGCTGATGGACCACGAGAGACACAGAACAGAGCTCTATGTAATCAAGGCAGAGCTCTGTTCTGTGAGCAGGGATGTGATGGATTTTCTGTCCCTGCAAAGCAGGGAATAAAATCCATTACATCCCTTAGTAAAAAAACAGCACAGACAGTACACACAGGCACTCATTAGGCATACAGTTCAGCCTTTGATCGCCCTAGATGTTTAACCCCTTCCCAGCCAGTGTCATTAGTACAGTGACAGTGCATATTTCTAGCACTGATCACTGTGGGGGTTATTTATGAAAGGCAAATCCACTTTGCACTACAAGTGCACTTGGAATTGCAGTCACTGTAGATCTAAGGGGGACATGCAAGGAAAATAAAAAACAGCATTTTAGCTTAGACTTGATTGGATGGTAAAATCAGCAGAGCTTCCCCTCATTTCAGATCTTCCCCTCAAATCTACAGTGACTGCACTTGTAGTGCAAAGTGGATTTGCCTTTAGTAAATAACCCCCTGTGTTAGTGTCACTAACACAGGGGGTTAGTGTTAGTGTCCTCCCACAAAGTGTCAAAAGTGTCAGTTAGTGTACACCGCAATATCACCATCCCGCTATAAGTCGCTGATCGCCGCCATTACTAGTAATATACTAGTAGTATAAATGAATAAAAATTCCAGTATATATCGCATAGTGTGTAGATGCTATAACTTTTGTGCAAACCAATCAATATACGCTTATTGGGTTTTTTTTTTTTACCAAAAATATGTAGCAGAATACATATTGGCCTAAATTTATGAAGAAATTAGATTATTTACATTTTTTATAGGATATGTTTTATAGCAGAAAGAAAAAAAATATATATTTTTTTTCAAAATTGGCAGTCTTTTTTTGTTTATAGCGCAAAAAAATATAAAAAAACCCAGTGGTGATCAAATACCACTAAATAAAGCTCTATTTTTGGGGAAAAAATTACATAAATTTAATTTGGGTACAGCGTTGCATGACCACGCAATATTCATGTAAAGTAACGCAGTGCAGTATCACAAAAAATGTCCTGGTCATGAAGGGGGGTAAATCTTGTGGAGGTTGAGTGGTTAACCACTTCAGCCCCGGAAGGATTTACCCCCTTCCTGACCAGAGCATTTTTTGCGATACGGCACTGCGTCGCTTTAACTGACAATTGCGCGGTCGTGCGACACTGTACCCAAACAAAATTGACATCGTTTTTTCCCCACAAATAGAGCTTTTTTTTTATGGTATTTGAACAAATTTTTTGCGCAATAAACAAAAAAAAAGAGAAAATTTTGAAAAAAAAAAAAGCTATATTTTTTACTTTTTGCTATAATAAATATCCCAAAAAAATATATATAAAAAAGAATTTCCTCCTCAGTTTAGGCCGATATGTATTCTTCTACATATTTTTGGTAAAAAAAAAACGCAATAAGCGTATATTGCATCTACAAAATGGGGGATAGATTTATGGCATTTTTTTTATCATTTTTTATTAGTAATGGCGGCGATCTGCGCTTTTTATTGTGACTGCGATATTGCGGTGAGCAGATCAGACACTTTTGACACTATTTTGTGACCATTGTCATTTATACAGCGATCAGTGCTATAAAAATGCACTGATTACTGTGTAAATTACACTGTCAGGGAAGGGGGTTAAACACTAGGGGGACGATCAAGGAGTTAAATGTTTTCCCTCAGTGTGTTCTAACTGTAGGGGGATGGGCTCACTAGAACTTGACAAGGATCACTACTCCTGATGACAGGGATTAGTAGATCTCTGTCATGTTGCTAGGCAGAACAGGGAAATGCCTTGTTTACATTTACATGACCCAACTGGCAATCGCTGCAGCACCCGCTTCTTCATGAGCCACTGATACCAGGAACGTGTGCAATAGGAATATTGATTTGACATTTGATTGTTTACATAGGCATCTCCCCGTTCTGCTGCTCCGTGACGCGATCGCGGGCCACCAGTGGACATCGAGTCTGCGGGACCCGCGGGCACGCTCACGCGCGCCGCCAGTGGCTCACCCACTAGCCCCCGATTTAAAGGGGATGTACAGGTACGCCCATTCGCACAGCCGTGCCATTGTGCCGACGTATATCGACGCGCGCTGGACGGCAATCGGTTAATGCAACTTTTTTAATACATCGGTAAATGTATTTTTAATACAAGCAGTACAGTATAAGAACCTAAAGAGTATGAAAAACCTCTTGCAGTTCCTGTTCTTAGGGTTGCCACCTGTCCAGGATTCACCCGGACAGTTCAGGTTTTGAATCATGTGTCCGGGTTTCAGTCCACCTGAAACCCGGACACATTATTCAGACCAGGCTATGGCTCCCCAAGTAACCAAGGTAGTCATACACAAATCTGTTTTTCCGCTGCGGGAGGCTGTTTGAGGGCAGGTTTGGCATCACTGAAGGGTGGGGTGTGTAAGAAACCATGAATCAGACTGAGACAGAAGTACAGTTAAATCACACTTAATAATACTAAAAAGGTAATCAGAGTAAACGTAGTCAAAACATAGCCAGAGTTCAGGAACCGTAATGGATAGTCAGACAAGCCAAAACGTCAGGGAGCCAGAGATGAGCGTAGTGGAATAGCAAGCAGGATCTGGAGCCAGAAAGAATGTGAGCCAAGCAAGTCTTTAACAGGAACACAGGCGATCGTCTCTAGAGATGTGACCAAGGCGAAGGCAGAGATACTCTGGGCTGGACGGCTTAAGTAGGCAGGACTGACGAGCAGGATATCATCAACAGGTGAGTCACTGTGGAAAGAAAGGAGCTGGCAATTAGCTGACAGCTGAGCGGCCAGCTTTGAGAAGGAAAGGCTGAGCCCAGCCCTGACATGGTGATGATGTCAGCAAGAGCAAGTTGGCCACACCCACTGGCGCGCTCTGTGCGCTACATTACTACTCCTCCTTGGGGCACCCAAATGTGTCCCAGGTCTTTTATAATCCTATAGTGTTTACTGCAAAAAAGTGTTCGGGTTTGGCTTGAAGAAAAGGTGGCAACCCTACCTGTACTGCATGGTTGGTGTGCAAAAAGCAGGACCCATCACAAGGAGCTCATGCACTGATGAGGAGCATGCTGATAGGTGGAGAGAGCACAGTGACACAGAGATGAGCTCATCACTATGCTGCTACTCCTTCACTGTCCAGTCATGGGCTTAGGGCAGGTCTGCCTGTGCTGACAGCATGTGGGTTCAATGATGCAGCCAGATATGCAGCCAGTAGGACTGAGGACATCATGTGGTAGAAAATAATGACTGTGGAGGACAGCTCTGGCTTGAAGGCGAATATTGCAGCTCCTTTATATTTTATACATTAATGGGCTATTCAAATTTTTAACCGGAGGTCTGCTTTAAAAAAAAAAAAAAAAAAAAAAAAGGTTAGTTATTTCAAAATTAAGTGTTGATACATACTGGAAGTCTGATATGACTTCTTGTAAACTGACTGCCAGTATAAAAAGATTTTCAGGAAGTCTGTTGCAATAAAACTCTTTATGTTTGTGACCACACTGAGGTGCTAATATTATGCACTTTCATTTTTATTACACTTCCCTTTTACTCCTGCACCACATACAGTACACCCTACAGCTATGTATATATATATATATATATATATATATATATATATACACACACGGTATATATATATATATATATATATATATATATATATATATATATATATATATATATATATATATTAATGCTGACCTATTCACAGACCTTTAAAGCAAGAGTAATAGAAAAGCTAAAATATTTGCCTTTCTTAGAAGAAATATTGCTCAAGAGTTGGTCACATGATCTAAATCAGGGGTCTCAAACTGACGGCCCTCCAGCTGTTGTGAAACTACAAGTCCCATGAGGCATTGCAAGGCTGATAGTTACAAGCATGACTCCCACAGGCAGAGGCAAGGGACTTGTAGTTTCACAACAGCTGGAGGGCCACGATATCGAGACCCCTGATCTAAAAGGCATACCTTCAAACTTTCTGAGGTAAGAAAGAACACCTTCTTGAATAAAGTATGTAGGACACCCTCTAAGTCCTGCCATGTCTTAGTGTAGCTCCTACCCTCGAAGGAGCAGCTTGATATATTGGGTCCTCCGTTCTCGTGCCATGACTCTTTGAACAGCTCAGTACCCTCTGATGCACCTGGTTAGGTAAGAGACAGCTGCGGACACTTATGCATGCACAGAGATAAATATCCTGCATGCAACTATAGAAAAACACCAGGAATTGACACCAAAGCTGGTTGACTGCAAGTATTGTCACAAGTTAAGGGTAAGCAACAGTGCAAGAATAAATCAATCAGTGAAAGAAAGGGTTATCACTGTATATTAATTAACAGTTATTAGCTGTAGGTTATATTGGCTCCCACTTGGCAGTTATGCCACAAAAGTAAATAAAACAAATATTAATTAAACAGTATCAAAACAGTATCAAGACAAGAATGATAAGACAATAGTGAGACAGTTAATCTGTCTGGTAGCAATTAGCGAATGTGCCAAAAGTAGTCGTTAATTGTCTACTTGCTCTCCACCTTCTGCTGGCTATGTGGCGGGGCCCAGTCTTTATGTTGGTGCACTTAACTAGTGTCCCTTTAAAGTGGTTGTAAACCCTTACAAACCACTTTGGCCTACAGATAAGCCTAGATTAAGGCTTACCTGTAGGTCCAATAAATATCTCCTAAACCTACACGGTTTAGGAGATATTTAGAAAAAAACAGGCACCGCTGTCTACGGCGCATGCGCCGTAGACAGCGGCGTGCAGGCGCACTGAGCATGCCAGAGATCACGGCGATATGCCGCTCTTGGCGGCTCTCGTGCACATGCACCGGAGTGACGTCTTTAGGACTCCAGCGAATGACAGCGCTGGAGCAGCGAGACCCGGAAGTCACTCCGGGATTGATGGCGGCGGAGGAGGACGTGGACGAGGGTCGCTTTGGGGGCTTCGTTCCCAGGTAAGTTATTCATAATGAGCTAGTATGCTACGCATACTAGCTCATTATGCCTTTGCCTTGCAGGTTCCGTTTTTTTTTTTTTTTTTTAAAGGAGGCTTTACTTCCTCTATAAGGATTTTGCATGCAGTGGTATAGGGTTCCGAAGTGAAAGTTAGTCTCGCTCTGCTTGCAGCTGTAGCTCACCAGTCTAATGCGCTAGGCAAACTCTGGTCCAGATGCTCATTAGTCACAGCCTCCTCTGGCAATATTGTCAGTGCGAGTCTCCTTCCTATGGAACCGGTTCCCAACCATCTAGGCCATGATCTCAGGCTCAAAGATAATGCCCTTCTGCTGACTACACACAGCTAAGTGGCAATAGGCAAATCTATTTGGCAATAGGCAATTTTGCTTCCATAAGCAAGTCCTTTAACCAAACTACATCTCCCATGAGCCATCAAAAACTTGCATTAAAGTCTGATACTTCATATCCCACTGGCTTCTTCTAGTGGATGGAAGGGGAATGGCACTTGCTAGATCAGCATAGAAGTCCTTTGTGAACACATAGAGTAGGTGAAGCATGGTGTTTCTGTAGTTGCATCTTCTTGGCCAGCTAAGCACCCAGCTGCACTAGTGATGCAAACCTTGAAGAATGAATGCACACAAAAATGATTGGTTAAACCCCCAAGTGCTTTTATATGTGGCATGACACTTAGTAGTCAAAAGGTAGCACATAGTTTATATTAGGCAAGTGAGGGGGTTTTGTCTGCATCTCACTGATTTGTTGGGTAGCCAGTTACGTGGGCTTGATGGTAATGTTGGGTTGAAGCCATTTGGTAGAAAATGGCTGATCCATGGCAACCTATTTTCTTGAATGTAGTTACTGTGTCATTTAAAACAGCAGTATGTTTTTCGTTCAACACTTGATGTGGATGAGGGAATCCATCCTGCAGAGTTATGCCCCGTACACACGATCAGACTTTCCGAACGAGCGGACTTGCACACACACGAGCACACACAAACTGACTTTCCGGTGGACTAAGTCTGACGGACATACCGCCGGACTTTCGGCAGAGGTCCGATGGACTTTCAAAATGAACGGACTTGCCCACACACACGGACTTGCCCACACAAGGTGCTTGGGCGCTCGCTCGTCCCCACCCCCTTTCCTGACTGGCCGGGCTGCGTGCTCGGATAAGGGTCTGGTATGGACTTTGGGGGGGACCCCCACGCCGTTTTTTCGGCGTAGGGGGTTACCCTCAAAATCCATACTAGGCGACGTGGCTCGCAAGGTGTCAATCTCGCCGGCGAGATTGACTTCCCTCTCTAGTTCCGTCGTACCTCGAGTCAAGTTCAAAATGAACGGAATTTACTCCGTGTGTGTGGGCAAGTCCGTTCATTTCGAAGTCAGTCGGACCTGCATACAGACGGGCGGACTTCACGTCTGGAACTGGGTCCGGCGGACTTTCGGTGGGCAGATTTAAAACATGTTTTAAATCTAGGTCCGGCGGACTTTTGGGAAGAAGTCCGCTGGAGCCCCCACACGGTCGGAATGCCCGCCGAACTATGGTCCGCCGGACCAAGTCCGCCAGAAAGTCCGATCTTGTGTACATGGCATCATTGTACTCTGACAGCGGGGAGACCTTCCCGCCATCAGAACACACCAATCAGTGCTGCTGGCTATAGCCTGTGGCACTGATCAATTGAGAAAAACATGACAAGGTGGTTGTACAGAAGCCCATCGGTAAATTGACTTCTGTTCAACCATCCTGCCCATACATGGATCAAATTTTGGTTGGGCCCTGCTGAACTGGCTGAATTTTGATCCAAAATGCTTAAGGAGTACTTTAAATAGATCTTAGGGAAGCCTTTACCTAACACTGTAAGAGGTTAAGTTAAGATAAGTTGGCAGATACAGATCTAATAGTTTTTGACTCTGGGAAATTGCCAAACAAATCTGTACAAGGGGGCCCTTTACAGTGCAACCTCTAAAACAGGTGTTTGAGATGCCAGGTACAAATCTTACATGTTTATGAGGGACCATATGCCACCTGGAAAGTAGCTTCCTCTTACATTAGAGGAATTAATAGAGCCACGTGTTATGGTGTCCCAGATTTGGGGACCATTCACTGAAGTGAGCATAGTGGCCAGAAGTCTTGTTGCTTTTTACAAAACTTATAGGACATTGGATCAGCCCCCCCCCCCCCCCCCCCCCCGTTGACCAAAGTTCCCTTATGTGTCAGATTGCCTAATCTATTCAAAACTCAATTCAAACTTATGCTCCATGTCCTTACTGCAGCAAAGAAGACAATTGGCAAAGCCTGGAAAACTTCTACACTTTCAGTAGCTGAAACCAGGTCAAGAATCACACATTTGAGAAGTACTCCACTATATAGTATCCTTGTTTTACACATTTTCTTCCCTTTTGGAAGAAATGTCGAATTGCTAGGTCTTTGAGGGTCTGACCATGGCCTTACCTACCAATGCCCCCCCTCACCCTCCCCACTTGTATCTGTTCTCTTTATATACCTGCTTGACTCTCCATTACATAAATCCTCCCCCCTCCACCTCCCTTTTTATCCCCCACCCCCCTTTCATGGTAACTCCAAGAGGACATGATCTGATCGGCCAGAGAAGTTTGTTGTTCTTATGTCTAGTCTCATTCCGCTTGACAGTAATTATGTGTATATATATATATATATACAGTGCCTTGCGACAAGTATTCGGCCCCCTTGAACTTTTCAACCTTTTGCCACATTTCAGGCTTCAAACATAAACATTTTTTGTGAAGAATCACCCACAAGTGGGACACAATTGTGAAGTGGAACAAAATCTATTGGATTTTTGAAACTTTTTTAACTAATAAAAAAATGAAAAGTGGGGCGTGCAAAATTATTCGGCCCCCTTGCGTTAATACTTTGTAGAGCCACCTTTTGCTGCGATTACAGCTGCAAGTCGCTTGGGGTATGTCTCTATCAGTTTTGCACATCGAGAGACTCAAATTCTTGCCCATTCTTCCTTGCAAAACAGCTCGAGCTCAGTGAGGTTGGATGGAGAGCGTTTGTGAACAGCAGTTTTCAGCTCTTTCCACAGATTCTCGATTGGATTCAGGTCTGGACTTTAACTTGGCCATTCTAACACCTGGATAAGTTTATTTGTGAACCATTCCTTTGTAGATTTTGCTGTATGTTTGGGATCATTCTCTTGTTGGAAGATAAATCTCCGTCCCAGTCTCAGGTCTTTTGCAGACTCCAACAGGTTTTCATCCAGAATGGTCCTGTATTTGGCTGCATCCATCTTCCCCTAAATTTTACCCATCTTCCCTGTCCCTGCTGAAGAAAAGCAGGCCCAAACCATGATGCTGCCACCACCATGTTTGACAGTGGGGATGGTGTGTTGAGGGTGATGAGCTGTGTTGCTTTTACGCCAAACATATAGTTTTGCATTGTGGCCAAAAAGTTCGATTTTGGTTTCATCGGACCAGAGCACCTTCTTCCACATGTTTGGTGTGTCTCCCAGGTGGCTTGTGGCAAACTTTAGATGAGACTTTTTATGGATATCTTTGAGAAATGGCTTTCTTCTTGCCACTCTTCCATAAAGGGCAGATTTGTGCAGTGTACGACTGATTGTTGTCCTATGGACAGACTCTCCCACCTCAGCTGTAGTTCTCTGCAGTTCATCCAGAGTGATCATGGGCCTCTTGGCTGCATCTCTGATCAGTCTTCTCCTTGTCTGAGCTGAAAGTTTAGAGGGACAGCCAGGTCTTGGTAGATTTGCAGTGGTCTGATACTCCTTCCATTTCAAAATGATCGCTTGCACAGTGCTCCTTGGAATGTTTAAAGCTTGGGAAATCTTTTTGTATCCAAATCCGGCTTTAAACTTCTCCACAACAGTATTACGGACCTGCCTGGTGTGTTCCTTGGTCTTCATGATGCTCTCTGCGCTTTCAACAGAACCCTGAGACTATCACAGAGCAGGTGCATTTATACAGAGACTTGATTACACACAGGTGGATTCTATTTATCACCATCAGTCATTTAGGACAACATTGGATCATTCAGAGATCCTCGCTGAACTTCTGGAGTGAGTTTGCTGCACTGAAAGTAAAGGGGCCGAATAATTTTGCACGCACCACTTTTCAGTTTTTTATTTGCTAAAAAAGTTTAAAATATCCAATAGATTTTGTTCCACTTCACAATTGTGTCCCACTTGTTGGTGATTCTTTACAAAAAATAAAAATGTTATATCTTTATGTTTGAAGCCTGAAATGTGGCAAAAGGTTGAAAAGTTCAAGGGGGCCGAATACTTTCGCAAGGCACTGTATATATATATACTGTGATTCTCCGTATCCATGACCATCTAAGTGATAGGTCAATTTCTGTTACTTTTTGTAGAATAGGATATGTTTTTATTACTTCATTACTTATATATAGGGAACACTAGAAATGTTCATTATCCTTAAGCAGTACCTTAAAAAATTGACCTTTCGTCAATAATTCCCCCCCGGTATGGGAGGGTGCCTACAGTCTCATAGCTGCATATCCGCAGTGTGAGATCTAAGGCACTGATGTGTCTATCTGCTAGTTTCAGGAGATTTGGAGTGAGATTTGGTGAGCTCACTACTTATGTTCTCCATGCTGGAGGCTCCGACATTAAGGAAGAAAAGACACATCTCTACTGAGATGGCCACCTCCACACAGAGACACAGTGCAAAACTAGGCATGGTTCTATAGGTATGTATTGTGAAAAAGATCAGTTGCCCGGAGACTACACTCAATACTGGTGATAGTCCTTTGTCTTCTGACTGACTTGGCTTCCAGAGTTTATGTCATCTTTAACTGCACAAGGCATGCGATTGGAGACCTGGGCAGGAAGGAATCTAATATAGCTATACCCCTTACTTTTGCCTGTTTATGGCCATCTGTCCAATTAGAAACCCCAAAGTTTCATGTATTTATCTTACAAAAATAGAAGACAATGGGGAGCAATGAATGGGATTTTTAGGGTGCAAATCACTAGTATACCAAAATATTCATTAAAAAGTCAAGTTATATCAAACAATAGAGAACAAATATTGTATCCATCTAAAAACAGATGCACTCATGACCCAATTTGTGTAATCCTTATCCTCATAGCAGTATAGCATTGGTAGGTCCCGACATGTTTCGCCCATTTGGTCTTTTTCAGGGGGTGGAATATCCGCTAGGGATCAATGCAATTCCTGAGATAATGCATAATTAGCAGGAATTTAATAATTAAACAATTCAAATTTATAAGGATGTCAGGTCACCCGAGACCCAGGTGACAGATGCACTCCGTAGGAATCGGAAGTGCACCGATAAGATAGTGAACCCTAGGACTGACTTCTGCGGATTGTACCCAGGGAGGTTCAGGAAGCTGGATCACTAACACAGATCCCAGTGGGAGCTAGTACATAGATCACCCAGGGCGCGGAGTCTAAGAGTCAGCAGGTGTTCACCAGAGCCTCTAGTGGTGAGGATGGACTGAGCTACAGTCTGGCTCCAGGTCGCGGCCCCTAGGGTCTGGCAGCTCACGCTCACAGTAGACTACAGGAAGCAGCAGGCTGGAACAACAAGGACAGTAAAGGGATAAGGCAGAGGTCAGAGCGACTAGCAGACAGGAACAACAGAGTACACGCCAAAGGTTCAGGGTCACAGACAGAGATACTCGGGACACGCCAAAAGGTCAAGATCACAAGCAGACAGGAATAGTCAAGAACACGCCAAGGTCGGTAACAGAGACAAACGTAAACCACACAGTAAGCAGTAACAGGAAGCCAAACACACAGTGGATACACAATGGTTGATCAGCACTGCAGGCTTATAGTGCACAGGTTAATATAGGGTCCCCTGATAGGACCTGGGGTGGAGCCATGCTTAGAGGAGAGGTTATAAAACCAGCCAGGTGTGAGTGACTGGCCTCTTAGTCTGAACACATGAGGAGAAAGTAAGCCGACAGAGAAAGATTACTGCATAACTATGACAAAGGATAACTACACAAGATCACAAGGTGTTCCCTGAGGAGTATAGTGTCACTGCACAATGAATGCCTCAGTTCGTGGTATCCATATGCCCTCGTGGCTCTGGTAAGGGTAAAAAAGTACTTGAGCCATGAGGGCATATGGACACCATGGACTGAGGCACTACACTCCTCAGGGAACACCTTGTGCCCCTGTGTGGTTATCCTTATAAATACATTCTATCTAGTTTTCTCCCTGTGTGCCTCCTGTGGTCACGTACAGCCCCTTGTGGTTTTATATCTCTGTGAACATCTTTGAATTGTTTAGACCCTAAATTCCAACTACTTATGCGTAACCTCAGGAATTGCCTTGACCCCTAGCAGATATTCCATCCTCTGAAGAAGACCGAATGGGCGAAACATGTCGGGATCCACCAATACTATACCACTATAAGACTAAGGATTACACAAATTGGGTCATTAGTAAAAAAAAATGTTATGGATACAATATTTTTATCTTTTGTTTAATAAAAATTGTCTTTTAATGAATATTATGGTATACCAGTGATTTGCACAATAAAAATTCCATTCATTGCTCCCCATTGTCTTCTATACATTAAGGGATGTGGTGCTGTAACTAATTGATGATTCATCCACATTAGTACCATTAGTACCTTTCCATATTACAATAATAGTGTTCCTTTATAACTGGAAACTTAAGAAGCTTGCAGAGCTTTATGATATAGACACAAACACTTAGATTGGTGCCCCGAGACTTTGGAAAGTGCTTATTCAAGAAGTAAAGACAGGGAACAGAATCCACCCACCAGAATGCTGAGTATCAGTGATATGCACTTACTGTTACATAATTCAACAAAGCAGTAATAATGTATGATCGCCCTGTGCTGTTTGTGTGGGTGGGAGGCATATGAAGGGTACATTAAAGTGGACTTGTCATACAGAGTGAAGTTTAACAAAAATGCAACCCATCAGTTCTCCAGCATCAAGGAGGCATCACTGTGGTGGCAAATGGAGCAGAAGGTTTCCTACTGACTTCCACATAAAGGGGTGCAGTAAATAAGATCAGTGAGGAATTTCCAATTCGAAAATTCCAACTAAACAAGAAAAGCAGAACACTGCAAATGGGTGCAAAGGGAACACAGCAGGTAACCCTTAAAGGGAAGGAACAGATTTTTGTGGGCTAAAGAAAGTGTACCATGTTAAGTGTGCCATATTTCTGCAGTGATTGGTGGCCATGGTGAAAGGTAAGTGTTTCCAAAGGATGTGGTTTATTATGATACACCTTCTTCCAGCAGGTTAGCCATATAATGACTAAATCTGATTTACCTGCAAAATTACCAACTTCAACTAATGCGGCGTACACACGGTCGGAATGTCCGATGGAAACAGTCCGATGGGTGCTTTTCATCGGATTTTCCGACCGTGTGTATACCCATCTGTCTTTTTCTGTCGGAATTTCCGACGGACTTTGGATTGAGAACCTGTTCTTAATTTTTCTTGACGGAAAACCTTTCTATCGGATTTTCCGTTCCTGTGTATGCAGTTCCCACACGCAAACTTCCGATGCATGCTCGGAAACAATTCGACGCATGCTCAGAAGCATTAAACTTCCCTTTTATAGTGCTGTCGAACGTGTTTTATGCCGCAGTGTTATTGACAGTCCGAATTTGGTGTGACCGCGTGTAGGCAAGACAGTTTGAGCGAAATTCCTCCAGAATTCCGACGGGAAGACCATCAGAGCTTTTTCCGACGAGAATTCTGACCGTGTGTACGCGGCATAAGACAAAATCTTGTTGAAACAGAAATCCTCATCCCGCGTACACACGAAGGGACTTTCTCCGCCGGACCTAGTCCAGCGGACAAACCGCCGGACTTTCCAGCTGGGCTTCGGCGGACTTGAAAGTGAACGGACTTGACCACACACGATCACGCTAAAAGTCCGGCGGTTCACGCGATGACGTACAGCACGTATGATGGGAATAGAACACTAGACTAGAGTCCGTGACATACTTGCTACTGAGCATGCGTCCTTTTTGGTCCGCCGGACCATACTACAGACGGCCGTATTGTCCGCCGGACTGCCAAGTCCAGCGGATAATTTTAAAACAAAACTAAAAACCTAGTCCGCTGGACTTTTGGGAAAAAAAGTCAGTCGAAGGCCCACACACGATCGGACTGTCCGGCGGACTCGAGTCCAGCGGACAATCCCGCGGGAATGTCCGTTCGTGTGTACGCGGCATCAGTTTTGCTCTTTGAGCTGCAAAGTTGCTTAGAAAATAAATGTATTTAGATATTGGTTTTGTTTATTTAATTTAGTGTTCTTTTAATTCAGATTTTTTATTTTTTGTGTATGTGTATATAATCATTGTTTGTTTAATGTTGCTTTATTTTTTTACTTTTTCTGTTTTTTGTTTTTTTCCACACACGGTCGGACATTCCGACCACAAAATCCGTCGGATATTTTCCGACGGATTTTGTCCAAAACTGGTGTTGCTCACACACTGTCGGACAAAGTTGTCGGAAAATCCGATCATTCCGAACGAGGTGACGTACAACACGTATGACGGGACTACGTAGAGGCCAGTAGCCAATAGCTTTTGTCTCCAAATTTCTTCTGAGCATGTGTGGCACATTGTCCGTCGGACTAGGCTACACACGATTGGAATTGACGCGATCGGACCATGTTGTCGGAAAATTTGAGATCCAGCTCTCAAATTTTTTCCGTGGAAATTCCGACGGAAAAAGCCCGCTAGGGCCCACACACGATCGGATTTTCCGACAACATAATCCGATCGGACTTTTTCCATCGGAATATTCGACCGTGTGTACGGGGCATAAGGAGCCATTTTATTGAAGAACCAGGATAGTTGAAAGGGATGTCGGAAATCCTTAAAAGTCTTTTAAAGCCTGTTGATCCCCCTAAACAACACCAAAAAAATCAGCTATTTCCCCATTCACGCCAAGAAATTTTGCCAACATCATGAAATTATGATTAAATGTCTTGATTTTTTGTAAAAATTTGGGGGAAAACGAATTTTCTTTTTTTTTTTTTTTATCCCTAATAAATCAGTATGTGGCATTGGCTGTATATCCTGCCCTGATTGATTGTCTGCAAGAAAATAGAACTGCTGCTCCAGGTGTATGCTGAGAGCCTGAAATGGAGTATCTCATAGAGTGCCAGCCCCGGCCCGCCTCCGTGGGAAACTTGTAAGAGAAGAAAGAAACGGCTGCACATCCAGAGATCCCGATTGCCTTTTATTGTTCACAGTGATAACACCAAAGGCACCAACATGAGGTCACATAGACGCTTTTAACACATACATCTTGTGCTTAATCATTATTAATAAAAGGCAATCGGGATCTCTGAATGTGCAGCCCTTTCTTTCTTCTCTTACTGATTGGTTGTCTAAATGGTGCATTATCTCCAATAAGGGCCACCAGCCCAACATACACTATATTGTCAAAAGTATTGGAATGCTGGACTTTACACGCACATTAACTTTAATGGCACCCCAGTCTTAGTCCGGAGGGTTCAATATTGCATTTGGCCTACCCTTTGCAGCTATAACAGCTTCAACTCTTCTGGGAAGGCTGTCCACAAGGTTTAGGAGTGTGTCTATGGGAATGTTTGACCATTCTTCCAGAAGAGCATTTGTGAGGTCAGGCACTGATGTGGACAAGAAGGACTGGCTTAAGAGTTCCCTCTTAAACTAAGGGGCCAAGTCCAACCCCTGAAAAACAACCCCCACACCATATTCCCCCCTCCACCAAATTATTTGGAGGGTGGTCCAATACTTTTCATCCCAAAGGTGTTCTATCAGGTTGAGGTCAGGACGCTGTGCAGGCCGAATTCCTCCACCCCAAACTCACTCATCCACACCTTTATGAACCTTGCTTTGTGCACTGGTCCAAATCATTTGATGGAAGTGGGATTATGGTGTGGGGTTGTTTTTCAGGAGTTGGGCTTGGCCCCTTAGTTCCGATGAAGGGAACTCTTAAGGCGTCAGCATACCAAGACACCAGTGCACAAAGCAAGGTCCATAAAGACAAAGATGAGCGAGTTTGGGTTAGAATAACTTGACTGGCCTGACCTCAACCCAATAGAACACCTTTGGGATGAAAAGTATTGGACCACCCCTCCAAAATCATTTGGTGAAGAGGGGATTATGGCGTGGGGTTGTTTTTCAGGGGTTGGACTTGGCCCCTTAGTTCCAGTGAAGGGAACTCTAATGCCTCGTACACACGTAGGGACTTTTGCCGGCGGACCTAGTCCAGCGGACAATCCCGCGGGACTTTCCGGCTAGGTCCGCTGGACTTTCCGAGGGTGTGGACTTGCCCACACACGCACGGACTTCTCCAGCGGATAATCCGCCGGCCAAAAGTCCGCGGGACTTTTGAAAATGAACGGACTTGCCCACACACGGAGCAGTCCGTTCATTTCGAACGTAACTTCAGGTTACGTAGCTAGCGTAGGCAGTAAATGCCGCCGCGCTAGCTCCGCAAGCTGGCATGGATTTAAGGGAATCCCCACGCCGAAAAAACGGCGTGGGGGTTCCCCCCAAATCCATGTCAGACCCTCATCCGAGCACGCAGCCTGGCAGGCCAGGAAAGGGGTGGGGACGAACGAGCGCCCCCCCCCTCCTGAGCCGTACCAGGCCGCGTGCCCTCAACATGGGGGGTGCCCTGGGGAAAGGGGGGCCGTGCGGCCCCCCCACCCCAAAGCACCTTGTCCCCATGTTGATGAGGACAAGGGCCTCTTCCCGACAACCCTGGCCGTTGGTTGTCGGGGTCTGCGGGCGGGGGCTTATCGGAATCTGGGAGCCCCCTTTAATAAGGGGGCCCCAGATACCGGCCCCCCACCCTATGTGAATGAGTATGGGGTACGATGTACCCCTACCCATTCACCTAAGGTGTAAAATGTAAAGTACAAAAACACACACACTTTTGAAAAAATATTTTATTGCACTGCTCCGGGGGTCTTCTTCCGTCTTGGGGGTCTTCTCGCCGGACTCCCCCGCCATTTACCAAGCTCTTTTACCGAGCGGGGGAAGTCACATGGTGACCCCGCCCCCTTGCGATGTCACAGTCCCAGCATCCTCCGGGACTGTGACAACACAAGGGGGCGGGGTCACCATGTGACATGTGCATGTGACCCTGTCGCCCATGTCCCTATATAAGTCCGAGCGCAGAGCGGCACAGGCATTCCGGGCAGAGAGAGCGTCGGGTCAACATCGGAAGAAGAAGAAGAACAAGAAGGACAAGAAGAAGGACAAGAAGAAGAAGGCGCCGGCGGCGCGGAAGACGACGACCGCCGCAAGAACAGAAGAGACCCCGGAAGACCCCCGAAGGCGGATCGAGACCCCCAGACGACGGCGGCGACGACGAAGAAGGTAGCCGGACTCCCCCCCTCGTGAAAGAGCTAGGTAAAAGAGCAGAAGAGAGCGGGGGAGTCCGGCGAGAAGACCCCCAAGACGGAAGAAGACCCCCGAAGGCGGATCGAGACCCCCAGACGGCGGCGACGACGAAGAAGGTAGCCGGACTTCCCCCGCTCGGTAAAAGAGCTTGGTAAATGGCGGGGGAGTCCGGCGAGAAGACCCCCAAGACGGAAGAAGACCCCCGAGCAGTGCAATAAAATATTTTTTCAAAAGTGTGTGTGTTTTTGTACTTTACATTTTACACCTTAGGTGAATGGGTAGGGGTACATCGTACCCCATACTCATTCACATAGGGTGGGGGGCCGGTATCTGGGGGCCCCCTTATTAAAGGGGGCTCCCAGATTCCGATAAGCCCCCGCCCGCAGACCCCGACAACCAACGGCCAGGGTTGTCGGGAAGAGACCCTTGTCCTCATCAACATGGGGACAAGGTGCTTTGGGGTGGGGGGGCCGCACGGCCCCCCTTTCCCCAGGGCACCCCCCATGTTGAGGGCACGCGGCCTGGTACGGCTCAGGAGGGGGGGGGGGCGCTCGTTCGTCCCCACCCCTTTCCTGGCCTGCCAGGCTGCGTGCTCGGATGAGGGTCTGACTTGGATTTGGGGGGAACCCCCACGCCGTTTTTTCGGCGTGGGGAGTCCCTTTAAATCCATGCCAGGTCACGGAGCTAGCGCGGCGGCAGTAACTGCCTACGCTAGCTACGTAACCTGAAGTCACGTGCTAAATGAACGGACTTGCCGATGAGCGGCAAGTCCCTTCATTTCAAAAGTCCCGCGGACTTGCCCACTAACGGCGGGATTGTCCGCTGGACTTCCAAGTCCAGCGGATAATTTGAAAACAAAACTTCAAACTTTAGTCCGCCGTACTTTGGCGCCAAAAAGTCCGCCGGCACCCACACACGAGGGGATTATCCGCTGGACTTCAGTCCAGAGGATAATCCCGCGGGATTGTCCCTTCGTGTGTACGCGGCATTAAGGTGTCAGCATACCAATACTTTTTGGACAATTTCATGCTCCCAACTTTGTGGTAACAGTTTGGGGATGGCCCCTTCCTGTTCCAACATGACTGTGCACCAGTGCACAAAGCAAGCTCCATACATGACATGACTGAGCGAGTTTGGGGTTCTGACCTCAACCCAATAGTAGAACACCTTTGGGATGAGTAATGCGGCGTACACACGGTCGGAATTTCCGATGGAAACAGTCCGATGGGAGCTTTTCATCGGATTTTCCGACCGTGTGTATGGTCAACGGTCTTTTTCTGTTGGAATTTCCGACGGACTTTGAATTGAGAACCTGTTCTCAATTCTTCCGACGGAAAACCTTTGTATCGGATATTCCGATCGTGTGTATGCAATTCCGACACGCAAAATTCCGACGCATGCTCGGAAACAATTCGACGCATGCTCGGAAACAATTCGACGCATGCTCGGAAGCATTAAACTTCCCTTTTATAGTGCTGTCGAACGTGTTTTATGCCGCTGTGTTATTGACCGTCGGAATTTGGTGTGACCGTGTGTAGGGAACACAGCTTGAGCGGAATTCCGTCGGAAATCCGTCGGAAAAACCGACACAGTTTTTTCAGACGAGAATTCCGATCGTGTGTACGCGGCATTAGAGTGAACACTACAAGCCAGGCCTTCTGGTCCAACATCAGTACCTGACAAATGCACTTCTGGAAGAATGGTCAAATATTCATATAGACACACTCCTAAACCTTGCGGACAGCCTTCCCAGAAGAAGGGTGGGCCAACTCAATATTGAACCCTACGGACTAAGACTGGCATGCCATTAAAGTTCATGTGGGTGTAAAGGCAGGTGTCCCAATACATTTGACAATAGAGTGTATTTTATTGGTGTCCTAAGGGCAAATGGATATTTAAAAATGTGTCTAAAAATGATTTTAAATATTACAAAAAAATGTAATTAAAAATTATAAAATGGAGACTTTTATAATCCAAGATTGTATTTAGTGTTCTGTGTGTGTCTAGACTTGCAGCGAAGGTGTTAAGGCAAGGAAAGGCTTCAACAATTTTTTGTCTGTATTAGGCGACCAGTTACTAAGCAACACCTACTTCGAGGATGTAGGAAATGTTAATTTTAACTTCAATCTGTGCTCAGTCAGACTGGCAGCACAGTCTACATGGGTAGGATGAGCTCTAACAGGATTTCAGGGCGTAACGTCACACAATGAATACAAGTCAATCAAATTAACAAAATAAAAATGCACCACACTTTACCATAGAGATATACAGCCATATGCAATATGTGGGCATCCATTATTCAGTTACAGGTTGTGTTGGTTTTCTAAGTAAAAGGTCAACATTAAACCTCTGCAGGAGATATACATAAATGTATATGCAGGTTTTAATGGAAAATTACTGATTTAATTGCCAAATGCAATTGCTGAAAATCAGAATATAGATGTCGCATAACAATCAACAAATATTTATGAACTGGACCTGTAAGAAAGATTAGGAAAAAAAAAAAATCCTAAGCAAGAATAAAAAGACTCAGAATAACTGGCAGCGAGGAACCTTTGGAGACCATTCTGTATTATTATATTATTAAATGTATATTTTAAAAAAATAATAGAATATAGAATAATAGAATATAGCAAAATTAGTATAGGAGCTGAGAGAATTTTTGTATCCTTTAAGCAAAAATGCAGAGTTAAATATAAAAATAAAAAAGAGTTTGGAGTTAAAAAAAATAATATATATAGTGGCAGTACTTTGGTTTGTCATGGTGTCAGAGGGGTTAGATGTCACCCAGGGTTCTCACCTAATGGTTGATGGGCTTCAGTATGTCTGTTCTGAGTGGAGCTTTCTCAAAGATTGGTAACTCTTGGATTGGAGCCCGGAGCCCGGAGACTTTGCAGAGACTTGAGAGGAATGAGCCCTCCAACATTTTACAGAAAACCAGCATGGTGATTGTGCAGGTGTTCTCGGCACTTTAAGTATACAACCTGTCTATGGTTCAGGGCTTTTTCTCTTATGCCGCATACACACAGTCGTAATTTCCGATGGAAACAGTCCGATGGGAGCTTTTCAACTGATTTTCCGTCCATGTGTATGCCCATCGGTCTTTTTCTGTCGGAATTTCCGACGGACTTTGGATTGAGAACCTGTTCTCAATTTTTCCGACGGAAAACCTTTCTATCGGATTTTCCGATCGTGTGTATGCAATTCCGACATGTAAAATTCCGACGCATGCTCGGAAACAATTCGACGCATGCTCGGAAGCATTAAACTTCCCTTCTATAGTGCTGTCGAACATGTTTTATGCCGCTGTGTTACAGACCGTCGGAATTTGGTGTGACCGTGTGTAGGCAAGACAGTTTGAGTGAAATTCCGTCGGAGTTCCGACGGGAAAGCCATCAGAGGTTTTTCCGACGAGAATTCCGACCGTGTGTACGCGGCATTAGAGACAAGCTGCTGCATGAGCAGCTTGTGTGAAAAGACACTGGAAGAGTGTCTCATCTGGCCTCCTGAGCAGCTTTTGTGAAAAGACACTGGAAGAGTGTCTCATCTGGCCTCCTGGAGAGGCTATCTGACCAGGCCCTCACCCGAGGAAGGTATTAAGAGACCGTGTGTAAGAAGGCAGGAGCCTGTGCAGCCCAGGGTAACCTTTTGTGTAATGATTTTTTTTTAAATGTGACAGTTTTCACTGAAATAGAAAGTGGGCAGTCCAAAATTTTAGAGATGCCACAAGAACAAGAGGTGAATGTAAACCCTCACCTCATCTAAAACAACCCATTCCGTTCAAAATAGAAATGAAAGGCAAAAAAATTGTGTATAGATAGAAAAACAAATAAATACCTGTGTTCCCCTTTTTTATAAGTGATCACATAATCTCTGTCCTCAGCTGCATAAGGAGTTCAGAGATCTGTGGGAGGAGAAACAGCAGCACACTGGTCTTCCCGGTAAAATGCTGTGAGGGGGGCATGTTAGCACAGGTCTGATTATTGGAGGAGAGCACATTTATGGAGCCTGAGCTGCACACGAAGCAATATGGGAGAAACCAAGGGGCTGCACAAGGGATGTACATGGTTGGTATATAGAGATCAAAAAACAAACCTATGAAAAGGAGATATATCGACTGAAGCTGGATTAAGAAAGTGCCAGCTACATAACAGAAGAGGAAATAGCTCAATATATTAGGGATGAGATTGATATGTATATACTAAAGGGGTTCTGCACTAAATAAGTGTTATGCCGTGTACACACGGTCTGACTTTCCTGACGGCAAATGTGCGATCAGAGCTTGTTGGAAATTCCGACCGTGTGTAGGTTCCATCGGACAGTTTCCTTCGGAATTTCCGTTGCACAAAATTTGAGATCTGGTTTTCAATTTTTCCGACAACAAAATACAATCGTGTGTAGACAATTCGGACGCAGAAAAAGTCCATGCATGCTCCGAATCAAGGAGAAGAGCTGCACTGGCTATTGAACTTCATTTTTCTCGGCTCGTCGTACGTGTTGTACGTCACCACGTTCTTGACGTTCGGAATTTCCAACCAACTTTGTGCGACCGTGTGTATGCAAGACAAGTTTGAGCCAACATCCGTTGGAAAAAAAACCATGGAATTTTGTTGTCGGAATGTCCGATCGTGTGTACGCGGCATAACGTTTATAAGAGGAAACTAAAAAAGTAAAAGAAAGAAAAAAATAAATAAACAACTCATGACCTGGTGCTAAAAACAGGTCCTATTTATTTTCGGGCACTTTAAATTAGCACTGAAATAGAAACAATCCGTCCCTCCCAAGTTACTATCATGACTCATTTCATCTGTAATGTTTTATACAAGGCATTGTTTAATGGAAGAACACTATCTTCTCCGCCGTTTATGATTCATTGCCCTGTGTTTTATTTCATAGATAGCCCGTTATGACCAAGGCTTGCTAGAATATCGAAGCCTTGTTTATGTAGAGACAGTAAAATTTGGGTTAGCACAGTCACTGATTAAATATTTCCTTTTTGGAGAAATCGGATTGTTAATCTCTGGCATCATTTCAATCCTCACTCGTTTTGTTTGATGGGAGGAAATGACTAAGATAGCCGTTAACACTGTCCAAATAAAGTGACATATAGTATCGGTCTGATTCATTTTTTCTAGTTTACATCTTTGCTGTGTTCTCTGTCCTTTAACCTCCCTGGCGGTATGATTATGTCTGGAATTTTGTACCAAAAGTGATACAATTATTTTGCATGGAAATTTGGCGTTTTTATATTGTAGGCTGCAATTCTCACTTAAATCACTTAAATATGTCCAAACCAGAGTCTAGTAGACATCCCGGGTATGATAAAGTTTGAAACACAAAATCATAAATTATAATATAATAAAAATATGTATAAAAATTATTCAATAATGTAATCAAATCAAAAACACTGAAATTTGCTCAGTTGCAGAATAGTCGCTGTCATTAAATTTATTGTTTGATGATGAATTGTGATTCTAATTTATTATCGTTGTTTTCTAGCTGGTCTAAAACCACTTTTGACATAAAGGGACACTTTTTGGTTGCTATGGACAATCTCCAGTTTCCAGGCAGAAAAAATAAAAAATTATAACATTTTGTGGCTGGGAATCTTCTTTTCTTTCCGGGAATTTTCTTTTCTTGCACATGCGCATTTCTTTTTCGATTACATTTTTCGCACGATTCTCCCATCATTGATTAAAAAATCGTTAGTTTTTAAAAAAATTTACAACATGTCCGATTACTCAAATTTGATTGCCGCACGTTGCTACAGCCCACTAATGGTGTGAAATACGAACAAAAATTATTATGCCGCGTACACACGGTCGGAATTCTCGTCGGAAAAAGCTCTGATGGTTTTCCCGTCGGAATTCCGATGGAATTTCGCTCAAACAGTCTTGCCTACACACCGTCACACCAAATTCCGACGGTCTGTAACACAGCGACATACAACACGTTCGACGGCACTATAAAAGGGAAAAATAAGTGTGGCCTCTTCTGAGATAATGAAGGATTAAACATAAATAGGGATTTGTACCATCATCCAGAAATCGAATAATGAAGAGATTGGAAGTCTAGACCCCAGCTAGGCTGCCAATAAAAATAGGGGGCAAATGGGACTATCGCGGTACAGTAAAATAATATAACAAATAAGTGTAAAAAACAAAGAGATTTTATTGATGCCGAAAGAAGGTTGGTGGTTTGTTTAAAGACATATACAACATCATTACTAAACACAGTATGTCACCACAGTGTATTCATGATAATACAGTTGATCACAGATATCGTTTTCCCCGACTAGTTTCGCGGACATTAGCAGCTTCATCTGGAGGTAATCCGTGCTTTAGCGGACATCCAGCGCAGAGTGCTACCATCTAGTAAGTGGTCCCCCGCGGCAACTCGGGGGGGCTATTAAGTATGATGATTGGCGTCTGGTCACAGGATGGTGATTGAGGGGGGTCCCGGGAAGGCAGCCCACTGGGGGTATAAATCGGGATCTATACAACCCCAGTATATAGCTGTAAGAACCACAGGTCAGGGGTACAAGCCTGGTAAGGCTTATCCACTCGTGTCTGTGTCTCTGGGGGCTAGCTGGAGCATGTAGTCCCGGGATCCCTGGTCCGCATCATCATGGTACAGTCGGATGCCTGTTATAAATAAGAATTTATAACAGGCATCCGCCTGTACCATGATGATGCGGACCAGGGATCCCGGGACTACATGCTCCAGCTAGCCCCCAGAGACCTGTGGTTCTTACAGCTATATACTGGGGTTGTATAGATCCCGATCTATACCCCCAGTGGGCTGCCTTCCCGGGACCCTCCTCAATCACCATCCTGTGACCAGACGCCGATCATCATACTTAATAGCCCCCCTGAGTTGCCGCGGGGGACCACTTACTAGATGGTAGCACTCTGCGCTGGATGTCCGCTAAAGCACGGATTACCTCCAGATGAAGCGGCTAATGTCCGCAAAACTAGTCTGGGAAAACGATATCTGTGATCAACTGCATTATCATGAATACACTGTGGTGACATACTGTGTTTAGTAATGATGTTGTATATGTCTTTAAACAAACCACCAACCTTCTTTCGGCATCAATAAAATTTCTTTATTTTTTACACTTATTTGTTATATTATTTTACTGTACCGCGATAGTCCCATTTGCCCCCTATTTTTATTGGCAGCCTAGCTGGGGTCTAGACTTCCAATCTCTTCATTACTATAAAAGGGAAGTTTAATGCTTCCGAGCATGCGTTGAATTGTATCCGAGCATGCGTCTGAATTTTGCGTGTCGGAATTGCATACACACGGTCGGAAAATCCGATAGAAAGGTTTGCCGTCTGAAAAATTAAGAACAGGCTCTCAATCCAAAGTCCGTCGGAAATGCCGACAGAAAAAGACCGTTGGGCAAACACACGGTCTGAAAATCCGATGAAAAGCTCCCATCGGACTGTTACCATCGGAAATTCCGACCGTGTGTACGCGGCATTAGATAAGATTTTCGAAAGAAAATTATTTTGAAATTCGACCCATGTATGGCCTGCCTAATGCCCCATACACACGGTCGGAAATTCCGACCACAAAATCCGTCGGATTTTTTCCGACGGATTTTGTCCGACACTGGTGTTGCGTACACACGGTCGGACAAAGTTGTCGGAAAATCCGATCATTCTAAACGCGGTGACGTTGGTTGCATACGACGGAACTACGTAGAGGCTAGTAGCCAATAGCTTTGGTCTTGTAATTTGATCTGAGCATGCGTGGCACTTTGTCCGTCAGAATTTGCTACACACGATCGGAAAAAGTCCGATCGGACTTTGTTGTCTGAAAATATGAGAGCAGGATCTCAATTTTTTTCCGACGGAAAAAGTCAGATAGCGCCCACACACGGTCGGATTTTCCGACAACATGGTCCGATAGGACATTTTCCGTCGGAAATTCCGACCGTGTGTACGGGGCATTAGAGTTTCATCATAACCTTAAGAGGCACCGCTCCGGTAACCGTTCACTTAGCATATGAAGAAGGACTTGCAATTACTTGTATCCAAAAAATCCAACTGATTTGGTTGAGTACTGGTTTAAACTGATTCCCTCAACTTTTCCTTTGATCAACTGCAAACAGAATAATCGTTATCTTGGTTAGTAAAAGAGGATTGTGAGATGGTTGCAGGGTTGACAGACTGCCCTGGATTCAGTGGTGTAATTTGGACTTTAACATCTATTACTTAGGACAGAGCAAATTCCTGCTGCTTGCCAAGGCACTGTAGGCAAACATTGTTACACAGCAGGATGGAACATTAGGGAAATCCCAGGAATTGTTTTCTCTTCAGCAAACAATGACATTAATAGACAGCCAACAGTGAAGTGTAATGTCTTTCCGTTTACCTTTCCACTGACCTACATAAGGGATCCCATCTCATAATTCCCATACCAATATAGGGAATTCATTGTTTCACTAATATTTTATGTTACCTATTTTACACTTAAACAATTCCAAATAATATTGAATTATTCATAGTTACATCAGGTTAAAAAAAAAAAAGGCTATTAAGATCATTCATTCAGGTTCCTGTCTGTAGAATCTATTAGGAGAAAGGATTGGGAACCCTTGTTAGAGTACAAAGTTAACTTTAGATGGAACCTGAACCCTTGTTAGAGTACAAAGTTAACTTTAGATGGAACCAACCATTCTATCAGTTTGTTTTTGTGTTTTGGGAGAAAGGCGTGAGCCATCAGACCCCAACTCCATGGTCTACTGGAGGAAGAAACTGTATGGCAGGGGTCTTCAAACTATGGCCCTCCAGCTGTTCAGGAACTACAATGTCCATCATGCCTAGTCATGTCTGTGAATGTCAGAGTTTTACAATGCCTCATGGGACGTGTAGTTCCGCAACAGCTGGAGAGCCGTAGTTTGAAGATTCCTAGTAATTTCCCCATCCACTTTAGAAAATAGATTACTTTGTTGAATTACTCTTATGCCGCGTACACACGGTCGGAATTCTCGTCGGAAAAAGCTCTGATGGTTTTCCCGTCGGAATTCCAACGGAATTTCGCTCAAACTATCTTGCCTACACACGGTCACACCAAATTCCGACGGTCTGTAACACAGCGGCATAAAACACGTTCGACAGCACTATAAAAGGGAAGTTTAATGCTTCCGAGCATGCGTCAAATTGTTTCCGAGCATGCGTCGGAATTTTGCGTTTCGGAATTGCATACACACGATCGGAAAATCCGATAGAAAGGTTTTCCGTCGGAAAAATTGAGAACAGGTTCTCAATTCAAAGTCCGTCGGAAATTCCGACAGAAAAAGACCGTTGGGCATACACACGGTCGGAAAATCCGATGAAAAGCTCCCATCGGACTGTTTCCATGGAAAATTCCGACCGTGTGTACGCCGCATTAGAGTACAAAGTTAACTTTAGATGGAACCAACCATTCTATCAGTTTGTTTTTGTGTTTTGGGAGAAAGGCATGAGCCATCAGACCCCAACTCTATTATCTACTGGAAGGAGAAACTGTATGGCAGGGGTCTTCAAACTACGGCCCTCCAGCTGTTCAGGAACTACAATGTCCATCATACCTAGTCATGTCTGTGAATGTCAGAGTTTTACAATGCCTCATGGGATGTGTAGTTCTGCAACAGCTGGAGAGCCGTAGTTTGAAGATTCCTGCTGTATGGTGTGTGTGTGGACTTAAAATGTGTTTAGGCTAAACAAAAATTCTAAGGATTTTTTTTTTTTAAACTTAGTAAACATATATATTGCACATATGACTGTGATAGAGCATTGAGAGCATAGGAATGATTTTGTCCGTGTACCTTCTGCTCCTGCACTGTCCAATCCAGGAGGCTGGGGGTGTGTTCTTGATCAGGCTGAGCTGCTGCTGCAGTAGAACTCAAGAATCACAGACTGCGCTCTGTGGTGGGGTGGCTGAATCATGAAACCTGCTGAACAGAATAACAAATCCTTTATCAGACAAAATGAATATGTATTTCTACTGTAAATTTGGTGTTTTTTCTTAAGTTCAACATTAGACGTTTTTTTTAAGGCTATAATCATCATCTGGAGGGATCTCTACACTGGGACCACAGGCAAGTGGCAGGAGGTGTACCAGGGCTGGTACCACAGGCAAACAACTGGAGATGAAGGCCCACTCCACCTGAAGTGCAGTACTGAGATCAAACTTCCAAGGTCTTTGGCCGCATACAAAAGGAGAAATGGTTTATAGAAATACTATTCAGGGGGAAGTGACAGTGTCTGAACACAGCTTACCTCACAGGCATGTTTATTTACCTAACCACATTCCCTTGCTGTCTGCATGCACTGTCAGAGCCCTTGCTAAGTTAGTGGGGCTTCCAGGTATGTGGGAGCACATGACCTCCCCTATATGACAGTTCTTGGACATGAGTGTCCAATCACCAGCACCGAACACTGTCACACTGGGGGGTTGAAGGGGGGCCATGAGGAAATCCTCCAATTTAACCTCTTACCATCCTTATAACGCATATTCTTTAATGCCCACATGCTGCACATATGTGACCATGGATGGCCCAGGTTTCTGTGCTGAGAGCGTGCTCCCAGCACAGTGACCATGCTGTCATAGGCATCTCCCAGTCTCTAGTAATGATTAGACGCTAAGAGAAACAAGTTTTATTTTTTTTTAATTCTATATTTTTATTTTCAACAATTTTTATACATATACACAAAGACATTTTAATTACATGTGTATCACAAAACATATCATAAACATACATTGTTTAGTTTTTCCCCCGATTATACATAAGGAAAAAAAAAAAAGGAACAAATAAGTAAATAAATAAAAAATATGAGACAACGCATATAGTAAGAAGGGAAAAAAAAAAAGAAAAGAAAAGGAGGTTATGCTCTCTCTCCCTCCTCCCCCGCGACTCTTCCTCCACAAGCGTACAGCCATATTCCCTGGTACATACAAAATGGGACCATGGTTCCCATTTCAACTTAAATTTCTCCTCTTTGCCCTGTGTAAATGCAATACCTTTTTCCATAGCGTATATATCGTCAATTTTTTTAAACCACAGCAAGATTGAAGGGGGTGTCTCCTGCTTCCATAAGGCTGGAATACACGCCTTTGCTGCGTTCAACAAATGAGCGACCAACGAATCTCGGTATTTGCGTTTTGAAGAATCTGAAAGATGGAGGAGATATCTGGCTGGGTCAGATCCCAGATCCTAAACTGTTAACTGTTTTATGATATTTTGCACTTTGGACCAAAAATCCCATAGGTTTCGACATGACCAAAAGATATGTAACATATCACCCACCGACTCTCCACAACGCCAACAGATATTTGACTTTTCCGGATAGATTTTCTGTAATAATGATGGAACTTTATACCATCTTGTAAGGATTTTATAGCATAACTCTTGATAGTTACTAGCTGTAGAAGAGTAATGGGCAAAATATAAAATATGGCTCCGTTGCTCTTTAGAGAATGTGGTATCTAAGTCCCTTTCCCATTTCTCAAGAAATCTAGGGACATAGTCTACCGGAGGATCTGTTAGTATTTTACATATATCTGATACCCCATGGGCGGAAGGATTTTCTATCAAACATAGATTTTCCATTGGTGTATTTAAATGATCCGATCTCTCCCCCCGAACAAGAGAGCTGAGAAAGTGTGTAAGCTGTTGCATCCGCCACGGATCGAGTGGCGGATTAAACATAAGCTGTATTTCCGACGAGGTTTTCAGCATTGATCCTTAAAGGAAGTCTCCTAATCTGATTTTACCATATCTCATAGCTTGTTTAACCACTTCCCTACCCGCGTATAGACATATGACGCCCACAAGATGGATCTCCCATCCTGGGTGGGCGTCATATGACGTCCTCTCCTTCCCGGCCGCCGCCGGCGCGCGCGCACGCCCGCGACTTCGCTCGGGTCCCGATGCGAGTGCCCGGCGGCCGTGATGTCCGCCGGGCACCCGCGATTGCCCGTTAAAACAACGGGACCGTGCGGGACCATGGAGCTGTGTGTGTAAACACACAGCTCCACGTCCTGTCAGCGGGAGAGGAGACTGATCATGTGATCCCAGTACGGAGGAACACATGATCGGTCTCCTCCCCTTGAGTCCCCTCCCCCCACAGTTAGAATCACTTTTTTAGGGAACACATTAACCCCTGCAGCGCCCCCTAGTGTTAACCCCTTCCCTGCCAGTCACATTTACACAGTAATCAATGCAATTTTATAGCAACGATCGCTGTGTAAATGTGAATGGTTCCAAAAATGTGTCAAAAGTGTCCGAAGTGTCCGCCACAATGTCGCAGTCACAAAAAAAAAAATCGCAGATCGCCGCCATTACTAGTAAAAAAAAAAAAAAATGCAATAAATCTATCCCCTATTTTGTAGACGCTATAACTTTTGCGCAAACCGATCAATATACGCTTATTGCGATTTTTTTTACCAAAAATATGTAGAAGAATATGTATCGGCCTAAACTGAGTAAAAAAATTGTTTTTTTTTTTTAAAAATGGGATATTTATTATAGCAAAAAGTAAAAAATATTGTGTTTTTTTTCAAAATTGGCGCTATTCTTTTGTTTATAGCGCAAAAAATAAAAACCGCAGAGGTGATCAAATACCACCAAAAGAAAGCTCTATTTGTGGGAAAAAAAGGACGTCAATTTTGTTTGGGTGTAACGTCGCACGACCGCGCAATTGTTAGTTAAAGCGACGCAGTGCTAGAAAATAGATTACTTTGTTGAATTACTCTTAGGCCCCTTTCACACTGGGGCGGTTTTCAGGCGGTACAGCGCTAAAAATAGAGCCTGTACAGCGCCTGAAAAAAAACCGGCCCCATTCACTCCAGTGTGAAGCTTTCACACTGGAGCGGTGCGCTAGCAGGATGGTAAAAAAAAGTCCTGCTAGCAGCATCTTTGGAGCGGTATAGGATCGGTGTATTCACCGCTCCTATACCGCTCCTACCCATTGATTTCAATGGGACACCGCGGTTATACGGCGGCGCTTTGCGGGGGATTTTAACCCTTTTTCGGCTGCTCGCGGGGGGTAAAACCGCCCCACGAGCGCCCGAATACCGCGGCTAAAACAACGGTAAAGCAGCGCTAAATATAGCGCTGCTTTACCGTCGCCGCGGCTTCCGCCCCAGTGTGAAAGGGGCCTTAGGGTTTCCCCTATCAGAGGGTGACATCTTAAGGTTCCCAGTATTCTTGGCCGTAGCCATGGCAAACAACGGAGTGGAATCTCTGTGCATGATTGTTCAAGCTAGTACCCTTTAAGTACCCCTATTCTTGGCCGTAGCCATGGCAAACAACGGAGTGGAATCTCTGTGCATGATTGTTCAAGCTAGTACCCTGCTTTGTTGTTTTTTTTTTGGATCCGGGAATGACATACCACCCCGTTCTTTTTGCATTGTGAGAAACAAGTTTTAATCATATGACCACTATGACAGCCAATCACAGTAGTCTTTTGATCAGGTTGCCCTTCCCATCGCCTGGGCATAAAGACCCAGTTTAAGGGACACTGGAGCTGGGTGGGAAGGGGTCAAGCTCTGACAAAAGTTAACACTGGAGATTAGACAGACATGGGTAGTGCAGTGGGGGAAGGCAGTGGTGGAGTTTGGCTGGGTAATAAGGCATGTCTAGGGATGTGCTGGCATAATCAATTTGTCTTAAATAGACCAAAAAAGCACCAACCAATTCAACCTTCTCATGGTATTTAATTTACTATATACATTTTCTCTAAAACTCCAGGTGCACTTTAAATACCAATCAAAAAATGAAGAGTCCCTAACAGTCGTCAATCTCCTATGAGCAGCCTTATGATTATCAGGTTCAAGTATAAGCGTCCTTCTACGTCCTTTGTGTCTTTCCATTGCGTTCTATCATTGATTGCTGATGTGGGTTCTGCTGAGTCACTGCTGGTGACGTTTCTTGCTGACTAAAGCCTTGTAAAATATCTTGTGCTGGGCAGCTCAGCCTGTTAAATCAAATTATGAGAGATGCATGTCATTCGCTGTACCTGGCAGATCAGAACAAGGACAGAACAGAGGTCTCTGTAAAGGGGAAGCACACGTCGTGGATTTTAACCACTTCATATCTAACAGATTTTCTATCTCCATAATCAGTGCCATTTTTTTCTATGGTTGGAAATTGGACGGTTAGGCTTATGGTTGTGGTTTTAGGGTCTCCTCAGTACAGGTCTCCTTTAAAATGGCCCTTCACCTCCAAGCACAAAAATCCACGTTGCCTTTTAATTTTTTTTTTGTTTTAAAGTCAGCAGCTACAATTACTGCAGCTGCTGACTTTTAAAATAAGGACACTCACCTGTCCCAGGGTCCAGCAATGTCGGCACCCGAGGCCAAACCGCCCCTCGGTCCTCGGATTCCGTAAGGGAATCAGGAAATGGAGCTTTGCGGCTTCACTTCCCGGTTCCCTACTGCGCGCAGCACAATCCAAATGGTCCCTGCTGTCTCTGGGAACCATGTGTGTCCCAGCAGACAGTGCGGGGGGATGGGAAGAGGCTCGGAAGTGGGCGCAAATACCTGTCTTAGACAGGTATCTGCACCCCCTTTACCCCTGAAAGGTGCCAAATGTGACACTGGGGGGGGTTCCGAAAAGCAGAGGTTCACCGCTCCCAAAACGCCCTGCCCATTGGAATGCATGGGCAGCGCTTCCGAAAGGCCTGAAAAGTGCTTCAGAAGCGCCGCAGCACAGGTGGTCTTAGCCTTTCTTCGGCCGCTAGCGTCTGAAAAGCCCTGCTTAACCACTTCAATACCGGGCACTTAAACACCTTCCTGCCCAGACCAATTTTGAGCTTTCTGCGCTGTCGCACTTTGAATTGCGCAGTCATACAATACTGTACCCAAATGACATTTTTATCATTTTTTCCCCACAAATAGAGCTTTCTTTTGGTGGTATTTGATCACCTCTGCGGTTTTTATTTTTTGCTAAACAAATAAAAAAAGACCGAAAATTTTGAAAAAAAATATGTTTTTTTTTGTTTCAGTTTCAAAACTTTGTAAATAAGTATGCTTTCTCCTTCACTGATGGGCACTGATAGGTCTGCACTGATGGGCACTGATAAGGCGGCACTGATGGGCACCGATGAGGTGGCACCAATGAAGTGGCACTAAGGTGGCATTGATGGGCACTGATAGGCGGCACTGATAGGCAGCACTGATGGGCACTGATGGGCGACACGGATGGGCACTGATGGGTGGCACAAATTGGCACTGATAGCTGGCACGGATTGGCATGGATAGGCGGCACGGATGGGCATGGATAGGCGGCACAGATGGGCACTGATAGGTGGCACGGATGGGCACTGATAGGCGGCACGGATGGACACTAATAGGTGGCACGGATGGGCACTGATAGGCAGCATTGTTTTTTACTGATGGATGCCAATCAGTGCCAAACAATAAGGCATGCCAATCAGTGATGCCCATTGTGGGCACTGATTGGCATCCATTGTGGGCACTGATTGGCATCCATTGTGGGCAATGTGTGTCATCCCTGGTGGTCTAGGGTGGCATACCTTTTGATGGGCATCCCTGGTGGTCTGGTGGCATCCCTGGTGGTCCAGTGTGGGCATCCTCGGGGGAATGCGCTGATAATCGATCAGCACAGACCCACCCTGTCAGAGGAGCAGCCAATCGGCTCTCCTCTACTCGCGTCTGACAGACGCGAGTGAGGAAATGCCGATTACCGGCTTTTCCTATTTACACTGTGATCAGCCGCGATTGGACACGGCTGATCACGTGGTAAAAAGTCTCCGTCGGAGACTCTTTACCAAGATCGTAGTTGCGGGGTGTCAGACTGACACCCCGCAACAACGATCGCCGCGATGCGCGCCCCCGGGACGTCATATGACGTCCTGTCAGGATTTTACAACCACTTTGCCGCCGTCATTTGACAATGGGCGGGCGGCAAGTGGTTAAATGATGGTAAATCACAGCAAAAACTAGCTGTGCTTTACCGCTAACGTGGCGCGGCCCCAGTGTGAAAGTAGCCTTAGTAAATCCTTTTTGACATGTGAAATAGTGCCATGCTGTATCTGCGACACTAATCCTAGCTCAGTGTTCCCAAATCACAACGTGTAAAGTAAAGATCCATACTCACCAGATGGCGTTGACCCTCTTGTCTTATGACAGGAAAGGGCAAATATCACTTGAATGGTCACCCATGACCAAGGGATATCCTCCAGCAGCTCTCTGTGATGATATCTCGTGATGTTTGAGTCCAACATTGCAGTGGCATGGTTTAAAGGAGTGGCCTAGTCAAAGTCTGGACCTAAATCTGGTTGAGATGTCATGGCATGATTTTAAACAGGCCATTCATGCTGGAAAATCCTCCAATGTGGCTGAATTAAAACAATTCCTCAAAGAGGAGTGGGCCAAAAATTCCTTCACAGCGATGTGAAAGACTCATTGCCAGTTATCGCAAACGATTGATTGTAGTTGTTGCCACTAAGAGTGGTGCAACCAGTTATTAGGTTTAGAGGGCAATTACTTTTTCACGCAGGACCAGGCAGGTTTGGACAGCTTTTTTTTCTTCATAAAATAAATCCTCATTTAACCACTTGCCGACTGCTGCACTGCGATATACGTCGGCACAATGTCAGTGGTAGGAAAATGGGCATACCTGTACGTCCCCTTTAACTGGCGGGGCTAGCGGGCGCGCACGTGCCCGCCATGTACAGCGTGACCGCGCCCACGGGTCCCGCGGACTCGATGTCTGCCGGTGTCCCGCGATCGTATCACGGAGCCGCAGAATGGGGAGATGCAAACATCAACAAGGTATTTGCCCGTTCTGCCTAGTGACATGAGAGAGATCACTGCTCCCTGTCATCGGGAACAGTGATCGCTGTCATGTCAGTGGTAGCCCATCCCCCCCCCCCACAGATAGAATCACTCCCTAGGACACACTTAACCCCATTGATCGCCCCCTAGTGTTTAACCCCCTTCCCTGCCAGTGTAATTTACACAGTAATCAGTGCATTTTTATAGCACTGATCGCTGTATCAATAACAATGGTCCCAAAATAGTGTCAAAAGTGTCCGATGTGTCCGCCATAATGTCGCAGTCATGATAAAAAAAATTGCAGATCTCCGCCATTACTAATAAAAAAAAAATAATATTAAAAATTCCATAAAACTATCACCTATTTTGTAGACGCTATAACTTTTGTGCAAACCAATCAATATATGCTTATTGCAATTTTTTTTTTACAAAAATATGTAGAAGAATACATATCGGCCTAAACTGAGGAAAAAAAAATTTTTTATATATATTTTTTGGGGATATTTATTATAGCAAAACGTAAAAAATATTGCTTTTTTTTTTAAATAAGTCGGTCTTTTTTTGTTTATAGCGCAAAAAATAAAAACAGCAGAGGTGATAAAATACCACCAAAAGAAAGCGCTATTTGTGGGGAAAAAAAGGACGTTAATTTTGCACAATTGTTAGTTAAAGCGACGCAGTGCCGAATCGCAAAAAGTGCTCTGGTCAGGAAGGGGGTAAAATCTTCCGGGGCTGAAGCGGTTAAAAACTGCACTTTGCAATTATTTGGGTTACCTTTGTGTAATATTAAAATTTGTTTGATGATCTGAATCATTTAAGTGTGACAACTATTAAAAAAATGTATAAAAAAAAAAATCAGGAAGGGGGCAAATACTTTTTCACAGTACAGCACTGCATTACATTTTTGGGGTTTATTCCTCCTTTGAATTAAATTGACATTACTTGGGCGCAGTTCCTCTTTAAGCTGAATTCCGTACACCTGCAATGCATAGAGTCACATCCTACCCACACAGTGTGGATTCACTTTCCCATGTAGTATGAGTGACAGGTTCCTAATCTCTGGGCTGTGAGTTTTCATTAGCAGCTATTTCTTTGCTTACCTTCTGAAAAGGCATGCTTCATGGAGAAGCTGTCAGCCCGCCTGTCCTGGGTGCACACACCCTGGGGACGAGGAGTATGTCAGCTATGGAAGTGTGTACACAGAGCACTCCTACACTGACATCCATTCAGCATCACACATGCTCAGGGCTGTCAGCAATCCGCAGGATGCCCGCCGCCAGCTGTACAGACACACCTGTAGTCCTAAAGCAAAAGCAAACTCATCTATTCCCAGTAACCTGATGCTAGCTCCTATTTCATGGGATCACTGGGCTTATTTAACCACTTCAGCCCCGGACCATTTGGCAGCCAAAGGACCAGAGGTCTTTTTTTCAATTTCGCACTGCACTACTTTAACTGGTAATTGCGCGGTCATGCAATTTTGTAACCAAACGAAATTTGCGTCCTTTTTCCTTTCCACAAATAGAGCTTTCTTTTGATGGTATTTGATTGCCTCTGTGATTTTTATTTTTTGCGATATAAACGGAAAAAAGAGCGAAAATTTTGAAAAAAAAAGAGATTTTCTACTTTTTGTTATAAAAAAAATCTAATAAACTCAATTTTAGTCAAACATTTGGGCCAAAATGTATTCAGCCACATGTCTTTAGTAAAAAAAAAAAAAAATGCCAATAAGCGTATATTTATTGGTTTGCGCAAAAGTTATAGCGTCTACAAACTAGAGTACATTTTCTGGAATTTACACCGCTTTTAATTTATGACTGCCTATTTCATTTCTTGAGGTGCTAAAATGGCAGAGAAGTACAAAACCCCCCCAAATGACCCCATTTTGGAAAGTAGACACCCCAAGCTATTTGCTGAGAGGCATGTTGAGCCCATTGAATATTTTTTTTTTTAGTCCCAAGTGATTGAATAAAGACAAAAATAAAAAAGATTTTTTTTTTTTTTTCAAAAAGTTGTCACTAAATGATATATTGCTCACACATGCCATAGTTATATGTGGAATTGCACCCCAAAATACATTTTGCTGCTTCTCCTGAGTATGGGGATACCACATGTGTGGGACTTTTTGGGAGCCTAGCCGTGTACGGGGCCCCGAAACCCAAGCACCGCCTTCAGGATTTCTAAGGGTGCAAATTTTTGATTTCACTCCTCACTACCTATCACCGTTTCGAAGGCCATAAAATGCCAAAATAGCACAAAACCCCCCAAATGACCCCATTTTGGAAAGTAGACACCCCAAGCTATTTGTTGAGAGGCATGGTGAGTATTTTACAGCTCTCATTTGTTTTTGAAAATGAAGAAAGTAAAGAAAAAAAATTTTTTTTTTCTTTTTTTCAATTTTCAAAACTTTGTGACAAAAAGCGAGATCTGCAAAATACTCACCATACCTCTCAGCAAATAGCTTGGGGTGTCTACTTTCCAAAATGGGGTCATTTTGGGGGGTTTTATGCCATCTGGGCATTCCATGGCCTCCGAAACTGTGATTGGCAGTGAGAAGTGAAATAAAAAAATTACACCCTTAGAAAGCCTGAAGGCGGTGATTGGTTTTTGGGGTTCCGTACGCAGCTAGGCTCCCAAAAAGTCCCACACATGTGGTATCCCCGTACTCAGGAGAAGCAACAGAATGTATTTTGGGGTGTATTTCCACATATGCCCATGACATGTTTGAGCAATATATCATTTAGTGACAACTTTTTGTAAAAAAAAATATATATTATTTTTTTTTTTTCATTATTCAATCTCTTGGGACAAAAAAAAAAAATATTTAATGGGCTCAACATTGCTCTCATCAAATAGCTTGGGGTGTCTACTTTCCAAAATGGGGTCATTTGGGGGGGGTTTGAACTGTCCTGGCATTTTATGCACAACATTTAGAAGCCTATGTCACACGTCACCCACTCTTCTAACCACTTGTAGACAAAGCCCTTTCTAACACTTTTTGTTTACATGAAAACATATTTTTTTTTTGCAAGAAAAATTACGTTGAACCCCCAAACACTATATATAATGTTAAAGCAAAGGCCCTACAGATTAAAATGGTGGGTGTTGCATTTTTTTTTTCCACACAGTATTTGCGCAGCGATTTTTCAAACGCATTTTTTGTGGAAAAAATACACTTTTTTTTATTTTAATGCACTAAAACACACTATATTGCTCAAATTTTTGATGAAATAAAAAATATGATCTTAGGCCGAGTACATGGATACCAAACACGACATGCTTTAAAATTGCGCACAAACACGCAGTGGCGACAAACTACATACATTTTTAAAAGCCTTTAAAAGCCTTTACATGATACCACATTAGATTCACGGAGGAGGTCTACTGCTAAAATTACTGCCCTCGATCTGACCTTCGCGGTGATACCTCACATGCATGGTGCAATTGCTGTTTACATATGACGCCAGACCAACGCTTGTGTACGCCTTTGCGCAAGAGAAGGGGGGGCAGGGGTGCTTTTTTTTTTTTTTTTTGTTTTTTTTTTTATTTATTTAGCTTTTTTATTTTATTTTTAAAACTGTTACTTCCATTTTTTTTCTTTTTTTTTATTTTTATTGTTATCTCAGGGAATGTAAATATCCCCTATGATAGCAATAGGCAGTGACAGGTACTCTTTTTTTGAAAAAATTGGGGTCTATTAGACCCTAGATCTTTCCTCTGCCCTCAAAGCATCTGACCACACCAAGATTGGTGTGATAAAATGCTTTCCCAATTTCCCAATGGCGCGGTTTATATCCGGGAGGGGGGACATTCCCTCCCACTGCTTGTAAAAGCAGTCTAGAGGCTAATTACCCGCTAGAATTGCTTTTACATGAAAGCCGATCACTGGCTGAAAAGAATGATACCAAGATGATACCTAAACCTGCAGGCATCATTCTGGTATAACCATTCAAAGTCCAGCAACATACTGGACATATATTGTAATCTTTTTTTTTTCATGCAGCCTCTTGGCTGAACGAAAAAAAGAGATTGATTGGTGGGTATGCCCACCATTAGAATACCTCCCTTCATCCACCCACTTCTAATGATGGGCATACATGCACCATTTATATATGCCGATGCATGGGGGCATCCTCCCGCAAAAGTTATGCCGTGTACACACGGTCGGAATTTCGACCGTATGTACGTGGCATTAGGAGCCAATCGCTCCTCCCCCCCCCCCTGCTGCCACCATGCTTCGGCATATATGCTCTTTTTTTAACTGTGGTGGTGAAATCACCTCCTACAGCGTTGGAGTCGCGGCTTTATGTATCGTGGGAGCAAACGCTGTTGCTGTCAAGATAAATAAATCCGCGTTGCAACTGAATGGCGCACCTGAAAACAAAAAAATGCTTAACACTAAAACACAGTAAACAAAATTACATACCTGAAAAGCAAGCATGATAAAACATGATAAAACATAATAAAACATTGCAGAATAGAATGGAGTAAAAAAAGAGCAACAATAGAGAGAGAATAGAGTGAGAGAGAGAACAATAAAACGACAACTATTTTTATTTTTTTTTATTTTTTTGAGATTCACAGGTAAAAAAGCTCCTGACTGAAGCGACTGAATCAAAACGCTACCACAAAAAAAATGTTAGCGATCGCAGGGATCAGGCCTGACTCTGCGAACGCTGCAGTTATGTGTGCTTAGTGTTTTGTAAGTGACAGTGATCGATCGATACTGCACTTGGGTGGGCTGGGCTGGGCGGAGGGGGAAAACGCAGGTGCTAGCAGGTATCTGGGCTGATCCCGCTAACAATGCGTTTTTTTTTGGAACCCTAAACTGCTGGGACGCTAGTATAGATCTGATCAGATCAGATATTGATCTGTTCAGATACTGTACCACTAAGGGAGGTGTATGCTTTGCGCGTGGGTGTTTGCGGTACTGGCACTAACCTGGGGCGACGCAGACCTTATTTGACCCTAAAAACCTAATTGATATCACCCGCCGGGCGATCAGGGGGTTAAACCGTTATTGGGTAATAAATGGCGGGTGCCCTGACAGTATAAAAAATAAAGCTAACTAACCAGCGTCACCCGTAACAGTAATACAAAAAAAAACTGGTTACCTAGCGACACTAATGCAGCGATCAGAAAACGATCGCTTAGTGACACTGGCAAAAGGGGGTGAAAGGGTTAACTAGGGGCAATCAGGGGGTTAAAACCTTTATTAGGTAATATATGGGGGTACCTGACGCTATATAAAAACCTGACGGGGAACCTAAATAACGAAATAACTAACTGGCTAACCAGCGTCACCAGTGACAGTTATACAGTGATCACTGGTGAAAGGGTTAACTCTAGGGGCAATCAAGGGGTTAAAACCTTTATTTAGGTTGTAATATGGGGGTACCTGACCTATAAACCTATTTATGAACCTATATAAACATGGCGGTTACCTAAAAAAAAAAAAAAAAAAATTAAAATGGTTACCTAGCGACAGCAGTGACACTAATACAGCGATCAGAAAAACGATCGCTTAGTGACACTGGCAAAAGGGGGTGAAAGGGTTACCTGGGGGGCAATCAAGGGGTTAAACCTTTATTAGGGGGGGGTAGGGGGCTACCTTGGACCTAAAACTAACTGCACTGACAGTTATTACAGTCACACTGACACTAAATGCAGTGATCAGTAAAAAAAATGATCACTGCAATTAGTGACACTGTGACTGGGGGGGGAGGGGGGTGATCTGGGGGGGTGATCTGGGGGGTGATCTGGGGGTGACAGGGGGGTGTTTTGTGTGCCTATGTGTACTGGTGTCAGTGTACTGTTGGTGCACTAACCTTTAGACGTTCACAGCTCGGCGTTCCGGTCACATAGACCGGCGCACCGAGCGTGACATCACTTCCTCTGCCTGTGTTTTGATTGACACAGACAGAGGAAGCATCTGATTCGCCAGGAGCGATCGCGAGGGGGTGGCCAGAAACCACTGGCCGTCCCCTCATCCCGGATCGCTCCTGAAGCGATCCCGACCGTCCCCGCCGGCCGGGGGGGGTCCGATCGGACCCCCCACCCGCCGGAAGAATGGCACGTACAGGTACGTGGTTCTGCCTGTACGTGCCATTCTGCCGACGTATATATACAGGGGGCGGTCGGCAAGTGGTTAAAGACAAAAACGTGTTTTATACATTGGATAGAAAATGGCCCCCACCCCACTCCCAGGTCTCCACCACACAATACAGTGATTAAAACATACAGATTGTTATAAAATATTCCATTTAAATTAATTCAATTGTATAAAACTATAGCAGGATAGGCTTTTCATCTATCACATACTGGACCTTATTTTCCAAGTATCCCTACCAGTGATGTAAGTAACTGAGTTAAAATAAACTGAGTTACATAACGCAGTTACTTTAGAGGGTAACGAGTAATCTAACTGATTACTTTTCCCCTCATGGTAACGCAGTTCCCATTACTTTGGCTTAGTTACCCCAATTACATCTACCGCCACTAGATGGCAGTAGTGTAATTCCGGTGTCCTGCCGAAAAAGGGCCCCCTGTACTGCGCAGGCGCAGGGCTTGCGCAGTACGAAGGACTACGGAGCTTCCGAAAATTGCCGTACCTAAACAGCTCTGAGTGAACTCTACACCGCGCAGGCGCAGTTAACATGTAATTGTACGAGGCGATGCCGCACGCTCCCGATGCTCGTGCTACTCTGCAAGGGGCGTCTATCGTGTAAGTAAGGGGCGGGTCTAGTATTACTGTAACCAAGGGGCGCATTTATTATTATTGTTATATATCGAGCTCTGCCCATTAATTTAACATTCGCCCTCTTCTGTAGACACCCGCCCCTTACACGATATAATAATAATAGACCCGCCCCTTGCTTACACGCTATAACAGATCTGCCCCTTGGTTAGAGTAATAATAGAGCAGCCCCTTGGTTACACGATATATAATAATAATAATAAATGCGCCCCTTGGTTACAGTAATACTAGACCCGCCCCTTAGTTACACGTATAGAATATTTAAAAAAAAAGTCAGTTACTTTGCTGCGTAACTAATTACTTTTCCAATGTAGTAACTAACGCAATTACTTTTAGGGAGAAGTAATTTGTAACTTAACTAATTACTTTTTTAAAGTAAGATGACCAACACTGATCCCTACATGGTGGACCATGGTTCACACCTACATGGTGGACCATGGTTCATACCTACATGGTGGACCATGGTTCATACCTACATGGTGGACCATGGTTCCCACCTACATGGTGGACCATGGTTCACACCTACATGGTGGCCCATGGTTCACACCTACATGGTGGACCATGGTTCACACCCAGACTGAGTGACAGTTCTATCTGGATGCCACCTTGCCAGTTCCTAGGACAGTGATTGGTTGTAAGAATCGCCGGCATCCTAAAAATCAATGACATCACATCCTAACCCCTGGATCACAAGACAGAAGTGGAACTTTTGCCCAAATTAGCAGCTGCTTCACCTCCCACCCTCTGCCTGTCTGGCACTAAAGGTTAAAGGGGCACTGTGATGAGGACACCCAATATAAGGAGGTATTGTGATGGGGACACCTGATGTAAGGGGGCATCTGATGTAAGGGGGCTCTGATGGGGACACCTGATGTAAGGAGGCATTGGGATGGGGACACCGGATGTAAGGAGGCATTGTGATGGGGACACCTGATGTAAGCGGGCTCTCTTGTGGGGATACCTGATGTAAGGGGGCTCTCTTGTGGGGATACCTGATGTAAGGGGGCATTGGGATGGGGATACCGGATGTAAAGATTTACTGTGATGGGAGCACCTGATGTAAGGGGGCACTCTGATGGGACACCTAATTTAAGGGGTAATCTGATGGGGAAACCTGATGTAAGGGATACTCTGATGGGGACATCGGATGTAAGGGGGAACTCTGATTGAGACACCTGATGTAAGGGGGCACTCTGATGGGAACACCTGATGTAAGGAGGCATTGGGATGGGGACACCGGATGTAAAGGTTTACTGTGATAGGAGCACCTGATGTAAGGGGACACTCTGATGGGACACCAAATTTAAGGGTTACTCTGATGGGGAAACCTGATGTAAGGGATACTCTGATGGGGACATTGGATGTACAGGGGAACTCTGATTGAGACACCTGATGTAAGGGGGCACTCTGATGGGAACACCTGATGTAAGGGGGCACTCTGATGGGGACACCGGATGTAAAGGTTTACTGTGATGGGAGCACATGATGTAAGGGGGCACTCTGATGGGGATACCTGATGTAAGGGGGCATTGGGATGGGGACACCGAATGTAAAGGTTTACTGTGATGGGGGGAAGGGGAACTCGGATGGGAATTGCTGATATAAGGTGGCACTCTGATAGGGACACTAGATGTAAGGGAGCACTCTCATGTGACACTAAATATAAGGTCTGATAGGGACACCTGATGTAAGGGTAAACTCAGATGGGAACAACTATTATAAGGCGGCACACCTATGGGAACACTTAATGTAAGGGAGAACTGTGATGGGAAAGCCAATGTAAGGGGCACTCTGATGGGGACAACTGATGTAATGGGGCACTATTATGGGACACCTGACGTAAGGAGGCACTCTGATGGGGACAGTGTGCCCCCTTACATTTATTGTAAGGGGGCACACTGATGGGTATACTTGATATAAGGGGGCACTCTTATTGGGCATCTGATGTAAGGGGGCCCACTAAAAACTATAAAGTACAATAAATAGTAATGAAATACTTAATACTTTCAGATCTGAGTCATAGCACAAACATCAAGATTTGGATATCTGTAGGAAGAAAACGTTACTGACAGGACCTCCTTGAATTTTAATTTATTCCCTCTGCTCTATACCATATGTCCTCAACCCCCCCCCCCCCCCCTTGTTGGTATTGAGTATCCAAGATGAATAACGAATAACTGCAATGTATTTATTACACTTATGTTTTACAATAGTACAAACAGATGGCAATATGGGAAACACACTTCTTGTTTTGCGGTTGCAGGTATTGCTTCTTCAGGAAGATGGTAGAGGTATATAATAATTGTATGACTGGTAGTTTGACAGACTTCAGGCTGCCAAGAACATTCCTCGTGGCACGCATGGGGACATACTGGGGAAGACAGAACAGCAAAGGGTTTCCAAAGTGTAATAATCTTTGTTTTTGGTATATATAGTGCCTCGAAAAAGTATTCATACCCCTTGACATTTTCCACATTTAGTCTTGTTACAACCAAATACGCATGTATTTGCAAATTTGTGCAGACTAAACCCCTATTTTTAACGCAAACTGTTATACCGCGTACACGCGGCCGGAAATTTCCGATGGAAACAGTCCGATGGGAGCTTTCCATCAGATTTTCCAACCGTGTGTATGCCCATCGGTCTTTTTCTGTTGGCATTTCCGACGGACTTTAGATTGAGAACCTGTTCTTAATTTTTCCAAAGGAAAACCTTTCTATCGGATTTTCCGATCGTGTGTATGCAATTCCGACACGCAAAATTCCGACGCATGCTCGGAAACAATTCGACACATTCTCGGAAGCATTAAACTTCCCTTTTATAGTGCCGTTGAACGTGTTGTATGTCGCGGTGTTATTGACCGTCGGAATTTGGTGTGACCGTGCGTAGGCAAGACAGTTTGAGCGGAATTCCGTCAGAATTCCGACGGGAAAACCATCAGAGCTTTTTCCGACGAGAATTACGACCGTGTGTACGCGGCATAAGACAGGATAATTCGGTTGGTCGCAGGCTGGTCGATAAGTAGAGCTTGGAATTTTCCTTGGACTTTTAAAAAAAAAAAGTAATTTGCCTGATTTACACTTTACAAAGTCAACACAGCATGACAAACTATCAGCCCGTGATATTTACTGACAGTTGTAAAAATCACAAATTTTTGCAAACTGTGCCTAAATTTAAGGATAGTTGGCAACCCTGCATGCAGACCAAGAAACCCCAACTTGTGATGTTGAGTCTCCATGATTGATATAACTGACAGCCAATGACTGAACAGTGGTGGCCAACCCATAAGGGGCGCCGCACCCAAAATCCATGCGTCCGGCCCCTAATCTACATGCAGGGCGCCGGACGCATGGATTTCAATTCATTCTTTTTTTTTTAACCACGTGACTAGAGCCTGAGGCTCTAGTTGGCTGTAAAAAAGGGTGGGCTCAGGGCGCAGAGCACTGTCCCCCGAGCCCACCCACTTGTGCGATAATAGCAAATTAATATTCGCTATTGTCTTCCTGATTCTCCTCCCGGCCAATCAGGAAGCGGGTCCTGAGATCAAGCGTGTCCTGTTCACCTGGGAGGAGAAGCCGTGGACGGCCTTTGTTTAGGTGGACGCTGAGCTAATACAGCCACCAAGACGGTCAGGACTCTTAGAAATGTCCTGCATCCATAGCTGTGAGTCTCCTAATCCCTGCTTTGATCAGAGTTAAAACACATGCAGTGACTCACTGCACTCGGTTTTCCCTATGCCGCTATCCCATCCGTCTCCCGTGGGGGTGAGGGGCCGATCACCGCTCTCCAGTCTGTCTTCCGCGTAGGGTTGCCACCTTTCCTTCAAGTCAAACCCAAACACTTAAGCAGTGCACAGCAATTTTTTTTTTTTATACATATATTTTGCTAATAAATAACATTTCTAATCATATGAAGTTAATAACAAGAGTCCCCTTTTACATATAAACTCGCAGAGTTCCCTTTCACTGTAAAGGGGGACTCTGCAGACTCTGATGTAAGGGAGAACTCTGGGGACTCTAAGGGATGCTCTGGGAACCCTGATTTAAGGGGGGACACTGAAAACTCTGATGCACGAAGAAGACTCTGATGTAAGGACCCTGATTTACCTTGGTGTACTCACTCAGAGGCAGGAGAGAGAAGGGGGGAGACTTCAGTCACAAACAGGGATGGATGGTGAGCTCACTCACCCCTTGGCAGTCAGCACCTCTCATCCAGATGTATCTGAGGCTGCTGGACTTCAAATTTCTGGCCCCAACTTTCCTTTTCTGAGGCACAGCCCTGGGGATTGGAGTGTGGGCAGACACAGAGGGGTAGAGAAGGATTGTTAGTGGTGGCTTTGGGCAGCATGAAAGAAAGTGTAACAGACATTCTCAGCTTAGAAAACTGCAGCCAGCAACCCTGCTGGGAAGCCATAGTCCAGTCTGAATAATGTGTCCGGGATTCAGGCAGTCTGAAACCCGGACACATGATTCCAAACCCAAACTGTCCGGGTGAATCCTGGACAGGTGGCAGCCCTACTCCCACGGAGGGGGGGGGGGGGTCCATCGCCACTCTCCAGTCCGTCTCGTCTCCGGATGTATAGCATTGGTTTGACGCCCCCCCAAATATTGAGCTCCAGCTGCCACTGAGACTAAAAGGGGTGGGTCAGGAACAGCCATGCCGCGTACACACGACCGGTTTTGCCGTCGGAAATAAGTCCAAATGTTTTTTCGACAGAATTCCAACGGAATTTAGCTCAAACTGTCTTGCCTACACACGGTCACACCAAATTCCGACGGTCAATAACGCGGCGACGTACAACACGTACGACAGCACTAAAAAAAGGAAGTTTAATGCTTCCGAGCATGCGTCGAATTGTTTCCGAGCATGCGTAGGAATTTTGCACGTCGGAATTGCATACACACGATCTGAATTTCCGATAGAATCTTTTTCCGTCTGAAAAATTTAGAACATGCTCTCAATCTTTTGCTGTCCGAAATTCCGCCAGCAAAAGTCTGACGGAGCCTAGACACGGTCGCATTTTCCGATGAAAAACTCTCATCGGTCTTTTGCTGGCCGAAAATTCTGATCGTGTGTACAGAGGCGGCTCTAGGCTTTGTGAGGCCCTAGGCAAAACCTAGACATGAGGCCCCACTCACGCCCATAATGGGAAAAATAATTCAAGCGATAAAAAATTAACTATATAAATTACATATATCAAGAGCTTTAAAGCGCTGGTGTCAGTGCTCTCTATCTCGGTGCTGGTGGTCAGTGCTCTCTATCTCGGTGCTGGTGTCGGTGCTCTCTATCTCGGTGCTGGTGTCGGTGCTCTCTATCTCGGTGCTGGTGTCAGTGCTCTCTATCTCGGTGCTGGTGTCAGTGCTCTCTATCTCGGTGCTGGTGTCAGTGCTCTCTATCTCGGTGCTGGTGTCAGTGCTCTCTATCTCGGTGCTGATGTCAGTGCTCTCTATCTCTGTGCTGGTGTCAGCGCTCTCTATCTTGGTGCTGGTGTCAGTGCTCTCTATCTCGGTGCTGGTGTCAGTGCTCTCTATCTCGGTGCTGGTGTCAGTGCTCTCTATCTCGGTGCTGGTGTCAGTGCTCTCTATCTCGGTGCTGGTGTCAGTGCTCTCTATCTCGGTGCTGGTGTCAGTGCTCTCTATCTCGGTGCTGGTGTCAGTGCTCTCTCTATCTCGGTGCTGGTGTCAGTGCTCTCTATCTCTGTGCTGGTGTCAGTGCTCTCTATCCCGGTGCTGGTGTCAGTGCTCTCTATCTCTCACAGACAATGTTAAACCGTTGCTGGCCGGAGCTTAATGCTGCAGTGGCATTGTTGTCAGCAGAGGCAGCTCTTCAATTAGGCGGTTGTGAGGCCCCTGTGAGTGCGAGGCCTTAGGCGCAGAGGCAGCTCTTCAATTAGGCGGTTGTGAGGCCCCTGTGAGTGCGAGGCCTTAGGCGACCGCCTTATTTGCCTAATTAGAGAGCCACCTCTGCGTGTATATGGGGAAGAAAGCCTTGATGATACTGGACCTCCTCCAGACTTGCTGTATCTTCTAATGCACACTGTGAGAAGTTCACAGTGTGCAGAGGCATCAGAGTAAGTCATTTCAGTATAAGAGAACAGCCTGTACAACTGTGCAAGTCTGAAGGGAAGGCTGGAGTTCCCCTTTAATGCCCCAAGCTTACAGAACAAGTTTTGTGGTAAGTATTTACGAATCAGGGAGTCTATTGGAAGACAATTGTTCTTCTTTCCATTTTGCTGAGAGCGATTGTGCAGCTGAAAGAAAGCAGCATTGCAGACACAATAAGTCCCGGGGAGAAATCTACGGAATGTAACTTGACTGTATGTAGAGCATTGTGTCTGTGTCCTCGCAGACCACCGGGACCTGAAATACACCAATAACATTCATTTCTTATCTCCCCGTTTTATTTCTCTTACAGACTTTAATACATATATTTGCCTCATTCCCCTTCTTCACTCCGGGGAGATGAAAGGGAGACCGGGAGAAGTGAGAAGCAAGCTCAATAAGCTGATCCAGTATCAGCATCTCATTTTTTTAAAATTCAATCACTGGAAAAGGCTGTAACAGTCAAAAAATGGCATTCCCGTCCTGATCCTGCCGTCTTCTATTCCGTTATCTCAGCATGGATACACAGAGTGCCCATAGTGCCCATAGTGCTCCCCTCATAGAGTTTACTCGGGCTGCAGAGTTTGACAGGCGGCATCATCTGTCAAACTCACCCATTGGGATCAATGGGACTGCCAACGCAGCCGGGAGCCAAAAGCTTGGCTTGCAGTTGTGGCACAGCCCCACAATGCAATATTGCCAACTTGGCAACTGAAAAAAAAGGGAAAAGCTAAAAAAAATAGACACAAAAAAAAAAAAAATAGGCAGCAGTAGTTCCTCCAAAAAGGCTGCCTGCTAGACATGCACTGCTGAAAAATTTGTTCGTTTTTATTTCATTTTTTTTTATTTTTGGGGGGGGGGGTTCATTCGTTTTAAACACAATTTATAAATTCCAAAATACCAAAATTCGTAAAATTATAATATTCTTAAATTTGAAAAAAATTAAAATAAGAAAGAAAATCCGAAAGTTCGAAAGAATTACTAATAACTAACTATTAAATTATAGATACAGGGGGTCCCCGAGTTACGAACTCGTTAGGGACTGCCCGCTAGGGATGAGCCGAACACCCCCGGGTTCGGTTCGAACCAGAACCTTCGAACGGACCGAAAGTTCGCGCGAATTTTCGAACCCTATACGTTATAATGGACGCGAACGTTCGAAATCAAAAGTGCTAATTACAACGGCCAATATGCATGTTAATGTCATAAAACAGGTTTGGGGACCCGGGTCCTGCCCCAGGGGACATATATCAATGCAAAAAGAACTTTTAAAAAACTAACGTTTTTTCGGGAGCAGTCATTTTAATGATGCATAAAGTGAAAAAAAAAAGTGAAATTTTCCTTTAAATATGGTACCTGGGGGGTGTCTAAAGTATGCCTGTGAAGTGGCATGTGTTTCCCGTGTTTAGAACTGTCCTTGCACAAAATGACATTTGTAAAGGAAAAAAAGAAGCCATTTAAAACCACTTGCGGCTTTAGGTTTGATCTTAAGTAGAATCTGAACAGGTACATTATGAAGTGTAGCTCCATCCCAAAAAAATCTATTTTTAAGCTTTTTGGAGAACATAGGGAGGGGTTATCACCCCTGTAACATTTGCTGTCTTTGCACATCTGTTCAGAACATGTCACCTCACTTTCCGTCCCAATGACAAATGTTTTTGGAAAAGTGGGGTTTTAATTGAAACAAGGATTGGTGATAAAGTATCAGTAGAGAGGAGATACCTTTTTCCCAAATTAAATCTAACAGGATAGAATTTCCCTTCCTAGGGGTAGATTTCCTCTCACTTCCTGTTTTCTCTTTCCATTTGCAAGTAGGAGTCGTTTGTAAGTTGGATGTTTGAAAGTAGGGGCCTGGCGTATATACTCTGCAGAAATTTGCCCTATTAGATGTTGGTGTAGCCACAAGACTGGTGGGCACAGGAATGGGCCCTGCTGTGAGTTAATAGATCAAGATTTGTAATTGCATGCACCTGTTGAACAGGGAAGAAAAATTGGGGGTGGTGGTGGTGGTGGTGGACGGTTTTGCCACAAGACTGTAAGCTCTCACAGTTACTCTTGGTGGGCGCAGGAATGGGCCCTGCTGTGAGTTATTAGATCAAGATTTGTAATTGCAAGCACCTGATGAACAGGGCAGAAAAATTGGGCCTTTGGCGGTGGTGGTGGACGGTGTTGCCACAAGACTGTAGGCCCTCATAGTTACTCTTGGTGGGCGCAGGAATGGCCCTGCTGTGAGTTATTAGATCAAGATTTGTAATTGCAAGCACCTGATGAACAGGGCAGAAAAATTGGGCCTTTGGCGGTGGTGGTGGACGGTGTTGCCACAAGACTGTAGGCCCTCATAGTTACTCTTGGTGGGCGCAGGAATGGGCCCTGCTGTGAGTTATTAGATCAAGATTTGTAATTGCAAGCACCTGATGAACAGGGCAGAAAAAATTGGGCCTTTGGCGGGGTGGTGGACGGTGTTGCCACAAGACTGCAGGCCCTCATAGTTACTCTTGGTGGGCGCAGGAATGGGCCCTGCTGTGAACTATTAGATCAAGATTTGTAATTACCCGCCCCTGTTAAACAGGGGCTGAAAAATTGTGCCTTAGGCACTGGTGCTGGTGCCACAACACTGCAACCCCTCACAGAGACTGTACTTGGAGCACAGCAGTCACACGTGTTGCGAAGCATTTTTTTAAAAAATTGTAAGTACACGCCCCTGTTAAACAGGGGCTGAAAAATTGTGCCTTAGGCACTGGTGCTGGTGCCACAACACTGCAACCCGGCCCTCACAGATACTGTACTTGGAGCACAGCAGTCACACGTGTTGCGAAGCATTTTTTTAAAAAATTGTAAGTACACGCCCCTGTTAAACAGGGGCTGAAAAATTGTGCCTTAGGCACTGGTGCTGGTGCCACAACACTGCAACCCGGCCCTCACAGATACTGTACTTGGAGCACAGCAGTCACACGTGTTGCGAAGCATTTTTTTTAAAAAATTGTAAGTACAGGGGCTGAAAAATTGTGCCTTAGGCACTGGTGCTGGTGCCACAACACTGCAACCCGGCCCTTTTTTCACACGTGTTGCGAAGCATTTTTTTTAAAAAATTGTAAGTACCCGCCCCTGTTAAACGGGGCTGAAAAATTGTGCCTTAGGCACTGGTGCTGGTGCCACAACACTGCAACACGGCCCTCACAGAGACTGTACTTGGAGCACAGCAGTCACACGTGTGCGAAGCATTTTTTTAAAAAATTGTAAGTAACCGCCCCTGTTAAACAGGGGCTGAAAAATTGTGCCTTAGGCACTGGTGCTGGTGCCACAACACTGCAACCCGGCCCTCACAGATACTGTACTTGGAGCACAGCAGTCACACGTGTTGCGAAGCATTTTTTTTAAAAATTGTATGTACACGCCCCTGTTAAACAGGGGCTGAAAAATTGTGCCTGCATTGGTGCTGGTGCCACAACACTGCAACACGGCCCTCACAGAGACTGTACTTGGAGCACAGCAGTCACACGTGTTGCGAAGCATTTTTTTAAAAAAAATTGTAAAGTACACGCCCCTGTTAAACAGGGGCTGAAAAATTGTGCCTTAGGCACTGGTGTGGTGGCATGGAACATTGAGGAGGAGGAAGAGGATAGTCAGTGAACATAAGAGGACAGTCACTCAGCATCAGCATAGGCAGTCTTGAAGGGATGTGACATTAAAAATTATTCGGTTATATCCGCCTCAGGTGCCTGGTAGCTGGTGGTGATCCAAGACTGATTCATTTTGATGAATGTCAGTCGATCAACCGAGGCGGTGGACAGGCGCACCCTATGATCAGTCACAAATCCTCCAGCAGCACTGAATGTGCGTTCGGAAAGAACGCTGGAGGCAGGACAGGCCAGTAGCTCAATTGCATACTGTGCAAGCTCTGGCCAGTGATCCATCCTCAGGACCCAGTAAGCCAGAGGATTTTCGGTGGGAAAGGTGTCCAAGTCTGACCTTGCCCCAGGTATTCCTGCACCATGTATATCAGACGCTGGCGATGGTTGCTGGAACCGATCATACCTTGGGGGCTGCGGACTAAAAAATTGTCTGAACGCATCGGTCAGACGTCCACCTTCCCCACCGCTCCTTCTGCCACTGACCGAAGCCTCAGCAACTCGTCGCCCAGGACCAGGAGTTTGTAGCCTCCCAGTTTCTGGAACGCGTTGCACAGACCTTTCTGCAAGGCCTCCCTGAGATGTCTCATCCTCTGCTCCCTCTGCGACGGCAAGATAAGGTCCGCAACCTTACCCTTGTACCGCGGATCAAGGAGAGTGGCCAGCCAGTAATGGTCCCTCTCCTTGATCCGAAGAACACGAGGATCCTTCCGCAGGCTTTGCAGATCAGGGAGGCCATGCAGCGTAGGTTAGCTGAGGCATTCGGTCCGGAGTCTTCTGGGTCACTGAGGATGACATGATCGCCAGCCACCTCCTCCCAGCCACGTACAAGTCCACTGGCTTGTTGGGACTGTACATCATCCCTAAAAGACTGCTGCTGCTGATGCTGAGTGCCAGGCTCCACCTCCATGCTCACACAATCCTCCTCCTCCTCCTCCTCCTCCTCCCTCCTCATCCTCTTCCTGTGTGATGGGTGGGACAGAAGGAACACTGTCCGGATAAAGGGGGCCTTGAGAGGCAAGGAAGTCCTCCTCTTCCTGCCTCTGTTCTGCCTCAAGTGCCCTGTCCATTATCCCACGCAGCGTATGCTCCAACAGGTGACAAGAGGGACAGTGTCACTGATGCATGCACTGTCACTGCTCACCATCCTCGTGGCCTCCTCAAATGGTGAGAGGACAGTGCATGCATCCCTGATCATGCTCCACTGACGTGGGGAAAAAAAACCAAGCTCCCCTGACCCTGTCCTGGTGCCGTAGTCGCAAAGGTACTCATTGATGGCCCTCTGCTGCGTGTGCAGTCGCTGCAGCATGGCCAACGTTGAGTTCCACCTGGTGGGCATGTCAGATATTAGGCGGTTCTTGGCAGGTTCAGCTCCTTTTGCAGCTCAGTCAGCCGAGCACTGGCATTATAAGATCGGCGGAAATGCACACAGACTTTCCTGGCCTGCCTCAGGACATCCTGTAAGCCTGGGAACCTGCCCAAGAACCGCTGCACCACCAGGTTGAGGACGTGAGCCATGCAGGGCACATGGGTGAGCTGCCCCTGTCGCAGGGCGGAGAGGAGGTTGGTGCCATTGTCAGAAACGACCATTCCTGGCTTAAGCTGACGTGGCGTCAACCACCTCTCGGCCTGCCCCTGCAGAGCTGCCAGAACCTCTGGCCCAGTGTGGCTCCTGTCCCCCAAACACACCAGCGCAAGCACGGCATGGCATCTTTTTGCCTGCGTACTTGCGTAGCCCCTTGTACGCCTACGGAGCACCGCTGGTTCCAAGGACAGAGCACTGGAGGAAGAAGAAGAGGAGGGGGGGAGGAGAGAGGTGTGTCACAACCAGTAGCAGTAGTCGCGTTTTGGAGGCGTGGTGGCGGAACAACCTCCAACACTACTGCACCTTGTCCTGCATCCCTCCCAGCTGCCAATAGAGTGACCCAATGGGCCGTGAAAGAAAGGTACCGTCCCTGTCCATGCCTGCTGGACCATGAGTCAGCGGTAATATGCACCTTACCGCTGACCGCCCTGTCCAGCGAGGCATGGACATTGCCCTCCACATGCCGGTAGAGAGACGGAATCGCCTTCCGCGAGAAAAAGTGGCGTTTGGGAACCTGCCACTGAGGAACCGCACATTGAACAAACTCACGGAAGGGGCCGAGTCTACCAACTGAAAAGGCAGCAGTTGAAGTGCTAGCAATTTAGCAAGGCTAGCATTCAACCGCTGGGCATGTGGATGGCTGGGAGTGTACTTCTTTCTACGGTCCAGCAGCTGGGGCAGGGAAATTTGCCTGCTGCATTCGGACGTCGGTGTACTGCAAGTACTTGGTTGTGACACACCGAATTCTACACCTTCAGTCCTCTCAGAGCAGCTTTCAGAGAGGACTGAAGGTGTAGTGGGGATGGAGATCCCAGCTGAGGAGGAGCAAGGAGAGGTCCGCTTAGTTCTTTGGTGTGGGTCTTTTATGTGTGCCTGCCAACGAGCTGCATGGCAGGTCGCCATATGTCTGGTCATGCTTGTGGTGCCCAAGCGGCTGATGTTTTGGCCACGCGAGATACGCTTGAGACAAATATTGCAAATAGCAGTGGTGCGATCTGCTGCACTCGTCTCAAAAAAGGCCCACACCAAAGAACTTTTCTGATAACGTGCAGAGGCAGCGCCCTGCACAGGCGGAGCTCTGCGGTGTTGTACAGTTGCTGTGCTGGCCTCTACCTGGCCTCCAGGGGCATCCTGCCTCGTTGGACATGTGACGCCGCATCCTCCTCCTCCTCGTCCTCCTCCTCATCCTCTCTCCCTTGAGGCACCCACGTGGAGTCAGTGACCTCATCATCCCCTCCCTCTTCACCACTAGAGCAAACCTGGCAGTAAGCTGCAGCTGGTGGAACTGTACTGCCAGATTCCTCAAGCTGGGTATCGTCATCCGAGCCTTCGAATCGTTGGGCATCCTCCTGGAGCATGTACCCAACACTGTGCTCAAAGAGTTCGGGGGACTCCTCAGGAGGACATGGTGGGTCTAGGGAAGGGGTGGCTGATGATGCTCTGTCAGTACCCTGAGCCTGGGTGAGAGAGGATGAGGAGGATGAGGAGGGCTTGGTCATCCATTCTACCAAGCCTTCAGCATGATGCGGCTCCACATGTCCAGCTGCCGAAAACAAAGACGCGCGTGTCCCATGGCCACGTGCTGATGACGATGCACGACCACGTCCACGTCCACGGCCACGTCCACTAGAAACAGAGCCTGCCTGCCTGTGTTCTTGGCTCTGCACGCTCTGCCTCCCCTTGGCGGTCTTCCAGCCATTATAGTCGGTAGTCCTGTGGGTGCTGCTGAGAAGAATATATAGGAGCTCTGTGTGATGCCACTAACACACTAGAAGTCCTATGGGTGCTTCTGCAAAGAAAATAGAGGAGCTCTGTGTGATGCCACTAACACACTAGAAGTCCTGTGGGTGCTTATGCAAAGAAAATAGAGGAGCTCTGTGTGATGCCACTAACACACTAGAAGTCCTGTGGGTGCTGCTGAGAAGAATATATAGGAGCTCTGTGTGATGCCACTAACACACTAGAAGTCCTATGGGTGCTTCTGCAAAGAAAATAGAGGAGCTCTGTGTGATGCCACTAACACACTAGAAGTCCTGTGGGTGCTTATGCAAAGAAAATAGAGGAGCTCTGTGTGATGCCACTAACACACTAGAAGTCCTGTGGGTGCTGCTGAGAAGAATATATAGGAGCTCTGTGTGATGCCACTAACACACTAGAAGTCCTATGGGTGCTTCTGCAAAGAAAATAGAGGAGCTCTGTGTGATGCCACTAACACACTAGAAGTCCTGTGGGTGCTGCTGAGAAGAATATATAGGAGCTCTGTGTGATGCCACTAACACACTAGAAGTCCTCTGGGTGCTTCTGCAAAGAAAATAGAGGAGCTGTGTGATGCCACTAACACACTAGAAGTCCTGTGGGTGCTTATGCAAAGAAAATAGAGGAGCTCTGTGTGATGCCACTAACACACTAGAAGTCCTGTGGGTGCTTATGCAAAGAAAATAGAGGAGCTCTGTGTGATGCACTAACACACTAGAAGTCCTGTGTGGGTGCTTCTGCAAAGAAAATAGAGGAGCTCTGTGTGATGCCACTAACACACTAGAAGTCCTGTGGGTGCTTATGCAAAGAAAATAGAGGAGCTCTGTGTGATGCCACTAACACACTAGAAGTCCTGTGGGTGCTTCTGCAAAGAAAATAGAGGAGCTCTGTGTGATGCCACTGACACACTAGAAGTCCTGTGGGTGCTTATGCAAAGAAAATAGAGGAGCTCTGTGTGATGCCACTAACACACTAGAAGTCCTGTGGGTGCTTATGCAAAGAAAATAGAGGAGCTCTGTGTGATGCCACTAACACACTAGAAGTGCTGTGGGTGCTTATGCAAAGAAAATAGAGGGCTCTGTGTGATGCCACTAACACACTAGAAGTCCTGTGGGTGCTTCTGCAAAGAAAATAGAGGAGCTCTGTGTGATGCCACTAACACACTAGAAGTCCTGTGGGTGCTTATGCAAAGAAAATAGAGGAGCTCTGTGTGATGCCACTAACACACTAGAAGTCCTGTGGGTGCTTCTGCAAAGAAAATAGAGGAGCTCTGTGTGATGCCACTAACACACTAGAAGTCCTGTGGGTGCTTATGCAAAGAAAATAGAGGAGCTCTGTGTGATGCCACTAACACACTAGAAGTCCTGTGGGTGCTGCTGAGAAGAATATATAGGAGCTCTGTGTGATGCCACTAACACACTAGAAGTCCTATGGGTGCTTCTGCAAAGAAAATAGAGGAGCTCTGTGTGATGCCACTAACACACTAGAAGTCCTGTGGGTGCTTATGCAAAGAAAATATAGCTCTGTGTGTGTGATGGGACTAACACACTTCAAGTCCTATAGGTGCTTCTGGGAACAAAATATAGCTCTGTGTGTGTGATGGGACTAACACACTTCAAGTCCTATAGGTGCTTCTGGGAACAAAATATAGCTCTGTGTGTGTAATGGGACTAACACACTTCAAGTCCTATAGGGTGCTTCTGGGAAGAAAATATAGCTCTGTGTGTGTAATGGGACTAACACACTTCAAGTCCTATAGGTGCTTCTGGGAACAAAATATAGCTCTGTGTGTGTAATGGGACTAACACACTTCAAGTCCTATAGTGCTTCTGGGAACAAAATATAGCTCTGTGTGTGTAATGGGACTAACACACTTCAAGTCCTATAGGTGCTTCTGGGAAAAAATATAGCTCTGTGTGTGTAATGGGACTAACACACTTCAAGTCCTATAGTGCTTCTGGGAAGAAAATATAGCTCTGTGTGTGTAATGGGACTAACACACTTCAAGTCCTATAGGTGCTTCTGGGAACAAAATATAGCTCTGTGTGTGTGATGGGACTAACACACTTCAAGTCCTATAGGTGCTTCTGGGAAGAAAATAGCTCTGTGTGTGTAATGGGACTAACACACTTCAAGTCCTATAGGTGCTTCTGGAAGAAAATATAGCTCTGTGTGTGTAATGGGACTAACACACTTCAAGTCCTATAGGTGCTTCTGGGAAGAAAATATAGCTCTGTGTGTAATGGGACTAACACACTTCAAGTCCTATAGGTGCTTCTGGGAAGAAAATATAGCTCTGTGTGTGTGATGGGACTAACACACTTCAAGTCCTATAGGTGCTTTCTGGGAAGAAAATATAGCTCTGTGTGTGTGATGGGACTAACACACTTCAAGTCCTATAGGTGCTTCTGGGAAGAAAATATAGCTCTGTGTGGGTACTGGGACTAACACACTTCAAGTCCAAAAGGTGCCTCTGGGAACAAAATATAGGAGCTCTGCCTGCCTGCCACGAACACACTACAAGTCCTATAGGTGCTTCTGGTAACAAAATATAGGAGCTCTGCCTGCCTGCCACGAACACACTACAAGTCCTATAGGTGCTTCTGGTAACAAAATATAGGAGCTCTGCCTGCCTGCCACGAACACACTACAAGTCCTATAGGTGCTTCTGGTAACAAAATATAGTAGCTCTGCCTGCCTGCCACGAGCACACTACAAGCCCCTCTTTCTCAATCAATCTTTGTAACTGAATCTATCTAACTCAATCTCTGTAAGTGAATCTCTCTAACTATCTAAATGCAGCAGAGTGTCACAGAATCAGCCTGCTCAATCTGCGCCGGAACAGCATGTGACGGCGCAGACGGCGTGGCGGCGTTTTATAGGGGGGGGGGCGTGTACTACAGCCCCTGAGCTGTAATTGGCTACAGGCGTCCTGCCTGTAGCCAATTATGGCTCTTCGAGTTTCCGGGGCTGTGATTGGCCAAGCATGCGGGGTCACAGTGCAAATCATCAGCCAGCAATGCACTGCGTCGGCCGCGCCGGCCGCAATGCATTGCGGGGCCGCTCGCATCACACTACCGTGATGCGAGCGGCCAAAATAGTTCTGGGCTCGCCGAGCGAGCGAACGCCCGGTGCTCGATGCGAACGTGGGTTCGCATCGAGCACCGGGCCCATCCTTACTGCCCGCCTGTACGGAAGTCGCCCGCGCATGCGCAGACCGACAAATAGGAGATTTCCGGACATTTCCGATGTTCCGTCTAATGCCGTTCTGCGCATGCGCGGCAAATTACGGACATTTCCGGCATTTTCCGTATGGCCGCGCATGCGCAGAACGGCTGAAAGACGGCGAAAACTAGCGAAAAATGGCGGAGGGTCGCCGCAGCGCCCCGATCGTAAGTAGGGGTTGTTCGTAAATTTGGCTGTTAGTGAACGTAATGAATACAAATTTATCCAAAGTTACAATTATCCGAAATAACGAATGCCGCATCTAAACAAATGTAATGTAATGAATGAATACTTAATAATTAGTAATTAATAATAATAATATTTTTTTTTATTATTATTATTTATTATTATTAATGTGTTACGTTCTATTAGTTTAAATACTACATTTGTTATTTCGGATAATTTGTAACTTTGGATAAATTCGTATTCGTTACGTTCACTAACAGCCAAATTTGAAAGGAAATTTCAATCCCTATAATTTAATAGTTAGTAATAGTTAAAGAGGTGCCCATTAAAAATTTTTTTTTTAAAAGTCAGCAGCTACAAATACTGCAGCTGCTGACTTTTAAGACTCGGACTCTTACCTGTCCCAGGGTCCAGCAATGCGGGGGAACGAAGCCCCCCCCTCGTTCGCCGCTCCGCTCGCGGCGCCGGCATCCTTACTGTGGGCACCCGGCTGTGGCTTCACAGCCGGCCACCCACTGCGCATGCGCGAGCGGCGCCGCACGCCGTGATACGCCGCACAGTCATCTGAGACCCGTCACGTGTCCCAGATGACTGACTGCCGAGGGGAAGTAATGTTTCTAGCCCGAGCTAAGGAAGAGGCAGATTTCGTGGGACCACCTAGCAACAGGGAGAAATAGGTAAGTGGAATTTTTTTTTTTTATCCAATTATTTTTTATTAGCAGATTGAATGCAAAAATAAATAATGTTGTCATTTTGGGGGAAACACCACTTTAAGTTATTATTAGTCAGTCAATTTTTCTGATTTTTGAATTTCCAAATTTTCAAATTTACGTATTTATGAATTTTAAAATGTACGAAATTTACACATTTTTGAATATTTGAATTTCCGAATACTTGTTAAACGGGTTTTCGTTAATTCAGATATTTCAGAATGAACGAATTTGTCGAAATTCCTTTAACTAATTCTGGACGAAACAAATTGCTACTGTCAGCCATTGTTATACCAACCTTTGAAAAGCAATCACTTTAGGCGCGGTTCACACTACTGCGACCTGTAAGTAGACATGTGCAATTCGTTTCGTTTTTATTCGTTTTCCGTTAAAATTTGTTATATTCGTTCATTCATTATCGTACAAATGAAGGAATGATTCGCTAAAATTTTTAACGAATTATCGAATCGAACGAATATGAAAAACAACGAAAATCCGAAATAACCAAATTAGAAACAACGAAACTACGAAAGAAGAAAATCCGAAAAACGAAAACAGGAACAACGAAAATCAAAATGAACGAAAAAAATTCGTACATTCGTAACTTTTTTTGTTGTTGTTGAATTGGTAATTTTCTGTGTCCCTTACAATGGCGCTGCTTAACGTTCTTCGAATGGATTGAACGAAAAAATTCATACATTCATAACTTTATTTTTTATTTTTTTGCAATTCGTAATTTTCCGTGTCTTTTACAATGGCGCTGCTTAACGTTCTTCGAATGTATTGAACGAAAAAATTCATACATTTGTAACTTTTTTTTTTTTTTTTGCGATTCGTAATTTTCCGTGTCTCTTACAATGGCGCTGCTTAACGTACTTCGAATGGATTGAACGAAAAAATTCGTACATTCGTAACTTTTTTTTTTTCGATTCGTAATTTTCCGTGTCTCTTACAATGTAATAATAGAATACACATTACATAAAATTATGAATTATGCTCCGATTACGAATCTACGAAAACAATGTACGAAAGTACGAATAAATCAATCTTACGAAAGTACAAATGTAACTAAATCTACGAAAATACGAATGCGTCCGAATTTCGAAAATACGAATCGTTACGAATACGAACACCGGCGACTTACGAAATTACGAATCGTTCCGAATCAACGGAAACGAACAGAAATGAAACGAAACTAAACAAATTTTCTATTGTGCACATGTCTACCTGTAAGTTGTGCAACTTACGGTGCAACTTTGCCTGGCGATGTGCTGGGGACTTTGATGCGACTTTGTCTTGTGCAGGCATGCAGAGATAACAGAATACAGGAAGATGCCTTGTACTGCCTGGGCAATCTTCCTGTAATGTCAGATCCAAATTACATCAATATAGATATGGCCCCTGATATAGCCCTTGACGATATCATTGATGATAAAACGCATAGGGTGGAGCCGTGACGTATGACGTCATTGCACATCTGGACCTAGCGGCCATTTTGTTGGTTGGAAACATTGGAGTTTTTCTACGGACGTATTTTTTTTTATTATCTACATTGATCTCTCAGAGAAACACATCGGAGGTTTGGGAGTGTGGTGTTTAAAAAGGAGTTTGGCGAATCATCTTCACCAAGGACCGGTATGATCAAGAGAAATTCTAAACTGCCTTTTCGACCTTCCCTCTGTGGGGGTCAATACATGATGGTAGGTGGCTGAGTGTGATCAGGTGAGGGTGACGGTTTCTCCTTTGATGCACTCCACTCTCTTCAATGCATTTCCATCTTTAGAGCACACTTGGGACATTTGAAAGAACTTTGTTGTGGACATTTGTTACTCTTGGAGCTGTCTGTAAAATTTTAAATAAGGCCTTTTAGCGCTACACTTTTGGTTTACAATATAGATGAGGATCCGACTTGGAGGCGACTTCCTTTAAAGTCTATGGGCATACATCGTATAGAAGTCTCCTTGAAGTAGAACAGGAACCTTTTCTAAAGTCAGAGCGACTTTAGTAATGCTAATCAGTGGCGGCCGGTGGAATTTTTGTGGCTAATCAGTGGCGGTCGGTCGCACTTACCCCATTGTGGCTTCCCATGCTTGGCTGTGGCCTCCTATTCCCCTGCTCTCCACGGGTCTCCATAGCAGTGGCAGCTTCCGCTTCCTCCCTCCTTCACGGCGGCCAATCAGGAGTGTTCTCCTTTCGGGCAATCAGAAAACAGGTCTCACACCCGCTTCTGATTGGCCGGATTGAGGATCAGTGTTACAACAGCGAATGAACAGTTCTTTCGCTGTTGTAACACTTGGGAGGGCTCATGGCGCAGTGCTCTGCACCACGAGACCACCCTATTTTTAAGCCTATTAGAACCTATGGCCTATGCTGTAATTCTTGTGCCCAGCGTCCTGAAAGGGGCCGGATGCCAGAATAGGGGGTGGCCATGGTAGCCATAGATAGATTCGTGCTATGCATGAATCTATCCATTATTCATATAGGGGACGGCTCTCATTGACTAACATGGGATTCCACATGTCCTGTGACTTGGGGACTTGGGGTCTCACAAGTTGGATCCCAAGTCGCAGCAGGGTGAACCGAGCCTTATGGATACAATAGCTACAGGGTGTTATGAAGCAATTTGCTAGGGGTGAGTGGAGTAATTACGGTGAAACTGATAGAAACGCCATGTCAGATAGTCCTTTTTCGACAGCAGCTTTCTACAGCTGCTGTATTTACAAAGCAACTCCCGGCTGTCATTTTGACAGCCTAGAATTGCTGAGAAGTGCGAGGGGGAGGGGCAGTTGAGCAGAAGGCCCTGTAGCTGCTGACTTTTAAGAAACAGGTCCTTACCAGTCCAGGAGTCCATCACTGTCTTCACTGTCTTCTTTGCCGGTCTTCGGATCCATGGCACCACCATCTTGACTGTGGAAACCAGATGTGACTTCCTGCTGTTTCACAGCCGGCTCCCCGCTGCACAAGCACAAGATTGAGCTGCATTTTCAGACTGGTCCCGTAGTCTACGGGGACAAGTGACGTGTACAAAGAGGCTGCAGGCGGGGAGTTTTGGTGCACGAGTGGGTAAACTTCCGTGGGCAAGAAATGTGAGAGTGGAAAACGATACTCACTCTCAGAACAAGACACTTTCAAAAATGGTGGAGGGGAGGTTCAGTGGAACTTTCACTGTAAACAGTTGTCACTAGGAACACGTGTCCCCAAAGGATGATTACCCCTCACTTCCTGTTCACTAAGGATAGATTTAGATGTGAGTCTATATTTCCCTTTCCTCTAAAGCCCGATCCGCATTTGGATAGCACTTCAGATGATACTGACAGTCAGTGAGGAAATTATGTAATGCCTCCTGACTGCCTGTTTTAACCCATTTTTGATGACAAACACGCAGCAATGGCGTGCATCGCACTGGACTTTTGCAGCACTTACCCATTTGCTTGAGTGTTCGGCGGCTCCCAACGATTGCTACATGTTGGTTAAACTTTGCCGAAGGCATGAAGCATCAAGACCGTGGCATGTAAACACCCATGTCCATTGTTAATTGCAGTTTAAGGCTGTATTTACACCTCAGCGTTTTGAATCACAGGCAGATTTGCTGCGATTCTGCCTGCGATTTCAGTGGTGGTGCGTCCATAAGGGCGCACGGGCGCCGCCCCCTCTCTCTAGCCACCCCCCTAGCACCAATAGATAGATTCATGCATTGCACCCCCTATTCAGGCGCTTGGCCCCTTTTCGGGTGCCGAGCGCCTGAATTACATTGGCAGTTTTTTTTTAGAGCCATAGGCTCTAATAGGCATCAAAAAAGGTGACCTGCGAGCGCCATGCTGGGTGCTTGCCGGTCATTAAGCTGTGTTAGAAAAGCGAATGAATATTCGCTTTCCTAACACTAAACTGATCAGGCGTCCAATCATAGCAGAGGACGGGAAGAGAGGACAGGAGAAGATATCGAGGAGCTGCCCCACCGAGACATGGTAAGTACAGGCGGCGGGAGGGGGGCACACTGGCAGCATTTGATATGGCACAGTGGCTGCGTTTGATAGGGCAAAGTGGGAGCATTTGATGGGGCACAGTGAGGCTGCATTTGATGGGCAAAGTGGCTGCATTTGATGGGTACAGTGGGTGCATATGATGTCACAGGGACTGCATATGATGGGCACAGTGGCTGCATAAGATGGGCACAGTGGCTGCATAAGATGGGCACAGTGGCTGCAATTGGCTGCATTTGGGGGCACAGTGGCAGCATTTGATGGGCACAGTGGCTGCATATGATGGGCAAAGTGGTAGGATTTGATATGGCACAGTGGCTGCGTTTGATGGGCGAGTGGCTGCGTTTGATGGGGCAATTGATGGGCACAGTGGCTGCAATAGATGGCACAGTGGCTGCGATTGATGGTACAGTGAGGCTGCAATTGATGTTTTTTTTTTCAGAATTTTCAGTTTGTTTGCGCCCCCCAAAAAATGTTGAGCACCAGCCGTCACTGCAAAACGCCCTGGTGTGAATGACTAATCACAAAACGCATATTTGAGATATCATTAATTTGAATGGCACCTAAATGCGTAGTGTGGTTCTGCCACGATTGTTGCGCAATAAATTGTGCTGCAATCGCAGCAAACCGCATTGCGTGAAGCTTGTCGCCCATAAAAAAGTCCAGGAGCTTCATTTGGGCGACATGCTTCACGCGGTGCGGTTTGCTGCGATTGCAGAGCAGTTTAGGAGCCATTCAAATGAATGGCATCTTAAATGTATGTTCTGCGATTTGTCATTTACACCTGGGCTTTCTGAAATCGTGGGCAGAATCGCGGCAAGTCTGCCCACGATTCCAAACGCTGAGGTGTAAAATGCAGGGGTACGCATTTGTGATACCATTATTTCTTAACAGCAGTTTCCGGGACTTCTTTTGGGTGACATGCATCACACGATTTTGTTTGCGCAATTGCAGCGCGATTCGTTGTGTGACAATCATGGCAAAATCACACGAGTTTAGGTGATAATGGCATTGCAAGAGTGTCACGCATTTTGCCACGATTCTGGAATTTAAATTGCCTGTGTGTGAACGGAGCCTAACAGTGATTCCCCCAATGGGGACACATTGTCCGTCGGAATTCGCTACACACGATCGGACACAGACAGCAAAAAAAAAAAAAAAGCTGACAAAGGGTCTAACCCTTCTCACTCAAACTAATAAAAAAATTGTAACTATGAATGCACTATTATATGCATATTATACATTATAAATCAAAATAATTCTCCCATATAAACCATTCGATCTGTCACACTTCCATTATCATATTTAAACTTTCAATAAATTTTTAGTCTAAATATTGCTATATAATGATGTTTTTTGATGTTGTCACACAGGACAAGGGGGGAAGATGTGAATCAGAAAACAAAGACATAAAATAGTGAAGTGAAATGAAGACAAGGAAATCATAAGACATTTCTCAGTTAAAGGTCGAAGGGACTTGCTAATCTGCAGGAATGATCTGTAATGTTGATGATACCTTCACTGGCGGGGAAGCGGCGCTGCGTGCTGGGTGAACTACATTATACAAAGAATAAACTGTACTGGGTTCTCTATAAAAACTGCACCGTCATTATAATAGCTTCTATCTTTTCAGTGTAAATGGAATACATAATCCTGTACTTGCCAGACATAAAACTGTCTGCATTTTATATCTTTATCAGTCAGCATCTAAGGAACTCACATTCTGTGGTTAAAGCCCAACTCCGTTTTTTTTTGTTTTAACCATTTACAAACCAGTAAAATGTGGGCAGGCAGCTCTTGCCGGTACAGCGATGTCCCTCTACATTGCTCCCTACTGCCAGGCTCAGGAAGCACGTGCGCGCTAGACATGTGCGATTAGTTTCGTACGAATTGGAAATTCGTACAAATTTTTAGAAATTCGTACATTCGTACGAATCCGTAGTACGAATTTTTTAGAATACGAATTCTGTACGGAAAACGAAATTCCGTTTACGAATTTCGGCTCCGAATTATTCGAATCCAACTACCAAATATCGAATTTCAACTAATAAGAAATAAATTATTATAGCGGAGATAACGAATGATTCGAATGAATTTGAATGATTCGAATGACAAAGTGTCATTTTTGCAGGAAAAAAAGCTATTTAAAATCACTTGCGGCTAATGAATTGTCGGCTCCCGTAACACAGAGAACAGTCATTCATTGAAAATCATTGATAAAAAAAAAAAAGCGTGGGGGTCCCCCCAAATTCAATAATCAGGCCCTTCAGGTCTGCTATGGATATTAAGGGGAACCCCACTTCAAATTTAAAAAAAAAATGACGTGGGGTCCCCCCTAAATATCCATACCCAGACCCTTCAGGTCGGGGATGGATTTTAAGGGGAACCCCGGCCAAAAAAAAATAAAATGGCCTGGGATCCCCCTCAAAATCCATACCAGACCCTTTATCCGAGCACGCAACCTGGCAGGCCACAGTAAAAGATGGGGGGACGAGAGCGCCCCCCCCTCCTGAAGTGTACCAGGCCACATGCCCTCAACATTGGGAGGGTGATTTGGGGTCCCCACCAAAGCACCTTGTCCCCATGTTGATGAGGACAAGGGCCTCATCCCCACAACCCTGGCCCTACCATTTCACCAAAAAATGTGTCAAAAATTGTAAAAATTACAGGAGATGGTCTTTGACAATTCCTTTATTAAAATCTTCTTTCTTCTGGTCTTCCTTCTTCCTTTCTTCATCCTTCGGTTTCTTCATCTTCTCCTTCCGGCATCTTCTTCCATCTTCTTCTTCCTCCGATCCGCTTCTTCTTGCTCTGGTCTTCTCGTCCTTCTCGTCCGGCATCTTCTTCCATGGTGTCGGCGTCTGTTCTTCTGTGTCGGGCCGCTCCTCGCAATGGGAGGCTCCCGCTGTGTGAGGCTTCGCTGCATCTGACAGGTCTTTTATAACGGAGGGCACCTGGTGACCCCGCCCCCCTCTGACGTCATGGGGAAAGCCATAGGGAAGTCGAGCGAGCGCCCCCCCCCCCTGAACCGTACCAGGCCACATGCCCTGAACATGGGGGGTGGGTGCTTTGGGGAAGGGGGCGCCCTGTGGCACCCCCATTCCAAAGCACCTTGTCCCCATGTTGATGAGGACAAGGGGCCCCTTCCCGACAACCCTGGCCATTGGTTGTCAGGGTATGCGGGCGGGGGGCTTATCGGAAACCGGGAGCCCCCTTTAATAAGGGGGCCCCCAGATCCCGACCCCCCCACTCTATGTGAATGAGTATGGGGAACATCGTACCCTTACCCATTCACCTGGAGAAAAAAAGTGTCAATAAAAAAACACACTAGACAGGTTTTTAAAGTAATTTATTAGGCAGCTCCGGGGTCTCGTCCGACTTCGGGGGTATCTTCTGACTCCTCCGCTCTTTCTGGTTCTTCTCCCCCTCTCCGGCCTCTTTTCCCGGTCTCTGGTTCTTCTCCCACTCACCGGTTCTTCTAGGGGGCTTCTCTGCTATCTTCTGCCGCTCTTTTACTAGCGTTGACCCGGTCTTTTCCATCGTCTTCTTCCCTGTACTCTTCTTCCGATGTTGACACGACGCTCTCTCCAGCTGTAATGCCGTGTGTGAGGTCCGCAACGACTTATATAGGCATGGGGCGTGGTCAACGGGTGATGTCACCTGGTGACCCCACCCCCTATGACGTCACCCCCCCTGAGCATGCTGGGACTGTGACGTCATAAGGGGCGGGGTCACCTGTGACATCACCCGGTGACCACGCCCCAAGTCATTGTGCGCCTCGCACACAGCATTACAGCGGGAGAGTGCATCGTGTCAACGGGCTGCGTGCTCGGATAAGGGTCTGGTATGGATTTTGGGGGAACCCCCACGCCGTTTTTTCGTTCCAGACCAAAGGGCCTAGTATGCTCTTGGAGGGGAACCCATGTCGTTTTTTTAATTTAAAATTTGGCATGGAGTTCCCCCTTATGATTCATACCAAACACAGTGCCTGGTATTGGCGGGGATCTCACACACAGCATATGCATACCACAAAGTGCACCCCAAAATACATTCTGCTATTCCTCCTGAGTATGCCAATACCACAGCCTGGCCACATACAGCGGCCCAACATGCAGGGACCACCATCAGGTGTTCTAGGGACAAAAGTTACACATCTAATTACTTGACAACCTATTACACTTATAAAGGCTCTGGAGCACCTGGACAATGGAAATGCCCACAAAATGACCCCATTTTGGAAAGAAAACACCCCAACGTATATTCTAGGAGGCATAATGAGTATTTTGAACATGTCATTTTTTTCCACAAGTTTTTGGAAAATGTGGAAAGAAAATGAAAATGCATTTTTCTACGCATTTTTACACGTTAACGGCACTGACAGGCGCCGATGAGGATCCACTGATAGGGTGGCACTGATGAGCACTTACTGATGAGCACTGTATTGGCACTAATAGGAACTTTAGTGGCATTGTAGAGCACTGCTGTGGCACAGATGTGGCACAGATGTGGCACTCCTGGGCACTGATATGGCACTCCTGGGGCACGCCTTGGCACTGCTGGGGCACTGATGTGGCACTGCTTGACACTGATGTGGCACTCCTGGGGCACTCCTTGGCACTGATGGGGCACTTCTGGGCAACTAATGGGGCACTCCTTGGCACTGCTGAGCACTGATGGGACACTCCTTGGCACTGCTAGGCTCTGATGGGGCACACCTTGGCACTGCTGGGCTTTGATGGGGCACTCCTTAGCACTGCTGGGCTTTGATGGGGCACTCCATGGCATTGCTGGGCTCTGATGGGACACTCCTTGGCACTGCTGGGGCACTCCTAAGCACTTATGTGGCATTCCTGGGCACTGCTCCACACTGCACTCAAGCAGTCTCACGCTGCAGCTTCACCCTCCTCTCTTCACACGATTGGTGTGAGGAGGGAGAGAACAGGACACGATTTGTTGACAGTGATTGCTCTGTCTAATTGGATGGAGCGATCACGTGGTAAAGGGCCACTGGGATTGACCCTTAACCAGGATCCGTGACGTGCCAGGTCCCGAGAACCCGGCGGTCATGGAAATTCCCGGGTGCGCGCTCCGTCATTGTACGCCCACCCAGAGTTATCTGACCGCACTGTAGCCATCATTTGGCTATGGCCCGGTCGGCAAGTGGTTAAAGAAAAGCAGCTCAGGCTGCAATACTCACCTACTCACTGGTACCGTCCTATGCAGCAATATGATTTTGCCACAAGATGTCCTCCGTCTTCTGAGTTGAACAACAGCGCCCTGCCTCAGACCCGATGCAAGCAGTGGGCTGGCTCTTGGGAGGCGTTATGCAAATTTCAAAATGTCCTGATGAATGAAAGGGGTGGGGCAGGGACAGTTAGGCTGGAAAGGAAAGATCTAGATGATGCTGGATGTCCTGCAGCCAGGAAATGGCTATCTGACTTGCTGCAGCTTTTAATGCACATGGTGAAAAGCTCACAGTGTGCAGTGAAATCAGTAAAGGAGAGGAGCCTGTACAACTGTGCAAGGCTGAAGGGAAGGCTGGATGAGTGTTGCTTCAAAGGTAATTTCTGAGTAATAGCACGTGTCACGTCTCGTAAGCCTCAGCCAACCCATCAACTATCATAGCAGACACCGGATTTCATCTGCAGAATACGGTGTGACCTTTCTGAATAATATGAGAAACAAGAGAGCTTTGTTTATCAAGTCATCAGACTTGAATTTGTCATATAAAAGTCCACACCAACCACACTATATGTCAGAACTAATATCACATTCTTACATCTTCATCATACAAAACACAACTTACCACCAAGGACATTAAAACATTCATAAGGTGACACTATCAGCACAAGGTCACTTGTATATAAAGGATACCTGCGAAAGCCTCACCCCTTTCGCCGCTAGCGCTGTTTTTGCATTTTTTTTTTGCACACGTTTAAAAAATCCTTTTAGGCCTGAAGAGTTCACAAAAAAAAACCCAAACAATATATGTTTTCTGAAAGCAGACACACTAGAGCAGGGTAGACATGGGAGCCGTCAAAAAATGTGTTTTGTTCCGTTTCGTATAAAAAAAAAAAAAACGAAATTTAATTCAGATTCGTACGAAATACGAATTTCATACGAATCGTTACAAATCGTTAATATCGCTACGAATCGTTACAGATCGTTACGAATCGCTACGAATATCGATACTCCGAAAACGTATTAACGTTACATAACACAAGTCTATGAATGTCTATTGTTCACCAATCACTCAGAGGAAGTACAAAATCCGAAATTTAGTTTACGAATACAAAATTTCGTGCTTCCTTTGAGTAATTGGTGAACAATAGACAATAGACTTATGTGTTATGTAACGTTAATACGTTTTTGGATAATTCGTTATTATTCGAGTGTCGATATTCGTTACGATCCGTAGCGATTCGTAACGATTCGATATACTGAATCTCGAATTCATTAGAATCATTCGTTATAGCCGCTATAATTTCTTTCATATTAGTTGAAATTCATCATTTGGTAGTTTGGATTCGGATAATTTGGATCCGAAATTCGTAAACGAAATTTCGTATTTCGTACAGAATTTGTATTCGTAAAAATTCGTAATTCGGATTCGTACGAATGTACGAATTTCGAAAAATTCGTATGAATTTCCAATTCCTACTAAACTAATCGCACATGTCTAGAGCAGGGGTTCCAAAGCAGTGGCGGTCTGTAGCCTGCTGGGAGCCGGGCTGTTGCGGTGGGGGTTGGCGGCGGGCAGAGCAAGCCAGCACAACCTGCACTGCCTCCCTCCGACCTCCAGAGGGCACTGCTCCCCTACTCCCAGCACCACTACTCCCTTCCCTTAAGAAGGAGACGGGGAGGGAGGAGAGCTGGGATGGGGACAGGATCTAATAGCACTGGTGAGACCCAGGCTGCACCACCCGACCCCTGAGGTGACAGGCTGCAACGACCACACACACCCCAAGGGATAAGCTGCATCCCCCCCCCCAAGTAATAGGCTGCAATCATGACCCCCCCCGGTTGGAAAGCTGCAAACCCCCACACCCCCCACAAGCTGACAAGCTGCACCCACCAGTCCCCCCCCCCCACAACAAGCTGCAACCACCATACGAAACCATCAACAACCAACCCCCCCTCCCGATCCATGGAGGGGTTAACTTCAGAGTGGCCAGCAGTGGCGGCTGGTGTTTTTTTTGGGGGGGGGGGGCAAACCCAACCACCCGCCCCACCCCCGCTGTCTGCCGTCCAGCACTTACCCCATCTAGGATCTCCTGTCCTTTCAGCCATGTGACAGATCTCAAAACCCGCTTCCTGATTGGCCGGGAGAAGGATCAGTGTTACAATAGCGAATATTCACTCGCTGTTGTAACACACCTGGGTGGGCTCTGTTCGCATTCTCTGCATCCGGAGCCCATCCTATTTTGAAGCCTATTAGAACCTCTGGCTCTAATCAGGTGCTTCTAAAAAACACATCCCCCTCCATTGTAATTCATGCATCCGGCGTCCTGCAAGGGGCCGGACGCATAAATGGGGGGGGTAGAAGCGATAGATGGGGGCGGCACCCGCGTGCCCTTAATAGACTGGTGGCCAGTCCTTCTTCACGCTGGACCACTGCCCTAGAGCAGCCTTTTTTTTTTCAACCAGGTTGCCTTAAGTTTTCTACAGGGAAGCCTTCACAAAATGCCTAAAAATTGATAAGAAATGATATACAAGCCAGCAGGTGGATGAAGCCGTTCTGTTGTTCTCCACAGCATCCTTGTTTGACCCTCCTGTGCTCCTCTCCCTCAGCACTGGGGTGACATTAGCTGACTGAGGGAGAGAAATTGGGGGAGAAGAGAAACATTGGAATACTAGTCAGTACCAGTGTGCAAAAGTGTATTTGCTTTGGAAGAAAAAATCACCTCTAATGTTGGGTGTCCCATGTGTGGATGTTGCCGCATTATGCAAAACTATTATGCCGCGTACACACGATCGGAATCCTCGTCGGAAAAAACTCTGACGGTTTTTCTGACGGAATTCCGACGGAATTCCGCTCAAGCCGTGTTGCCTACACACGATCACACCAAATTCCGACGGTCAGTAACACAGCGGCATAAAACACGTTCGACTGCACTATAAAAGGGAAGTTTAATGCTTCCGAGCATGCGTCGAATTGTTTCCGATCATGCGTCGTAATTTTGCGTGTCGGAATTGCATACACACGATCGGAAAATCCGATAGAAAGGTTTTCCGTCGGAAAAATTGAGAACAGGTTCTCAATTCAAAGTCCGTCGGAAATTCCGACAGAAAAAGACCGTTGGGCATACACACGGTCGGAAAATCCGATGAAAAGCTCCCATCGGACTGTTTCTATCGGAAATTCCGACCGTGTGTACGCCGCATTAGAATCGTTTTTTACATTTTAGGTGCCTCAGGACTGTCCATAATTGAGAAACACTGCCCTAGCGAATAAAATTGTGGTAGTCCCCCCCAAAGTCCATAGCAGACCCTTATCCGAGCATGCAGCCCGGCCGGTCAGGAAAGGGGGCCCCCAGATCCCAGCCCCCCACCCTATGTGAATGAGTATGGGGTATATGGTACTCCTACACATTCACCTGAGGGAAAAAGTGTTAAAAAAAACACACAACACAGGTTTTAAAAGTACTTTATTAGACAGCTCCGGGGTCTTCTTCCGACTTTGGGGGTCTTATTCCGACTTAGGGGGTCTTGTCCCACTCTTCGTTTCTTCTGCCGGGCCTCCGCTATCTTCTTGCAGCTCTTTTACTAGTGTTGGCCCGGTCTTCTGGTTCGCCGCTGTTGTCGCCGCCGCCGCCGCCTTGTTCTTCTTCCTTCTTCTTCTTCTCTTCTTCCGATGTTTCCACGACGCTCTCTCTGCCTGTAATAGCCTGGACGTGTTGCGCAGTGACTTATATAGGGACAAGGGGCGGGGTCACCGGCTGATGTCACAGTCCCAGCATCCCCCAGACTGTGACATCATAAGGGGTGGGGTCACCATGTGACATCAGCCGGTGACCCCGCCCCTTGTCCCTATATAAGTAACCGCTCAACATGTCCCGGCCATTACAGGCGGACTAGCGAATAGAATGATAAGTATGGCAAGTAGGTGTGGCTTAAAGCGTATTTCCACTTTTGTAGTGAAAGTGAACAAAAAAGTGCATGTGAAAAACACACACAAAAAAGTGAACTTCAAGGGGTTGTAAACCCTCAATGTTTTTCCCCTGCATTCTATGCATTAAGGTGAAAAACCTTCTTTAGTGCAGCAGCCCCCCCAGAGCCCCCATTTTACTTACCTGAGCCCGGTCTTTCCTGTGACGGGAACAAGCACACCAGCTTCAGCCAGTGTCTCTGGTCCTCATTGGATAGATTGATAGCGGGAGGAGCCATTGACTCCCGCTGCTGTCAATCAAATCCAAAGATGTGGGAGTCGGGGGCAGAGCCGAGTCCTGCTGTCTGTGTCAATAGACGCAGCAGCAGGACATGGGAGCGCGCCCGCACGAGTGCCCGAGGGAGAGCGCTTCTCCAACGGGGCACTCGAGAAGAGGAGGAGCCAGGAGCGCCACTGAGGGACCCCAGAGGAGGAGGATCGGGGCCACTGCAAACCAACTGCATAGAGGAGGTAAGTATGACATGTTTGTTATTTATTTTTTTTAAACAAAGAATTAGTTATCCTTTAAGGGTGTGCTCTCTAGTCCACCTCTCGAAGAAGTAGGACCTTACCCTGACCCCCGGGGTGCAAGGCTCCTGATAGCGGAAAGGAACACTTGTGGTCCACCTAACCAAAAAGCCTGGAGAGTGCCCCTCTCCTCATGGTCAGCCGAAGCCAACCACCAAGTACTAGATGAGGGGCTCTCTCAAAGAGAGACCCCCCCCCCCCCAGTTTAGGGGGTGATATATCAAGCTGGGTTGGTGAAGGCACAACATGGGTCAACAACAACTTTTCACAGGTTGGATGAGCTCTTGCGCAGTAAATTCAGATGTCCTCCAGATCATCATAGTTGACACCTGGGGGGGGGGGGTTAAGCTGGGGATTTTTTTTTTTTGTTGTTGCAATTTTTGTTTTGTATTAATAGAGCAGTTAAAGTACCGTATATACTCGAGTATAATCTGAGTTTTTCAACACATTTTTTTATGCTGAAAGTGCCCCCCTCGGCTTATACTCGAGTCAAGCACTTTTCTGCAGCAGAGAATGACATTTTCCGACCCGACTTTGGGGCCCCATATCCCCTAATTTGGTGTGCAAATCCAGTGGACCCAACACTACAACATATCCAAATTTGGGGTTCCTAGCATTAAGTGGCCCCAGAGATACGGAGCCCCAAAGTCAGTTCGGAAAATGTCATTCTCTGCTGCTGAAAAGTGCTTGACATTTTCCGACCCGACTTTGGGGCCACGTATCTCGGGGGCCACTTAGTGCTAAGAACCCCAAATTTGGTGTGCAAACCCAGTGGACCCAACACTACAACATATCCAAATTGGGGTTCCTAGCATCAAGTGGCCCAGAGATACAGGGCCCCAAAGTCGGTCAACTGTGTCCATCTGCAACAATGTAATTTCGGGACCCTTTGGGTCCAGAGACCCCAAATTTTGGCTAGGGGGCCTCTATGAACCCTTAACTACCAAGTTTGAAGTTTGGGGGACCTATGGCTGCAAATGGACACAGTGGGGCTGCAAATGGGCATTGTTGACCCTCTTTTCCACTTACAGTAGCTGCGCATTTCTCACCCTAGGCTTATACTCGAGTCAATACGTTTTCCCATTTTTTTGTGGTAAAATTAGGTGCCTCGGCTTATATTCGGAGCCCTCATATGGCTGTGACACTTGGCCGAGACCATCCGAGTGCTTGCTACAGTGTGTTCGGACTGTGCTGGCAGTGTGTCGCTTGAAGTCATGATGCAAGGGAACGGAGCAGCCGGAGCCTCATGTGCAGGTCTGCGGAACGGGAGGAAGGTAAGCCTGGGAGTGGACTGAAGGGACCACCTGTGACTCAGGAGGGGACGTGTCATGTTGGTGAGGTGCCATCATCATCTGTGCTGCTCAGTGTCACTGTGAGAGTCAATTTCATGTGTATGTGCCGCTCATTCTAATTTCTTGCCCTCTCGATTCTTATTTACTATATCGAAAATAAATAAATTAATATGTTTTTGCCTTAATATCTACCCTAAATCACTTTGCTAATTGCATATTGTACTTGCTGTGTAGCCTAAACACTTAAATATGCACTTAAAACTAATTTGGTAACTTTTAGCAATGCCAGTAAAAACTTGACAGTGCCAGTAAATTTTGGGTGTCGTGTCTGTAAATTTCAATCTGGTAGGTTGGCAACACTGCACCGCACCTATGTGAACCCAGGCTGAAGTCACTATGACAAGCCTCACACAGGAACTGTGTGGGAAACCACATGTGATTCGGACAGGAATCGCACCGCATTGCATGCAATTCTTTACAGTGGGATTTGAGCACATTAATTTTGTATGAGCTCAAATCACAATGCAAAATATTGGTTTTAGGTATCAGAGCATTTGAATGAGTACAAGTACTCGTGCAAATGCTTAGTATCAGCACCGATATCTGTATCAGTGCAACCCTAGTACACGCTATTTTTTTTTTTTTTTCCAGCAGGCTGAACATATCCATGCATCCACTCTAACAAGGTGGATGGAGGAATCCCCCCTCTGTGCTGTTGTACTCTGATAGCAGGACACCTCCACTGTCAGAAAGAACAGCCCGCAGCTATGAACGAAGGTATCAGCGCAGGGCTGGCATGAATAAAGTCAAACATGCCATTAGGGTGCATGGCCGTTTAAGGATTAGCAAGGGGGTGGAGCTGGGCAACAGGAAAGGGAGGAACAATTCTCCCCAGAGTCAGTCTGCGAGGAGAAAAGTTACCAGCAGGAAGCATGGAGGAGCTCCTAGATAACATCCGGGCGGCGGCGGCGGCTAATGGGGCAGACTGGATAAGGGCTCAGATGGAGCGAGCCCTCGGGGGTGAGAACGGAGGGAGGGGGACGGCGCACGGGAGCCGGGCGCGGCAGATCCGCCCGCCGGAGCGTTATTCGCCCGAGGGGCGCAGGGCCACGGACAGGCTGGGGGACACTGGGGCCGGTGCAGGAGCCGAACCGCCAGCTAAGCGGTCGGCTAGGGGGGCCGCAGCATCCGGGGGGAGGTTGTCCGGGGGGTTGAAGACCGCGGTGGGGCCCAGCAAGAAGCAGGCATCGCCTGGCACCCGGCAGCATGCACAGGCCTCAAGCCTCATGGCGGCCGTGGCGGTGGGGGGGGGCGGGCGGCCATCTTGGTACAGGCAGTCAGCGGAGGAGCTCCCCTGGTACCAGGAGGGGGGAGGGGGAGAGCGGCATGGCGGCAAGCGGACAGCAGCCCCTCAGGACATGCAGAGTCAGGGCGGCAGCCCCTCCAGGCGGACCGTCAGGGGGGGGGAGGAACACCAGGAGCTGGGGGGGGACGCAGCAGGAGGGACTGGAAGCGGCGGAGGAGCGGAATGGTGACCACCAAGGGGGCGAGCCGCCCATTGAGGGGAGACTGAGGGCCCAGGCGGGTGGCGTTCGGCCCAGCCTGCGGTCAGCGGCCGGGGGGGCCAGTACAAGTCGGCCCGGCAGCTACCGGGCGACCACCCAGGGTACAGGCGGTCCGCCTACCCGGGTGCACCCGAGGGGGAGGAGCGACGCCAGCAGCAGTCGGGGATTACAGTCGACGGGGGCTGGGGGCGTACTGCCCAGGCCTGAAAAAACGCACCGGGGGCAGAGAGGCGTGCGGCCTAACCCCATAGCGGTGGAACCAGCAGTGGGAACAAGTGCCCAGAGCCCAAGAAAGTGCGCCAGTAAGTCGGCAGAGGGGCGGAAGAGGAGCATGAGAGAACGGAGCTCGTCTGCCTCCGGGGGCGAATCCCCTGGGGGGCAGGCTATGGAGTAGACGGAGGAGGAGCCGGAGCTGTCGGAGGGGGAACTATCCAGGTCCGAGGACGAGATCGCGGAGGGACGAGCTGCGGTGGTGGATTCAGGAGCAACGGCTGGTGGGAGCGTTTCCAGGCAGCCTGGTAAGTCCTTTTCATTTACGGGTCTTAGGGGGAGGGATGTAATGTCGGGTTGGGAGACACGGGAAAGGGGGGGGGATTGCGGCGCCGGGGCCTCTCGGGGGGCACCTTCCTCGGGTAACAGGGTTCCCGAACCCTCCTTGTCGGGAGACGGCCTCAGGGTTCTCCTGGCAGGGCTCAGGGACCTAGTGGGCAGGTTCGACCTGACTCCAACGGCTCCGACGGGGCCGGTGCGAGCTTGGGTTCCGCACGGGGGGGAAAGTATTGGGGGGGGGGCAGGTGGTGGCAATGTCAGGCGGGGTGGGGACAAATGAGCAAACGGGGGAAACGGTGTTGGCGATTCCGCCCGCGTTGGCCCCGGGGGGGAGTGAGGTAGAGACGGGGAGCGCGGTGGTGGCATGTCTGCCCACGGATCCAGCTACAGGGGATGGCGAAAAGGGGGGGGACAAAACCAAGAAACAAGACATCGTACGGTTGGCGGACTCCGCACGCTGCGAGGTCTACGTGTGTTTTGAGGGGCCCTTGGGGGCTCATTTGAAACAAGAGGTCAGGGAAAAAATCTGGAAGGGGGAGTACGTGGAGATATTTTCGCTGCTTCCCCTGGAAAAGTTCAATTTAGATAGAGTAAAACCTGATGACAGCAAGAAGGAGGATGAAGAGAAGAGGAGATACAGGTTGATTCCGAGGACTTTCCAAAATTGGCTACAGGCGTTTGCAATTCTGGCAAGCGTGATAGGGGAGAAGGAGCCGGAGCACTGCTCGGCCCTTTTCTGTTACCTGGATGCCATTGGGGAGGCCCATCGGACTTACGGGGGACTGTCATGGCTGCGCTATGACGAGCAATTTCGCCAGAGGAGGGCAGTCAGGCCGGCGCTTCGCTGGGACCACAAGGACATCAGTCTTTGGATGCGCTTGATGTCATCGGCGAAGCCGGCGGGTCAGTTTTTTCAGGGGGGGGGGGGCGGTGGATCAGGGGCTTCAGGTCAATCGGCCTCAAAAAAGAAAGGAGTCTGCTGGCAATACAATGAGGGCACCTGCAAATTCGGAACTGGATGTAAGTATAAGCACGAGTGCTCTGGGTGCGGGGGATCTCACCCTGGATCGCGGTGTTTTAAACAAGGAAAAGGCAAGGCCAGCGAGTCTGCTAACAAAGGGGAAGACGCCGGTGAGAGTGGGAAGAATGCGGCCTTTTCTAGATAGGTATCCGGACAAGGCTGTGGCCCAATTGTTGGCAGCGGGTTTTGGGGAGGGTTTTGTAATTCCTGCGGTACTGGGCTCGGTGCCGCCGGGAGCAGACAACTTGAGGTCGGCTCTGAAACACCAAGTGGTAGTAACGGAGAAATTACACAAAGAAGTAGCTCTGGGCAGGATGGCGGGCCCCTTCCCCAAAATACCCATCCCTGAACTAGTGGTTTCTTCTTTGGGAGTGGTCCCCAAGAAGGAACCAAACAAATTTAGGCTTATTCACCACCTGTCTTATCCAAAAGGGGGGTCGGTGAACGATGCCATTGATCCCCAGGCTTGCGCGGTCCATTACACATCATTTGATGCTGCTGTCTTTTGGGTACGTAAGTATGGTAGGGGGGCGCTGATGGCAAAGACAGACATCGAGGCGGCGTTTCGTTTGCTACCTGTTCACCCCGATAGCTTTTACTTATTGGGTTGCAGGTGGCAGGAGGAATACTACGTGGATAAGTGTCTACCTATGGGTTGCTCTATCTCGTGTGCATTCTTCGAATGTTTCAGCTCGTTTGTGGAATGGGTGGTGAGGGACGCGTCTGGTTTGAACTCAGTGATCCTCTATTTGGATGACTTTCTGTGTGTCGGTCCGCCCGCATCCAATGTTTGCGCGGTGTTACTGACGACGCTAGAAAGGATAGCAGGGGATTTCGGCATTCCTCTTGCACCTGACAAGACGGAAGGGCCCAGGACAGAGATTCGTTTTTTGGGGATCGTACTTGATTCAGTAGCCATGGAATGCAGGTTGCCTGAGGTTAAATTGGTAGCATTAAAAGCAGAAGTGCGGTCCTTGGTGGGGCGGCGCAAAGTCCAGCTTAGAGCCCTACAATCAGTGTTGGGGAAGCTTAACTTTGCGTGCAGGATCATCCCGATGGGTCGGATTTTTAGCAGGAGGTTGGCAGCAAGTACTGGGGGGGTTGAGTCGCCCAGGCACTACGTGACACTCTCGAGGGACCATAAGAGTGATCTGCGGATGTGGCACGTATTCCTGGACAACTTCAATGGTAGAGCGCTGTGGATGACGGGGCCGGTGAGCAACTTTGACCTTGAGTTGTTCACGGACGCCGCAGGGTCGGCGGGTTATGGGGCCTTCTTCAAGGGGTGCTGGAGTGCGGGCCCTTGGCCGGAAAGCTGGAAGCGAGAAGGGTTGCTCAGGAACATGTTGTTACTGGAATTGTTTCCGGTGGTGCTGGCGGTCGAGCTGTGGGGTGAATTCTTCCGGGATCGGAAAGTTCGCTTCCACATCGACAACTTGGGGGTAGTTCAGGTTATCAACAAGGTATCAGCGGCATCGCCACCGGTGATACGATTGTTGAGACATCTGGTGCTTCGGTGCATGCAGCTGAACATCTTCATGCATGCAGTGCACTTGCCAGGATTGGACAACGTGATCGCTGATGCTCTCTCTCGGTTTCAGTGGGAGAAGTTTTGGGAGCTGGCGCCGGAGGCAGAGCATCAGGGGGTCCCGTGTCCGGCGGAGATGTGGAAGATTGCCCTGGAAGAATAGCGGGATGGATTCAGCGGTCGGTGAGCGAAGGGACATGGAAAGCATACAGGAAAGTATGGGACGAATGGGTTGCTTTCCAGGGTCGGGCCTCAGGGGGAGAGGGGGAACCTAGGCTGCTGTTCATTTATTTTATCGCCAGGCACATGGAGAGCGGTATAGCCGTGTCGAGGCTGGGGAAAGTTATGGCGGTCATGGCATTTTGGTGTAAGCTCGGTGGGGGGAGCGACTGGACGAAGGAGTTCTGGGCGCGTCAAGCAGTGAAGGGTTACAAAAAAGGGAAGTTGCTGCGGGACGAGCGACGGCCGGTGACGTTCGAACTGTTGGGCAGAATGGGGGACACCTTGCGTGGGGGTCTGCTCGTCCGGTTACGAGGTGGGGCTTTTCCGCACGGCTTTTGTTTTAGCTTTCTTCAGGGCTTTTCGGATTAGGGAGCTGGTGAGTTCCTCGAAGAAGAAAAGGGATGGCTTGGCAGTGGGGGACGTCCAGTGCTTTGAGGACAGGTTGGTTTTGCACCTGCGGAGATCAAAGACGGATCAGCAGGGCCGAGGCAAGGATGTGGTGGTTTTCGCCATTCCGGACGCCAAACTCTGCCCCGTCTTGGTTACGAGGGTGTTCTTACAAGGTAGGCCAGCTGTTGAAGGCCCCCTGTTGGTACATCAAAATGGCGAGGCGCTGTCGCGCTTTCAATTCATAGGAGTTTTCCGGAAATGTTTACGTGCTATGAATATGGGGAATTTGAGATTTTCCTCGCATTCATTCAGGATTGGGGCGGCGACTGAAGCGGTCAGGTGGGGCTTATCGGAGGAGGCGGTGAAACAGATCGGGAGGTGAGAATCTAGGCGTTTCAGGTCATACGTTAGGACGGATTTAGTGGAATGAGGGTTTCGTTGAAATGGAGGGTTGTGTGAAGTGTCGACATGGTTTCGTGTGGTACATTAAAGTGAGGTTTACCGGAATTTTCTTGTTGTTTTTCTTTCAGATTCACCACCGAATCTCGTTTGGATTATAGGGCATTCCTATGTCTGCTGGGGAGTCAGAAGGGGTGATGACAGACCAGACGGTAGACAGCTGGGTTTCTCTAGGAGGGAGGCTTACATAAAGTGGTTGGGTTTCCCGGGCATGCTCTGGAGCCGTCTGGTCCCGGAAGTGCTTAAGTTTGCACGATGGGACAGGCCTCCAGAAGTCTTAGTCATTCACGTTGGGGGCAACGATTTAGGGCTCAGGACCAAGCTTGACGTTACGAGGGACATCAAATATGATTTCTGCTGACTTCAGGCGGCCTTCCCTAATACCGTCTTGGTATGGTCAGACATGGTAGCCAGGACTTTGTGGCGTTTTGCCAGGTCTGTAGGGTTACTCAATAAGGCTAGAAAGAAGGTCAACCAGGAGGTCAGCAGGTTATTTATTAAGCGTGGGGGATTGGCCATTAGGCACAAGGAGTTAGAAATTGACACCTGGCGTTATCTGAAGGCTGACGGAGTTCACCTGAACCCAGTGGGCACAGATATGTGGGCCATCGGGATTCAGGACGGGATCGAGCGAGCACTTAGGGTGTGGAGGTGCGCTCAAGGTTAAGGTGTTAACCTTGTTTGCTGTGGCGGATGTTGGGTGACGTAGGCATAGAGAAGAAACCCCCTCCCCACAGAAAACTTGATGCGGGACCCATTCGAGATATGGGCCCGTTTGTTATATTCCCTATAAGTGATGTAGGGTATATGGTGGAGGACTGCACTGCGGGTATAGTTTTGTCTCTGAGCTAGTATGTCAGCTTGAGGCCTAGTTACAGTTGAGATGACCGCAGTGCACGAGCTGTTGATTATGGTAATTTGGGTGGGGGGGGTAATGTCCTACTGTAGGCCTACGTCACGTTTTCTTGATGTTGTTTATTTGTTGTTTATTGGTTTATAAAAGTTATTTATAAAGTTATTTATATATTTTTGTTATTTAATAAAGGGGCTGCTACGGCCTATTTTACACTCCAGCACGGTGTGGTCTCCATTACTGGGAAAGGTAAGGGGGTGGGAGTGTATAGCTGGGCAGCACAGAAATGTAGCTATGTTGTACTTGGTCATGCCATGATCAGCACTGCAGCCCCCAGATCAAAGGAGGTTTTCAAGCAGGACCGAGATCAGCTTCAATTAGTTCTAGAGCACCATTTACAATCAAGCAACACCCCCCTGGTGCAGCCAAGTTACTCAATAGTTACCAATCACAAATGTAAAAATACTAAGGCCCATTTCACACTGGGGCGTTTTTCAATCCGGCCCCATTCACTCCAGTGTGTAAGCCAGCGGGCTTTCACACTGGAGCGGTGCGCTAGCAGGACGGCAAAAAAAGTCCTGCTAGCAGCATCTTTGGAGCGGTATAGGAGCGGTGTGTTCACCGCTCCTATACCGCTCCTTCCCATTGATTTGAATGGGAAACCGCGGTAATACCGTGGCAATACTGTGGCAATACCGCTAGCGGCGCTTTGCAGGGGGTCTTTAACCCTTTTTCGGCCGCTCGCGGGGGGTAAGACCGCACCGCGAGCGGCCGAATACCGTGGCTAAAAACGACGGTAAAGCAGCGCTAAATATAGCGCTGCTTTACCGTCACCGCAGCTCCCCGCCCCAGTGTGAAAGGGGCCTAAAGCTCTCCGTTATCCACAACCATCACATATGTTTTTGTGTGCTGCAAATGCTTCTACTAGCTCCGCCCCCTGCTCTGTGCCTGGGGGGGTGGGGGGGGGGCGCATTTTGGCATCCTCGCCCTAGGCTCTGAAATACCTTGTCCCACCACTGAAGAGGACCCCTATCAGACATGTGCAATTAGTTTCGTTTTTTTTTTTTTTTTTTTTTTTTCGTTATATTCGTTCATTCGTTATCGTACGAATGAACGAACGATTCGCTAAAAATTTTGACGAATAACGAATCGTTCGAATCGAACGAATCCGAAAAAAACAACGAAAATCCGAAAAAAAACAAATTAGAAACAACGAATCTACGAAAGACGAAAATCCGAAAAACGAAAACAGGAACAACGCAAATCAAAATGAACAAAAAAAATTCGTACATTCGTAACTTTTTTTTTGTTGTCGAATTTGTAATTTTCAGTGTCTCTTACAATGGCGCTGCCTAACGTGCCTCGAATGGATTGAACGAAAAAATTCGTACATTCGTAACTTTTTTTTTTTCGATTCGTAATTTTCCGTGTCTCTTACAATGGCGCTGCTTAACGTGCCTCGAATGGATTGAACGAAAAAATTCGTACATTCGTAACTTTTTTTTTTCGATTCGTATTTTCCGTGTCTCTTACAATGGCGCTGCTTAACGTGCTTCGAATGGATTGAACTAAAAAATTCGTACATTCGTAACTTTTTTTTTTTTTTTTGCGATTCGTAATTTTCCGTGTCTCTTACAATGGCGCTGCTTAAGGTGCTTCGAATGGATTGAACGAAAAAATTCGTACATTCGTAACTTTTTTTTTCGATCCGTAATTTTCTGTGTCTCTTAAAATGTAATAATAGCATACACATTACATAAATTATGAATTATGCTCCGATTACGAATCTACGAATGTTACGAAAGTACGAATAAATACGAATGCGTGCGAATTTCGAATAAACGAAAAACGAAAATTAAACTAATGAAAAAACGAAAAAATAACTCTTACGAAAATACGAATCGTTACGGATACGAACACCGACGACTTACGAATTTACGAATCGTTACGAATCAACGGAAACGAAAGAAACAAAACTAAACTAAACAAATTTTTTGTTGTGCACATGTCTAACCCCTATACTCATGGTCAGCCGAAGCCGACCATCAAGTACTAGATGAGGGGCTCTCTCAAAGAGAGAGCCCCCCCAGATCAGGGGGCGATATATCAAGCTGGGTTGGTGAGGGCACAACATAGGTCAACAACAACTTTTCACAGGTTGGCGATCACGTTCGCATTAGCTCTTGCGCAGTAAATTCAGATGTCCTCCAGATCATCATAGTTGACACCTGGGGGGGGGGGGGGGGGTTAAGCTGGGAAGGTTTTTTTTTTTTGCAATTTTTGTTTTGTATTAATAGAGCAGTTAAATCAGAGTAAGCAATTTCCATATAGTAGAGAAGACTGTACAACTGTGCAAGACTTAAGGGAAGGCTGGCTTTAATTTCCCTCTTACAAATGACTGCATTTCATCGCAATTGCAAAATTGGATTCAAAGCTAAATTTTTTTGCTAATTTTGGGGAAAGGAAAACTCCTGGTTTAGCTCATCCCTAGTGAGCAACTGCCACTCTGCAACCCTGGCAACAGTGAGGCGACACTGCAGGTGGGCGAAACCCACCACCCCCACAAGAAATGACTGTGCCTTGTGCAGCTGTCCTTCCCGCCCCCCTCTTGACCCAACCCTGTCTTAAGTATTGGGTAAAATATTGGTTCAGGCAACAAAACATCTTCCATTTACAAGTGAATCTTCCCCCAGAATCCATGCTCCCCTAATTACATATACCGTATATACTCGAGTATAAGCCGACCCGAATTTAAGCCGAGGCACCTAATTTTACCACAAAAAACTGGGAAAACGTATTGACTCGAGTGTAAGTGAAAAAGAGGGTCAACAATGCCCATTTGCAGCCTCACTGTGCCCATTTGCATGCTTCACTGTGCCCATTTGCAGCCATAGGTCCACCGAACTTCAAACTTGGTAGTTAAGGGTTCCTAGATGCCCCCTAGCTGCAGCCAAAATTTGGGGTCTCTGGACCCAAAGGGTCCCGAAATGACATTGCTGCAGATGGACACAGTTGACCGACTTTGGGGCCCCATATCTTGGGGCCACTTGGTGCTAGGAACCCCATCTTTGGATATGTTGTAGTGCTGGTTCCACTGGGTTTGCACACCATTTGGGGTTCCTATCACCAAGTGGCCCTGAGATACGGGGAGCCAAAGTCGGGTCGGAAAATGTAATTTTCTGCTGCAGAAAAATGCTTGACTCCAGTATAAGCCAAGGGGGGCATTTTCAGCACAAAAAAATGTGCTGAAAAACTCGGCTTATACTCGAGTATATACAGTACTGTATATTAGTTCTATATCCGGTGTCCAGGTGAAATGGTCCAGGATTGACCTCCATAAAGTGATCTTGTTAGCACTACAAGGTGGATTTTATATAAGACGGTCCGTTTCCCATAATGCAGTTCACAGAGTATTTTCCGGCACATTAAACGGCGAGACGAGAGGTGAAGTGTTGTAAACGAGGCATTGCGTGTTCGCTTGTTTCATGTCAGCATACCATTATGAATGTTTACCCCGGGGGGGCTGGACTCAGATCATCTCAGCAGAAAGGTTTATATGGAATAAAAAGTTAAATAAGGTAACGGAGTCTGTCTGAGGTACGACGCGCTTGGGCGGCCATACGTGGTTTAATGGCGTCCTGGAAGGCTTGTCTGTGTGCCGGTAAACCAGCTGGTTTATTTATTAGTAAAATGAATGCGATGAAATAACAGCATTGTTTATCAGGTCTTCGTGACCTTGGATAGTCTGTACTTTTTGAGGGATTTTCCAAGGCTTTATAAATATGTATAAATTAAAAAAGCAAAAAAAATAATATATATATATATATATATATATATAATATATATATATATATATATATATATATTAATATACAGGAGCACTAATCAGTGTATTCTGACAGTGAGGAGTCCCCCCGTCAGAATACAGTGTCCCAGCATCGCTTGTGTAGATGTCAGCTAGTGATCTATACAAAAACCCTGTGCACGTATAGCAACTTAAAGCGGAGGTCCACCCTAAAATAAAAAATTCCATTAACATTCACAAAAAAAAAAAAAAAATGTTAAAAAAAAAATAAAATTTTTTTTTTACTTACCAGAAACCCCTGTTGCTAGGCAGTCTTCCTAATCTGCCTCTTCCTATTCTGCAGCACTTCCTCCGCTTCGGCGAGCGGACCGTTGTCTTCTGGGACATGTGTGTGTCCTAAAAAACAACAGGGCCATTCACAAAGCGCTGTGCCACTCGGGCACGCCCAGTAGGAAACGGGCAGTGAAACCGCAAGGCTCCATTGCCTGTTTCCCTTCGTCAAGATGGCGGTGCCGGCAGCCGATCCGATGGACGGATCGGCCTTGGGGGGGCCGACATTGCGGGCTCCCTGGACAAGTAAGTGTCCTTTTTAAAAGTCAGCAGCTACAGTGTTTGTAGCTGCTGACTTTTTAAAAAAATAAATAAATTGTGGCTGGGACACCGCTTTAAGGCCTGGTTCACACCTGTGCACTTTTTTGTGCGTTTTCAGTTTTGCAGTAACACACTACAGTCCATTTAACATGGTTTCCTATTGGTCATTTTCACATCCGTGCATTTTATGGAAAGGGCCAGGGACCAGTAGGTTGTGTTTTTGGTTCCATAGACTTCAATGGATCAAAAACGTGTATTGAAAAACGCAAAATGCACCTAAAATATGCATCAACTGCAACCTGCATAGGTGAGAACCAGGCCTAAAAAGGATGAGTTCACCTTTTAGAACATATTACCTGTTTACACCCATATACAGGGTTTAACATGTTTTATTTGCCCCCTCCCCTCCTCCACACCCCACCCACACAGCCTCATCATTAATTCATAGGAATCTGTAAATGTATAAACTACAAGTTCATAGCTCCCAACTGTCCCTGATTTCGAGGGACTGTCCCTGATTTGGAGCAATGTCCCTTTGTCCCTCATTCCTCCTCATTTGTCCCTCATTTTGGTCTGATCCATATAGATGTATATAAAATGCACGTTTTATCTATCAAAAAGTGTTTCCCAGAGCTAAACCTTTCATCTGATTTCTAAATTGCTGCATTTGTAAATTCCAAAAGCCAATATAAAGGAATAGTAGTGGTAAAAAAAGCACATGTGGGTTTAACTAATCTTGTTTTTTTGTACAATTCTCCTTTAAGGGGGCGTGGCAAGGGGTGTGTCCTATGCCTGCCTACTTTTGCTGATAGGTGTCCCTCATTTCCATCTCAAAAAGTTGGGAGGTATACAAGTTCAATCCACCACTGCAGCCGGCACACTGGTCAACACACCTGTAGTTCATTCACACTGCCTACAGCATAGCTCCCAACTGTCCCTGATTTGGAGCAATGTCCCTCTGTCCCTCATTCCTCCCCATTTGTCCCTCATTTTGGTCTGATCTATATAGATGTATATAAAATGCACGTTTTATCTATCAAAAAGTGTTTCCAGCACTAAACCTTTCATCTGATTTCTAAATTGCTGCATTTGTAAATTCCAAAAGCCAATATAAAGGAATAGTAGTGGTAAAAAAAGCACTTGTGGGTTTAACTAATCTTGTTTTTTTGTACAATTCTCCTTTAAGGGGGGCGTGGCAAGGGGTGTGTCCTATGCCTGCATACTTTTGCTGATAGTTGTTCCTCATTCCCATCTCAAAAAGTTGAGAGGTATGCTACAGCTCTGCAATGACAGCCATACAGAGGTACGGGCAACAGAACTGTAGGCAGTGTCTGCAGGAGCCTGACACTTCACCCGCACTCTGCTGATTGCGGGCGCAATACTTTGCAGTCTCCAGTTCTAAAAAAGAATAAAAACCTTGGCAAAAAAACTGTGCATTCATTATTTTTTAATAAAAAGGTGAACCTATCCTTTAGGTATTTATAACTTAGGCCCCTTTCACACTTGTGTGACTGCAAAGTCGCGAGATTGTACCGATTTTGCCGCGATTCACGGCCACGATTTTGCCGCGATTTTGCGGCCGCAATTTCAAGGAATGCCTTTGTAAGTGGCATCAAAATCAGAGCAAAGTAGTGCCGGGACTACTTTGAAGTCGGAACGACTTGAAGTCGTACTAATATGAATGGCTGTCATTGGAAATCATTGGGAACGACTTGTCATGCTACTTTGCAGTCCCAAATCGTGGGGCAAGTCGTATAAGTGTGAAAGGGGCCTTAATCCTTTGCCCCTAGACTAAGTGAACATTTAACCCATGCAGTATAGGGGGCCCTGCTGCAAGGATGGATTTTTTTTATGAACAAGAATGTCAGAGAAGGCACTTGGGTCAGGCAAGGCACATAAATGGGTGGTTTTATGTACATATATGTGAGTGTTTGTGTATACAATATATATATATATATACACACACACATACACACATTTGTTTTTGAGTTTTGGGGTGCACACTAGGGTGACCACATTTCCAAACTGCCATTCAGGGACACCCCACCCTTTTCCCAATAATAAGCTGGATTTCAAAACCCTCGCCGACGATGGAATCGGTCACTCCTCGAGGTTGGAGGTTCTGGGGCTAATGCAGTCTCTGGGTTGACAGGGAATTCGGGTGCGGTTGATTTGTTGTGCGAATGGCTGGTGTTAGCAATTAAATCATCCCCGTCACCATGCTTGATATGGTGTCAGGATGATGAAATCACATTATTTCTATGACTACATTGTTATATATAATGAAATTGTTCAACTCACCTTAAGGCAGAATCAGTGGGAACCCTGAGCTTGTCACTTGCCACCAGACACAGCTTGCCACCGTCGCCTGCCCCCAGATGCAGCGCGTCACTTGCCGCCGTCCATGGTGGAGGTGGAGTCGGCCCATTGAGAGCACTGGGCGCGGAGGAGGAGGAAGTTAACTCCTCCTCCGCTTTGAAAGCTGGCAGTCGCAGTCATGATGTCACTGGTTGATAGACGCCAGTCGGCTCTAGCAACCAGTGGCCTAGCCAGTAGAAGTAGAGAAGAGTCTCTCAGGTGGAGGTGGGGAGGCAGAGCCAGCGCCATGGCGATTTTGCTCCCCTGTCAGTTTCAGTCCGGGACATTGTATTGTCCCGGAATGAAGGTGCCCGGGACCCGGGACAGACCTGCTAATTGCGGGACTGTCCCGGGCAATCCGGGACATGTGGGCACCCTAGTGCACACCCTAATGCAATAGGCTGCGCACACCTATGATACCTACCTTGTGTCTTGTGGCTGTGCTCAGTCTTACCATGATGTATGACCTGTGACATGCAACTGTCATCCACAACCTCACCTTAGTAGCAGAGTTTGGCTCTTCCTCACCCAGTTTTAAGCCTCCTACACAGCTGTTTCACCCAAACAAGTGAAATAGTGGTGGAGGTTTTGAAGTGGGGTTTTGAAGGCACTTACGTCACTTCCAGTGACATAATTTCCTACTGGTGGAAAGCATGCTGGTCCCCGATCTCCAGAACAGCAGCAGCCAGTCTCTTCAATTTTGTTGGAGACTCTGGGTGCCAGAAATGGTCTCATGTACATGTGAGTGTATATACTGATGGCCTTCATTATGTATGTGGCTGATGGTTTCTAGGATAATAAACGCAGGTTATGCAATGGTGGCATATTTGTGGTTCCCTCATTCCCTATTCCCTCATATGAGCATTATTGAATAAAGGGGTGATGAAGAGTGATGGAGAGTCCTGGCCTGTGGAAGCAACGTGTGGAGAGGTGCTCCTCCATTACAATAAAGCAGGGATCTCCAAACTTTCTAAATAAAGGGCCAGTTTACTTTTGTTCAGACTTTAGTGGGGCTGGACTGTGCCCAGTGGGAGCAAACCATGTCCCATCTTTTGTATTAGGGGGAGGAACAGCGCGCGATTGTTGGTGTCAGATGAAGGAATTATGTCCCATTGTTAGTGTCAGTGGAAGAAAAAGTGCCCCGTTGTTGGTGTCAGTGGGAGGAATAGTGCCCCATCATTGGTGTCAGTAGGAGAAATAGTGCCCTATCGTTAGTGTCAGTAGCAGAAATAGTGCCCCATCATTGGTGTCGGTAGGAGGAATAGTGCCCTATCGTTAGTGTCAATAGCAGAAATAGTGCCCCATCATTGGTGTCGGTGGAAGGAATAGTGCCTGATTGTTGGTGTCAGTGGAAGGAATTAGTGCATCACCAATCAGTGTAAACAAATGCCAGTTATCTGCATTTCCTTTCCTCAGCGCTGTCAGTGTCTGAGGACAGAAAAGCCGATAACCAGCTTTCCAGTTACAGGGGACATTTACAATGATAATCAGTGCCCTGATTATGAGTGCAGCCCCATCAGTGCAACATATCAGTGCCACCTATCAGTGCCGCCTCATCAGCACACATCAGTGAGGACTGATCAGTGCAGCCTATCAGTGCAGCCTAGCAGTGCCCATCAGTGCAGCCTATCAGTGCCCATCAGTGCAGCTTCATCAGTGCACATCAGTGAAGGAGAAAAAATACTTATTTACAAAATTTTATAACAAAAATAATTTTTTTCAAAAATTTTCGTTCTTTTTCGTTTGTTTAGCAAAAAATATTAATTACATATTAGTGCCCAACAGTGCCTCCTCATCAGTGCCCATCAAAGCTGCTTGATCAGTGCAGCCTATCAGTGCAGCATATCAGTGCCCATCAGTGCAGCCTCATCAATTCAGCGCACATCAGTGAAGGAGAGAAATTACTTATTTACAAAATTTATAACACATTTTTCTTTTCAAAATGTTCTTTCTTTTTTTGTTTGTTTAGCTAAAAATTACAATGCAGCATATCAGTGCCCATCATTGCTCCTCATTAGTGCCCATCAGTGCAGCCTGATCGGTGCCCATCAGTGCAGCCTCATCAGCGCACATCAGTGAAGGAGAAAAATTACTTACGTACAAAATTTTATAACAACATATTTTTATTCTTTTTTCGTTTTGTTAAGCAAACAATTACATATCAGTGCCAATCAATGCAGTATATCAGTGCTGCCTGATCACTGCCCATCAGTGCAGCCTCATCAGCGCACATCAGTGAAGGAGAAAAATTACTTATTTACAAAATTTTATAACAACAATTTTATTTTTTTTAATTTTTGTTCTTTTTTCGTTTGTTTAGAAAAAAAAATATAATTACATATCAGTTGCCCATCAATGCAGCATATCAGTGCCTATCAGTGCCTCCTCATCAGTGCTGACTATCAGTGCAGCATATTAGTGCCCATCCGCGCAGCCGCATCAGCAGAAGGAGGAGAGAAATTACTTATTTACAAAATGTTATGACATTTTATTTTCAAACTTTTTTCATTTGTTTAGCAAAACATTACAATTACATATCAGTGCCCATAAGTGCAGCATATCAGTGCCCATCAGTGCCTCCTTATCAGTGCCCATCAGTGCTTCCTGATCAGTGCTCATCAGTGCTGCCTGATCAGTGCCCATCAGTGCAGCCTATCAGTGCAGCATATTATTGCCCATCAGTGCCCATCAGAGCTGCCTATCAGTGCAGCATATTATTGCCCATCAGTGCTGCTTGATCAGTGCACATCAGTGAAGGAGAGAAATTACTTATTTACAAAATTTTATATAAAAACATTTTTTTTTTTTAATTTTCATTCTTTTTTAGTTTGTTTAGCAAAAAATTACAAACCCCAGTGGCGATATAATACCATCAAAAGAAAGCTCTATCTGTCTCAAAAAATAAATAAAAAATAAACTTCATTCAAAGTGAGTCAGCACTGAAAGATGAAAATTGGCCTGGGCAGGAAGGGGGTGAAAGTGCCCAGTATTGAAGTGGCTAATTAGCCCCACTTTTCGTAAGATCATAACTGTCGGTATTTTAATTTAAATTTGGCGCATTGAATGCGACACAATGTAAAAGAGTCGCATTTTAGGACTAATTGAATTTGGCGCACGGGTCACTGTCAGAACTAAAAGTGGCGCAACACAATTTGGCGCAACACATTGACAAAGTGGGATTCATGCCAGAAAAGTGGCGCAGCAGATTTATTGAATTCACTGCATTGTATATTATTGCACATTGTATATTATCAGTGATGAAGAGTAAACTGCTGCGTTGGTTCTCTCATTTTTTTTACCAGGAACCCGGCTTTCTGAGTAGTGTGTAACGTCATCACACTGCCAGCTAGCGCTCCACCCAGGGATGGACGCCACATCGTGTGTGAACGTGTCCCAGCCTGGCTGCCCGTGCGATTATGTCACAAGGAGGGCGGAGCTGGAATTCCTGGTAATCAATGACCTTCAATGACATGTGTAAAAATAGTACAGGGGCCTCTTTTACACTGAATGCTACTCAGCAAGTTTGCAAAGCTTTGTGCCTATGCGGGCAGAAGTTAGGTTTTTAACCCCTTAAAGCGGTAATAAACCAAAAATGTTATATATTGCGGCCTACAAAATTATTAGATGTGGTGGCTGCATTAGTTTTCTTTTTTACGCTCCCCCCCTTTGTTTTCACCTGGTGATCTGGCCAGTAACATACCTCCTATATTAGAACACCCACTCTGGATGAAGGAGCACAGGGGTCACCTATGGACAGCAGCATTGTCAGTCTGAAGGGGAGTGTTATGCCGCATACACACAACCGGACTTTCCGGCAGACTAGGTCCGAAGGGATTAGTTTGTTGGACAATCTGATCGTGTGTGGGCTAACCCGATCGCTTTTCGGGGGAAAAAATTAGACGGACCTAGAAATAGAACGTGCTTCAAATCTATCTGACAGACTCAATTCCGACGGACTAAAATCATGAAAACCGTTTGTCTGTGTGCTGGTCTGATGGACCAAATACGACGCAAGGGAAGCTATTGGCTACTGGCTATTGAACTTCCTTTTTTAGTCCCATTTATGTCATAATGTTCAAAATGAACGGACTAATGCCCCTGTACACACGGTCGGAAATTCCAACGAAAAATGTCCGATCGGACCATGTTGTCGAAAAATCCGCCCATGTGTGGGCTCCATCAGACTTTTTCCGCCGGAAAAAATTTGAGATCCTGCTCTCAAATTTTCCGACAACAAAATCCGATTGGACTTTTTCCGATCATGTGTAGAGAATTCCGACAGACAAAGTGCCACGCATGCTCAGATCACATTACGAGACCAAAGCTATTGGCTACTAGCCTCTACGTAGTTCTGTTGTACGCAACGAACGTCACCACGTTCAGAACTTTGTGCGACCGTGTGTATCCAACACCAGTGTCGGACAAAATCCATTGGAAAAATTCCGACGGATTTTGTGGTCGGAATTTCCGACCGTGTGTACGGGGGCATTAGACTTATGCCCTGTACACATGGCCAGACATTCCGACAACAAAAATCCATCGGATTTTTTCAGACAGATTTTGGCAGAAACTTGTCTTGCATACACACGGTCACACAAGGTTGTCGGAAATTCTGATCGTTCAGAACGAGGTGACGTACACCACGTACGACGCGGGCTACGAAGAGGCCAGTAGCCAATAGCTTTCGTCTCCAAATTTCTTCTGAGAATGCGTGGCACTTTGTGCCTCGGAATTCTCTACACACGATCGGAAAAAGTCAGATCGGATTTTGTTGTGGGAAAATTTTAGGTCCTGCTCTCAAATTTTTTCCGTCTGAAATTCCGACGGAAAAAGTCCGCTAGAGCCCACACACAATCGGATTTTCCGACAACATAATCCGATCAGACTTTCTGTTCGTTTTGAAAGTCCGTCAGAACTCCGCCGAAAGTCCGCTGGGAAGACCGCCGGACCTAGTTTGCCGGAAAGTCCGGTCATGTGTACGCGGCATTAGATGGACTGGCAGAATAAGCCATTTGCAGACCTGCTGCAGTACATTTACGTTGATGCCGCGTACACGTGGTCGGAATTTTCGATGGAAACAGTCTGATGGGAGCTTTTCACCGGATTTTCCGACCGTGTATATGTGGTCTTTTTCTGTCGGCATTTCCGACGGACTTTGAATTGAGAACCTGTTTCCGACGGAAAACCTTTCTATTGGATTTTCCAATCGTGTGTATGCAATTCCGACACGCAAAATTCCGGCGCATGCTTGGAAACAATTCGACGCATGCTCAGAAGCATTAAACTTCCCTTTTATAGTGCCGTTGAACGTGTTGTATGTCGCAGTGTTATTGACCGTCGGAATTTGGTGTGACCGTGTGTAGGCAAGACAGTTTAAGCGAAATTCCGTCGGAATTCCGACAGGAAAACCATCAGAGCTTTTTCCGACGAGAATTCCGACGGTGTGTATGTGGCATGACAGGCCGGCTCGTACAGGCACATTCACCTACCTGTGTGTTGCAGCTTTCTTCCGGGTCCGCTCTAGGGTTGCCACTTTTTCTCCAAGACAAACCCGAACACTTGAGAGGTGCACAGTAAATTGTTTTGTGTTAGTATACACTATAGGATTGTAACAGACCTGGGACACCTTTGGGCACTCCAAAGAGAATAGTAATATGGCGCATATAGTGTCCCCTAACCCTCCTGTCAAGTCCTGTTCCAAGCCACATTTCTGTCTGTATAATGGTGGACTGAATAGGTGGACTGAAACCCGGACACATGATTCAAAACCCGGACTGTCCGGTTGAATCCTGGACAGGTGGCAACCCGAGTCCGCTCCCGCATGTGTGCATAGACTCGGAATGCTGTGCTGTCATTCACTGCAGCACAAGCCAATCAGTGGGTCCCAGCCAATGATTTATGTCCGGGACCCGCTGATTGGCTCAGCGAATGACAGAAGAGAGCTGTGTGTTGCTAAACAACACAGGGCTCTCTTTATACAACAGTGTTTATTTTTTTCTCCCTGCAAAGCCGGGAGTAAAAACCGGCACATTGCTTATTGAAACGCCACACAGTAACTACACTAAACATCACCCAAGATCAGGGGTCCACAAACTACGGCCCTTCAGTTGTTCCGGAACTACAATTCCCATCATGCCTAGTCATGTCTGTGAATGTCAGAGTTTTGCAATGCCTCGTGGGATGTGTAGTTCTGCAACAGCTGGAGGGCCGTAGTTTGAAGATCCCTGCCCTAGATGTTAAAGGCTTACTAAACCCTAGTTTTTTTTAAATTTTTTTTAAAAAATAACAAACATATTATGCTTACCTTCACTGTGCAGTTCGTTTTGCACAGAGTGGCCCCCAAACCTTGTCTTCTGGGGTCCCCCGGCGGCGCTCACGGCTCCTCCCGGCAGCGGTAAACCCCCTAGTAGAAGCGCTCTCCCAAGGGGGTTACCTTGCGGGCGCGCTCCCGAGTCCAGCATTAGCGTCCATAGACACAGAATGCCGGACTCTGCCCCACCCCCCGGCGCCCACATCATTGGATTTGATTGACAGCAGCGGGAGCCAATGGCTGCGCTGCTATTAATCTATCCAATCAAGAGCTGAGATCCCGGCCAGAGAGGTAGAGAGCATCTCCGGCAGGGGAACGAACGGGCTCAGGTGAGTAAAACGGGGGGGCTGGAGGGCTGCTGAGTGACAGATGTTTTTTCACCTTAATGTATCCTATGTAAAAAAACAACCCCTTTAACCCCTTCCTAGCCAGTGTCATTAGTACAGTGATAGTGTATAGTACTATCACTGATCTCTGTATTAATGGCTGATGTCAGTAGTAGTTAGTCAGTCCCCCCCCCCCCCCACGTCAATTAGTGTCAGATTGTCTGTCGCAGTCCTACTATCATCGCCACCATTACTAGTATAAAACAATGAATACAATTCCAATATATACTGTATACCAGGGATATGCAATTAGCGGACCTCCAGCTGTTGCAGAACTACAAGTCCCATGAGGCATAGCAAGACTCTGACAGCCACAAGCATGACACCCAGAGGCATGATGGGACTCTATAACTAGACGCTATAACTTTCACGCAAACCAATCAATATACACTTATTGGGATTTTTTTAATCAAAGATATGTAGCAGAATACGTTTTGGCTAAAATTTATGAAGACTTTTTTTTTTTTTTTTTTTACGGGATGTTTTATAGCAGCATGGCTGGTTTATGACGTCATCACGCACTACCTGCCGATAGCGAACAGCTTTCTGCCTATGCAAGTCATCATCCTGCTGGAATATCCTTCTGTACATTGATTGACATTTGGATTATCGCAAACACACGAAGAAATAAAAAAAAAAAATTGCTGAATGTCTGAGAGTCATCAGCAAGAGAATAGAATGTGGGATTTTTTTTTAGAAACATCTAAAAATCAACAAGTTGTCGTCATAAATAACCATACAATACATGGAACAGATGCAGCTGAATCTAATCTCTACATGTTTCGCCAAACGATGGCTTCTTCAGGAGAACTTTTATCAGGCACTGCATTGAAAATGACATCATTTAGACACAATACATAAAATATAGTAATATTTATATTACACTCAGCCCAACCCCTGAAAAACAACCCCACACCATAATCCCCCCCCCCCCCTCCACCAAATGATTTGGAGGGGTGGCCCAATACTTGTCAATATAGTGTGGATGATCGAGTTTGGGGTGGAGAAACTTGACTGGCCTGCCAGTGTTAAGTGGTTTGTGCCAATGTAAACTGATACATTCTGCTGGAGAGATTGTCCTTTTAAAAAAAAAAAACAGACATGCTGGCTAGACATCACATCTAATAATTGGTAAGCTGCAATATAATACATTTTTGCTTTTGGGTTTAATACTTCTTTAACCTTTAACCCTAGGTTCACATCTATGCGGCTGTGGTTGATGCGTTTGTCTGGCGCATTTTTAAACCCGTGTCTTTGAGGGGTTTTTGCATGCAGTTTTCATACGTTTTGCTTTTTTTTTCTCTCTTTAACAAACTGAGAATAGCTGGTTGTTAAGGAGCGGGTCGGGAAGCCGGCTACCATGTCCTTAACCACTTGCCGACCGCCCGCCGTCGTTATTTGTCGGCTGTTTGAAGAGGAAAATTGTTGTTATGGCAGCAGCTAGCTACCATAATCCCAGTATCCGCAGCACGGTATACTTGTTTACGCACAATTTGTAGTGGCTGACTTTAAAAAAAAATAAAAATTGGCGGAGCTCCGCTTTAACCGCTTCCCGACCGCCTCACGCAGATATACTGCGGCAGAATGGCACGGGCAAGCAAAATCCCGTATATAAACGTGATTTTGCATTTGCCTGCCTGTGGGTCGCGCGCGCGCCGCCAGCGGCGCGCTCGCGACCTGGTCGGGAGCTCTGTGACCCCGGCCGCGGGAACAGCGGACCCGATCGCCGCTGGTGTCCCTGATCGGGTCACGGAGCTGAAGAACGGGGAGAGGTCTGTGTAAACAAACCTCTCCCCGCGCTTCCTACTCTGCCTGTCATTGATTGGCTGTTCTCGGTCATCGGGAAAGCCGATCAATGACGTCAGACGTCAGCCCCGCCCCCTAATGTAAAAAAAAACACACACGTCACAGCCTATAACCCCTCCCCTCCCCGTAGTGGTTAACTCTTTCACTACAACTGTCATTTATACAGGAATTAATGCATTTAAATAGCATTGATTGCTGTATAAATGACAATGGTCCCAAAAATGTGTCAAAAATGTCCGATGTGTCCGCCATAATGTCGCAGTCACAATAAAAATCGCTGATCGCCGCCATTACTAGTAAAAAAAAAAATATTAATAAAAATGCTATAAAACTATCCCCTATTTTGTAAACGCTATAACTTTTGCGCAAACCAATCAATAATCGATAATTGCGATTTTTTTTTACCAAAAATATGTAGAAGAATACGTATCGGCCTAAACTGAGGAAAAAAAATGTTTTTTTATATATTTTTTGGGGATATTTATTATAGCAAAAAGCAAAAAGGGGCCTGGTCCTTTGGCTGCCAATTGGTCCGGGGCTGAAAAAGTGGTCCTTTGGCTGCCAATTGGTCCGGGGCTGAAGTGGTTAAGGTGAAAAAACATGAAGGTTTAGAACCCCTTTAACAAACAACCAGCTATACACAGTTTGTTATGGAGGGGAAAAAAACACACGTAAAAACACATTAAAAACGCTTAAAATCTATTACATTCAAAATGCAATCTGCTGCAGGAAAAAAAGTCCCTGATCAAAAACGCACTGGCTGCAAAACGCACTAGGTTGACGCACTAAAACATGAACCTAGGGTCAATGTAAAGGACTCCTTACTGCTTATTTACTAAAATTCTGCACCTCCAAAGCAACGCTGAAAATACTAAACATGGCGCCTGCGCTAAAATCCCCCCGAATTGTGTATGGTTGTTTAATGACATTTGAAAACTTCAGACTTTCCACAATCACAGGGAATTGTCCGATGAGAATTATTTGATAACCGACCGAAGTTCTGTGTACAGAGGGGCCTCTGGGGTCGTGTTCAGGAAGATAATAAAGCGCTGTTGTAACCACAATGAGTTGCACCTTTCACATTCACAGAACAGGGCCCCAATTCTGGAGAAAAGCAAAAAAACTGCAAAAATAGAATACGGACTCAGCATTTTTTAGAAAAAAAAAAAAAAGCAAAAGCCCCGTATCTTCCTTGGAAAAGAGAAATCCATTGTAGCTTATTAAGGAGTCAGAGAGCGCGGCTGCTGTCAGCAGGTTTCCTTTGATATTATAGATTTCTGCTTGGCCCTTTGTAATTAAAGTAGATTTAAACCTGATGACTAAAACCTCCAAGAAGCTTGAACATGTTAATGTTATTTCAGAAGTTGCGCTCGATCCTTTTTTTAATTGGGCGGCTTTCATGCGAAAGAATGATCCTGATGAGGAGACAGGAAGTCATCGGCACTCCCGTCAAATGCGTATCGCGTGTTTTATTGTGAAGGTAACGCCACGTACGTCCAAGAATATCGATGTTTCAGGGCGTTGTAGGTTCCCTTACTCAAGGTAATAAAGTCGCCTTGTCGCTGTGTCACACTGAGGAAGCCGCTCCAGAAGAAGGATGTGTCGCTGACGCCGCTGCATTTGCATGTAGACAGGAAGTAGCGGAAAGAGAAAAAAGAAGAGCAGAAGTGCTGAAGCACAAAATGGTATAGCAAATTAAAGTGGTTGTAAACCCTTACATTCTGTATATCCAGTGAAGTGACTGGCTTGGGTGATATGCAGAGATAAAAAGAATCCTCCTATATAAGTTGTACCCATTTATCTACAACCATCTCCCCATTTCAGCCACTAAAAGTCCAGAATTTATAAACTTGTCTGAGCTTGGATTGTATTGGACGGGGAGCCAAAGTTACACTCAGGGGAGCTGAGAGCTGATTGGAGGGAAAGGACACACCCCCTTCACACAGCACACAGAAACAGAGCTGAGGCTGTCAATCACAAGCTGTGTGCTGGAACTCCCTCACATGTCTCCTTTTTTTCTCTTGGTGTCAGGAAAACTTGTCAGAAGTGACAGAAGAGGAGTGGGGCAGCAGACAAAAATTACACTTGGTGCTCTGGATTGAGACAAGTGCAAACTATATAGCATGGGTGTCTAACTCAATTTCATCACAGGCCGTATCAGCAATATAGTTGCCCTCAAAGGAAAGGTTGTACCTGGGGTGCGCTGCGTACAGAGTGCTGGGTCCAGGAGCGCATTACATACAGAGTGCAGAGTTCAGGGGTGCGCTACGTGCAGAATTCAGAGTGCATTATGTACAGAGTCCTGGGTTCAAGGGTACACTATGTACATAGTGAAGTTCCAGGGGTGCCCTATGCACAGAGTGCAGAGTTCAGGGATGCGCAATGTTCACTGTGCAGGGTTTAGGGGTGCGTTATGAGCAGTGTTCAGGTGTGTGTTGGGTACAGGGTGCAGGGTTTAGGGGTCCAACCCCCCAAAGCTTCCTAGCATCTCTCTCTCCTACCTGGTCCAGCTCTAGTACCTCCCTGTGTACTACCCATGTATTCAGCTCTAGTACCTCCCTGTATACTACCCATGTATTTGGCTCTAGCACCTCCCTGTGTACTACCTGTGTATTCGGCTCTAGCACCTCCCTGTGTACTACCCATGTATTCAGCTCTAGCACCTCCCTGTGTACTACCTGTGTATTCGGCTCTAGCACCTCCCTGTGTACTACCCGTGTATTTGGCTCTAGCACCTCCCTGTGTACTACCCATGTATTCGGCTCTAGTACTTCCCTGTGTACTGCTTGTGTATTCGGCTCTAGTACCTCCCTGTGTACTAGCCGTGTATTTAGCTCTAGTACTTCCTTGTGTACTGCCCGTGTATTTGGCTCTAGAACCTCCCTGTGTACTACCCGTGTATTTGGCTCTAGAACCTCCCTGTGTACTACCCGTGTATTCGACTCTAGTACTTCCCTGTGTACTACCAGTGTATTCGGCTCTAGTACTTCCCTGTGTACTATCCGTTTATTTGGCTCTAGTATCTCCCTGTGTACTACATGTTTATTTGGCTCTAGTACCTCCCTGTGTACTACCCGTGTATCAGACTTTATTACCTCCATGTGTACTACCCATGTATTCGGCTCTAGTACCTCCCTGTATACTACCCGTGTATTCGGCTCTAGAACTTCCCTGTGTACTACCCGTGTATTCGGCTCTAGTACGTCCCTGTGTACTACCCGTGTATTCGGCTCTAGTACCTCCCTGTGTACTACCCATGTTTTTGGCTCTAGTACCTCCCTGTGTACTACCCGTGTATTTGGCTCTAGTACTTCCCTTTGCGCTGCCCGTGTATTTGGCTCTAGCACCTCCCTGTGTACTACCCGTGTATTCAGCTCTAGTACTTCCCTGTGTACTACCCGTGTATTCGGCTCTAGTACCTCCCTGTGTACTACCCGAGTATTTGGCTCTAGTGCCTCCCTGTGTTCTACCCGAGTATTTGGCTCTAGTACCTCCCTGTGTTCTACCCGAGTATTTGGCTCTATTACCTCCCTGTGTTCTACCCGAGTATTTGGCTCTAGTACCTCCCTGTGTTCTACCCGAGTATTTGGCTCTAGTACCTTCCTGTGTTCTACCCGAGTATTTGGCTCTAGTACCTCCCTGTGTTCTACCCGAGTATTTGGCTCTAGTACCTTCCTGTGTACTACCCGTGTGTTCAGATTCTGAAAATCTGTCCCTACTGTGCCCTTTGTGAGCGTGTGCAGAGATCTGTTAGATTCAGGAGCCACTGAAAGCAAAGCTGTCATTTGTAAACACAGAAGGCTCCAGTGTTCACTAGTGACAGTAGGGAGTGGGAGCGGAGGGCTTACATCTACTTCAACCAGTTCAGCTCCCACATCCCTTTGGATACTATAGTCCTGGCACTCGCCGCGTCCTAAGCAACAAGTGACGTCCACGGGCCCCATTTATTTACTGGCTGGGAATCCCCTGCCATGTAAACAAAACAGCTGGAGATAATCTACAACAAAAAACCCACAGGACACCCCCCCCCCCCCCAAAAAATAAAAAAAAAAAAAAAAAAAAAAAAAAAAAAAAAAAAAAAAAAAAAAAAAAAAAAAAAAAAAAAAAAAAAAAAAAAAAAAAAAAAAAAAAAAAAAAAAAAAAAAAAAAAAAAAAAAAAAAAAAAAAAAAAAAAAAAAAAAAAAAAAAAAAAAAAAAAAAAAAAAAAAAAAAAAAAAAAAAAAAAAAAAAAAAAAAAAAAAAAAAAAAAAAAAAAAAAAAAAAAAAAAAAAAAAAAAAAAAAAAAAAAAAAAAAAAAAAAAAAAAAAAAAAAAAAAAAAAAAAAAAAAAAAAAAAAAAAAAAAAAAAAAAAAAAAAAAAAAAAAAAAAAAAAAAAAAAAAAAAAAAAAAAAAAAAAAAAAAAAAAAAAAAAAAAAAAAAAAAAAAAAAAAAAAAAAAAAATAAAAAAAAAAAAAAAAAAAAAAAAAAAAAAAAAAAAAAAAAAAAAAAAAAAAAAAAAAAAAAAAAAAAAAAAAAAAAAAAAAAAAAAAAAAAAAAAAAAAAAAAAAAAAAAAAAAAAAAAAAAAAAAAAAAAAAAAAAAAAAAAAAAAAAAAAAAAAAAAAAAAAAAAAAAAAAAAAAAAAAAAAAAAAAAAAAAAAAAAAAAAAAAAAAAAAAAAAAAAAAAAAAAAAATAAAAAAAAAAAAAAAAAAAAAAAAAAAAAAAAAAAAAAAAAAAAAAAAAAAAAAAAAAAAAAAAAAAAAAAAAAAAAAAAAAAAAAAAAAAAAAAAAAAAAAAAAAAAAAAAAAAAAAAAAAAAAAAAAAAAAAAAAAAAAAAAA